>CM038228.1:67800421-68236676 GCA_021442155.1 Cymbidium sinense | reverse complement strand
GAGAGTTCAACTCCCTTCCTTTAAGGATAGCATTGGTAACAAGATCACTACATAGAATGCAAAGTTGTGGTTAGAAGAGCTCGAAGGTTTGGAGGAGAGTCTTGGGGCATGCAAAATCGAGTTGTACAAGGCCAAAATGATTCAAGCTCTCACAACAAGCTCCCCTAGGTCTTTTAGTAGGAGAACTTGTGTTAGTCTAAGGAGACCAATTGTTGTTATCAAAGATGGAGGGTAAGTTTGAACCCACTTGGGAAGGCTATGTCATAGAAGGCTACCAAGGAGGATCTTATCGCTTATTGATTGTAAAGGGGAACAGGCTTCCAAATTAATGGGCTCTATCTAAAGAAATATTACCCATGAAACAAAACTTGTTTGAAAATAATCATTAATAAAAAGAAACAAAATCTAATTCCATTCATCAAATCTTTTCTTCTTCTGAAGTTTTGTTTGCTTGTCTTGTGAGTCCTTCGTGATGTGTTTAGCATAGGTGTAAAAGTCCCCTAGTGGCATCCTATCCCTCTTTCACAACACAAACACATTGTTCCGTTGCTTTTAGAATAGATGTGAGAAAATCAGAGAGGCGTCTTATTTTGATTAGCATAACTGAGTTAAGTGTAAGAGTCCCCGGTGGCATCCTTCTTCTTGGGAATTCTTATTTCCATCATGGCATCATTTCATAATTCCTCAGCGTGTTTTAAGATAGGTGTAAGAGTCCCCCATAGGCATCCTATTCCTTTTGACACATGCACAAAACAAACACAAATCTTTTGTCTCAGGCTAATTTGAGGTGGGAGCAAGCCCTTGTGGCACTCACCATTAGCTGCTTTAGGTCGGGTCTACATGCTACCTCTCTAGTATGTCACCTCAGTGGTCATTTGTTGGAAGATGTGAGTCCCCGTGCTTTCCTCCTAACTTGATCATTGCAAACAAAGGAGCACCTTATTAGTATGGTAGTCTTCCTTTGCCCGGTAGTACCTCATGTTGACTTTGTTTAAGAAGATGTGAGTCCCCAAGCTTTCTTCTTGAACTAGCCATCATGTACTAACTAGGTTGAGTATATTTGAGGTTTAGGATAAGTCCCCAGAGGCTCCTTTCCTCTTGACTACTTTTGAGTTGATATAAGTCCCCTAGTGGCATTCACTCGGTAGTCTAGATCGAGATAATCGAGTTAAAGCAGACTATCCCAGATCCACTATAGGAAGATGTGAGTCCCCGAGCTTTCTTCTAAGATGATTGTTGATGGGCACCTTAGGTTGGCAGATGTTTTTTATGCTGACAGCGACTCACCCGGTGAGTACACCACTCTTGACATATATGAATCCCAGAGCATTCTCCTTGAGTTGGACCACTGAATACCTATTGGATTTATGACTAGCCATGTCATTTTCTCCAGGGTGTTGGATTAAGCCCTTAGCAGCCCCATCTCCTATGGGCGCTCTATTTGGATCAAGTCCTTTGCAACCCCATTTAGACACTACCCGGGTTACTTCTGGATTAGACAGTTCACCTTTCCTAGTAACCACCCCTATGGTTGGAAAATGTGTTTAGTGGATGCACAGATTCTTCCTTGGTTCAGTAAATCTGAGATAGGTCTAGGCTGATATAAGATCCTTCTCAGTTTAATCCCTCACAAACCAATAGGGTCCACGTTAAAATAAATAGAACAAAATAAATAAATTAATTCACTTATGGATTAGAATTCAAGCCCCAAAGGGTCCCTTTTGCAGCATCCTATCTTTAGGGTGTCGTGAGAACTCCCTATAGGAATTGCCTGACTACCTGAGTTGAGATAAATCCCTGGGTTGGTACTCACTCCATAGTCGCTCTTAGATCGAATTCAATCTATTTTTCCACAAATAGGTTACCCCAACAGTCATTCGAAGATGTAAGATATGATGCATTTTTCTAGCATGATTTCGCTAACCGACGGCAACCTTAAGTCGGGTTGATTTGTTGCCCAAAGCATCAGTGATCTTTTTAGTGGAAGATGAGTCCCGAGCTTTCTTCCCTTCAATTGATCATTACAAACTAAAAGAAACTCCTTTGGTCGGAAAGTTCTCCCATCGATCAGGAAGCTACTCCCTTTGGTTCAATCGAGATAGGTCTTGGCTTCTATAAGCTCCTTCTCATCATGATCCATCAAATGAATCCATAAAATAAATAAAAAATGAAATAAATCTTTGACTATCCTTGAGGATTTAAGTCCCCAGGTGGCATTCACTCAATAGTGGTGTGGGGTTTGATCTGTTGCCCAAATCAACTGATCACACAAATGGTTCCTCGTCTGTAGAAGATGTGAGTCCCCGTGCTTTCTTCTTAAGACTTGGTCATTGTATACCAAAAGGAATTTCTCCTTGGTTGGATAGTCCTACCCTGTGGTTGGTAGACTATTCTCTTTTGATTGGTAAATCTGAGTTAGGTCTAGGCTTCCATGGCCCCTACTCAGTACAGTTCATCGCAAACCTATGGGATCCATCATTATCAAAACAACAAATCTAACAAAAATGAAATCAATCTTGACTATCTTTGAGCTGATCTAAGTCCCCCAATGACATTCACTCAATAGTCGACCCAGGTTAGGTTCAATTTGCCTCAATAGATTACCCTGGTAATTCTTACTTAGAGGATGTAAGTCTACTATGCTTTCTTCTTAGTATAGCGACTGTATACTAAAAGACATCCCTTTGGTTGGCTAGTCCTACTATGTGTTTAGTAGACTACTCCTTTGGATTGTTAAATCTAAGTTAGGTTTTAGCCTCCATGGCTCCTACTTAGTGCAACCCATTGCAAACCAATAGGGTTCATCTAAAAATTCAAACTTAAAAAAAATTGAAACAAATTCTGTCTCCCCAATGGAGATCTCTCCTCTGATTCAAATCAAATCAAACCTTTCATCTCCTTGTAGATGACTTGAACTGCTAGTGGAAGGTTCACACTCTATCCCTTAGTGGATTTCTTCCCTCTCTCTTATGTCTTGGATATAAGTAGATCCACATAGTACTAAGCTCTGGATTCTTTCTTTTCTTTGGGTTAAGGATAGATTGTTTCTGTTAGTGCTTGTGATCTTCTAGTGTTGTTGATCATTTCGGTCAACATCAATAACATCGGTATTCCTTGTCAATCACACACCTATTGCCCTTTGTTGACCTCATTTTAGAATGAGCTCTCAACCCCTCCATCTTAGGCATAGGATTCCTCTTACACCTTAAGAGTTCCTTAGTCTTTAAGACACATCTAGTGATTAGGTGGACACTCTCCAGCCTAGAAGACTTAGAAGAGTTAGCCATAGGAATAGGTCATGCCTTAGGGGTGTTAGTAAAATTTCCTACCCTTTTAGCTTAAACCATTCCTCACTTTCCTTCTTTCAAGTCAAACTCCAAATCAATTCTATTTGATTTTCTCCAAAATTAATTGAACTCCATGATTCAATTTCATGACTGAAATCCATGATTGAAAGACATGATTGAAACCCACGATCAAAATCCACTAAAAAATCCTAACTTCAAATTTTTAAGTCCCTTTCTTGTGGACTTAGCAAAATCATGATTGAACATATTCAAATCTTTATGATTTTCTCATAATTCATTTATATTCTCATTTATATGCACATATAACCTATTCAAATCTTTATGATTTTCTCATAATTCATTTATATTCTCATTTATATGCACATATATAAAAGAAATATAAATTCAAACCCACCAAACCAAATTTAAAATTCCAAGTCAATTCATGATAATTTTCTTAAGTTCCTTTAATTTTTCATTAAATGACTTAGCCAAAATCAATCTTAAACCTTGATCAAACCTATTCAAACTCATGGGATTTTCTCAAAACTTATTTATATCCTCATTTATATTCTCATATATAAATGAAATATAAATATAAATCAATCAAATCCAACTCAAAAATTAAATTCCAAATTTAAAATCCTTGAAATTCCCTTAAATCCCCTAATTTTCCATAAATGGATTTAACCTAAACTTTGATCAAACCATTCCAAACTCATGGGATTTTCTCAAAACTTATTTATATCCTCATTTATATTCTCATATATAAATGAAGTATAAATATAAATCAATCCAATTCAATTCAAAAATTAAATTGTAATTAAAAAATTACTTTAAATCCTTTAAATTCCTTTTAATGGGTTTAACCTAAATCATGATTAAACCACTTAAAATCCTTGAATTTTCCCATGATCCATTTATATTCTCATTTATATTCACATATATAAATGAAATATAAATTCAAACAATCAAAACTAATTCCAAAAATCAAACTTAAATCAACTCAAAATCAAATCTAAGCTTTTCAAGCCAAAATCTTGAACTTAGCCAAATCACTTTCAAATCAAGCCAAACTCTTGATTTTCTCTCATGGTTCAATCAACCCTGTGATGAGCTCATATATAAATCCAAACTTCAATCATTCAATCAAAACCCAAATCAAAATCAAACCCAAAACCCTTTCATATTCTTCCTTTGAATATGAAATTTTCAAATGGATCAAAACCCATTTGACTTCAAACCACTTGTAAATGGATTTATATTTCAATCATAAGTCCATCTACAAGATCAACCATCAAATCAAGCTTTGACCAAGCCATTTGACCCACTTAGGCTCACTAAAAAGTGACCTAAAGTATGAGCCAACTTTTGATCCTAACCAAATTGGATTGAACCAAACTCATATTTACCTCTCATCACGATTAATAATCATCATGGGATGATCAATCAATCAAATTGGGTCAAACCAAGTCAAACCTAAGGGTTGACTAAGTCAACACTTAACCCAAAATGAAACCCAACATAGCCAAATTCCACCATAGGCCAAAACCATTGATCTAAGTTCACTCATGACCTATGTTTGAACTTGACCAAGTCAACCTTGAGCCTAGCCCATTTGGTCAACTTAACCCAAGTTGACCCATTTTGACTAAAGCGATAAAAATATGTCAAAACTTGATCTAAGCCAAATTGATTGAAACCAATGGGTCAAGTCCATTCCAAATCACTTATTGAACTTGACCAAAGCCTCAATTGGTACTAGACCAACTCAGCCCAATTGACCATGACCACTGAAGGGGTCATGTTGAGCCAAAAGAACAAATTGATTGGAAACAAAGATGCCAATCCATTCCATATGACTAACCTAACCTAAACTACCCTTGACCTACCTCAAATAGGTCAAATGGGTCAAATACTTGACCCATTTGACCTAAGTGAAGGCATATGAGCCAAAACAAAATATATACCAAATTGAACCAAACCAAAGCCACCAAAATATTTCAAATGGTCATATAAACTTGACCCAACCCTTGGTTTGACCCATTTGACAAATTGGTCAACTTGAAGTTGACCCATTTTGACCTAAATAGGTCAACATGAGCCAAACCTATCAAATGAATTCCAAATCCAATGAAACTTGGCCAAACCTAGTTTCTCAACATACCAAACATACCTAAAGTGAAAAATAAAATGACCATTTTACCCTAGGCCATAGAACAATTTTGACCTAGCCCATGGGTATTTTGGTCATGCCCTCTTCATAATCATTTGAGGCTTTCCTAAAAGCTCAGGAGGACTTAGTGATGAGTGGTGCACCCAATGGGTTTGGGTCATCCCATTTGCCCATAGACCAAACTCGACCACATGGCTTGAAAGTTTTCAAATTCCCTCTAAGCTCAATTTGCACATGGGAGTTGGCATTCCACTCAAGGGATCAAAGCACCATGTGCAACATTCAAACAACCTCTCCAATCTGGTCAATTGGATCAAAATGGCAAACTTATGCTGGGCCATCCGATTTCCATAGAGGGAGATATACTCCCCCTAATTCAATGAAATTTCACAACCACACTCGATTGAGATTTAGGGAGAGTTAGGTGTCATTTGCAAGTAATCCTAAGCTTCCTAGAGAGGGATTCAATTTCCATCTTCTCAATTTTCTCCACATGAAAATAGGGGAGGTCCATTGGAGAGTCAATTTCTTCCACACTCCAAATTAATCCAATTGCTCTTGCACACTCCATCAGAGGTCAAGTCGAGTTTTTCTAAGCTTTCTCTGAAGTTCTAAAGGCAAGGGAGACCTAGCTTGATCAAAAGCAATTGAGGAGGAGTTGGTCCATAAAGCTCACACTCAACCTCAAGGACTCAAAACTTAAGCAAGGCTTCGTCTCAACTAGACCAAGCTCCTGCAAGGAAATCAAGCACCGGTGATCACCTCCAGTGAGGTTAGTGATTTTTTGAGCTTAATTCTCATAGGTGTTGGTCCTTTGTGAAGTGAACTTTAATTTCAGAGGATCTTAGCCATTGGATGTATTGGTATTGCATGATGAAGGTGTGGGCTAAATTTTAGCCAATCAGCTCAATCAAGCTCGGATCAAAGCCTAGAAGGTGGACAGATCTCACTCTTCTTGAGCTTTGGCAGGGATGAATCTCTGGTCATCCATCCACACCATTTGGATGGACAACCAAGATTATTCTCATGTTTATATACCGGTTATCCATTTTATAAACTATGGGTGAATCCTTAGCCATCCAATCTTTGATCGGACGGCCAAGGATATTTGCGTGTGCACCACCACCACCATTTAGGTTGTAACGTTTAAGTCACACCCTCACAGTGCGATGCGTGTAAAGTGAGCGTCGTCATTACGCGTCGTCGTGGAGATTAAGTCAGGGATAAGTTATTTACCTAATTAATTTCTAATTAATCCATTGAACTCCTAAAATTCATAACTCTTCATAGAAAAATCAAAAAAATAAAAGGAAAAATGCTATGGAAAGATAATTTCATTAAAATATTTAAAAAATCATTTCAATGGATTTTGTATTCACCTTTTCTCTGAATTTGGGTTTCTTTGGGATTCTTAATTAATTTATCATTTAATTAGGGTCATCAATTAATCTCAAATTTCTAGATTCATTTTTGGGGATGACCTCTACCTCCCTAATTTTCTTGAGATTTAATGAGGCTTAATTAGGAAAATTGCTACTTCATGCTCTAATTACCCCTTTCATATAATTAAGTGTAATTAAGGTTTGATTAGTGCATTTACCCTATAATTGATTGTTTAAGGTAAGATCCAGTAAGTGTGGGGTTTATAGAATAATTTTGTGGCATTTCCCCTAAGTTATTCCCTAAACCCCCTCTTCTCTCCTTAATCTCTTCTTAAATAAGGGTTAACTCATTAATTACCCCTTTAATCAATTTTCAAAAATTCTAAAAAGTTCTAGAACTTAATTAATCTACCCTGGGTAGATACTTAGGTGTTTAATAGCCTAAGTTCAATTAAGGAAATTAAAACCCCTTTCATAAGTTTGAAAGGGTGTTTTAAAATGTACTTAAGCTAAAATCTCTTAGCTTAAATAACTTTTAATTGTGGGCCAAATTGCATTAGGCATTTTCATTATTAGGTGCATTACAAATTTAAATACCTTATGGGTTTTATGTCATCTCATTGGCTCATAATTACTTAGTTAATTTTTCTAAGGTGGTGTAGGTAAGGGTTAATTAAGTCACTTAATTCATACCCTAATTTGATCAATGCTTAAAATGGATTTAATTATCTGAAAATTAAAAAAAAAATACAAAACACATATGGGAATAGGTTAGGAATAGTAAAATCATCTCACCTTTTCAAAGTTAAATCAAACTTCAAACTAAACAAAATCATTTTTGAAATTCACTTTGATTTATTCTAAATTTTCTTATTCCATAAGAATGTCTTTAGGATTTAAATAAAGTGAGTTTGTTTACATGATTTCATTACTTTGGATCTTTCCCAACATGTTAAGTTGTATACCATGTGATTCATGCATTCAAAATTTCATGTTTTAAATTTTAAAATGAAATTGTTTACTTTATGTCAAATGTGCATGTGTTGGCTAAAGTAAAATATGTGTGGCTATTATAACTACTAAATTAAAAATATTTTCAAAACTTATGAATGGAATATCAAATCTAAAAGTGTGCTATTTATATCTTAATTATAAGCTTGCATGTGATAGATTATAAAGTCATGTTTAGTGTAGCCTTTCTTTCTTTCTTATGTTTGCATAGTTTTGAATAGAGTTGGTAAGATGTATGGTTCATTTGAAAAGAACCCAAAACACTTAATTCATACCCTATTCATCCCTATGCTATCATCTAAGGATTGCCTACACTTGCATGAATAAATTGCATAAATTAAACAAATCTATTAAACAATTTTGCATCTTCCTTTTCTACTTCATTTCTTTTATATACATGTTTTGTTCTTAAGGAAAGTGGTATATTAGTCGACAACCAGATTGTGAGGCTTTAAGTAGCCCTAAGTAGGTCTTGTACCTTACATCTCTGGTTAACAATGGTGTTGTACTCACTTATGCCTTTCTTACTTCCATGTATGTATGTGAAATTTTAGATAACGATAACCTTGTCTACTTAACAAAAAATATATATGTTTAACTTCTAAATTTTCTTAAATGGATTACTTAGCATGCATCATAAAGTATGTTAACTACTCTTATTTTCATGTATAGATATAAGCTTAGGGTCCATCCATATGCATGTTATATATGTTGGGAAAGAAGTGAAGTAATGTGTTATGTGAATTTTGATTTATTTTATATAATCTTAAAATGCATTTCATTTTGAATAGGATTATTTAGAGTTTATCTAAACTTAGGATTAATTAAAGATTTAATCAAAACATTCACCTAAATGAAACTAAAACATGAACCTACTTTAGAAAATTACTTGAGGTTAGGGAAGGAAGAGAAGTCTTCTTCTCTTTCCCTCTCATAACTTAGTAATTAATTATAGGTTTCACTTAAACCAAATTAAAATATGAAATAAAATTAACCCAAAACACTTAAATAACTTAAATGAAACTCCTCTCTAAGTTGAGCATGCTCTTCACACTTAGAAAAAAACAAGTCCTAAGCTAAGCATACCACACAAAATTAAGCAAACACATTAGCCTAAGTCACCACTTCTAGCTTTATGTTAGTAGGTGCATGGTTTGATGTTATATTTTTGTTTATGGCATATGTTTTAGGTAGGATGTTAGGGTATGCTAGTAGAATGAATGGTAGGATGTAGTCTAACTATTTTTTTTCAGGGGATTGTGCTTAAGGCTTATAATAAATAAAAATAAAATGCTTCTTGCTTGGTGCTTTATACCCTTAGCATAATCCATAGGCGTGGACTTAGTCACTCATGTGTGAGGTGATAAGTCCATTATACATGCTTGGGATTTTTTGTGGTGTGATTTAACTAACCTTTGTTTTGGGGTAGTTAGATTTACTTTTCTTTTCATGTAAAAATTTGTACAATTAAGATTTTGGATTGATTTGTTATGGGGACTAGGTTGAACATTGGTCATAAGATCTTATCTTTATGTATGTGAAGCCTTAGCATCTACCATCCATCAAATGATGAACTAAAAGAAGAAAAGAAGAAGAAAGAAGAAAGAAGAATAAAGCTTGAAGACCCCCATAACAATGAATTCCTTTGCTTAACTGTAATATTCATTTGTAATTCGAGTTGTATAAAGGTAGAGCTTGGCTACCCATATTTGATATTTTTGGTTGTCGGGTAGACCACAAAGCTCATTTATTCTTTTGCAATTAGCTTCATAAATTATTTAGCTTTTGCATTAAGTGGCAAACTTTTCTTAGTTTCTTCCTTGGTTTATGTATGGCTGGATGAGGATTAGGCTCTTTAGGAAAAATAAATCTTTTACCCAACTTAACAACTCAAATAAAAATTAAATAACTCATAGCATCACCTAAAGCTTAGGACTAAATCAAGATAAAAGAATTAGCAACCCCTTAGCTGGATAAGCATTTCTTTATAATATCATCCACAAATGCATCTTATTTCACTCTTGATTGGAGGGCTTCCATCTTTGCCAGAGAACTCGGCTTGACCTTTGAGAGCCATGGTGGAAACTCGCCTCCTCCCTTCTTGTTAATTTTTGGCCAATAATCTTTTTTCTCATGCATTAGTCATAAAAAATCCTATTAGCTTGAGTCAAAAATAATTGTCCAAAATAAAAATAAAATAAAATTTGAAATGCATTAGATTTAGGTCATTTGGCACATGTCCCTTTACATGATTTAGTCTCTTTAGGGAGTGATTTTAAGGACTTAGTATCTTTCTAAATAACAATAACTTAGTTATCTGTATAAGCATAAAGACTTGTTTACATGTATTTAAAATCATAGGAGGAGTTAGTTGGTGGTGGTTGTAAGTCCAAGGTCGGGTGTTTTGTCCTCTCTTGTGGAACCAAATACCCATTTTCCTTAGATTTAGGTTGTACTTTTGCTCCTAAGCTCCCTAAACTTAGGTTATGATGTTGCTTCTCTCATTTTTTTGTCATAAGCATAATTCCTCACCTCTTAGGCATTTTCTTAATCTTGTGTTAAGGAATCATAAGCCTTAATTTTTTAATGAAAAATCTAACTCAAATAAATTAAATCAATTCTAAAATATAAAGCCCAACTAGGATAGTTTGAAATGCTCACTAGGTTTCCTAGCATCTTGGGAATTTCCTACTTTTCTTTCATTTTGACTTTGATAATAACTCCCTCTTTTGATCAAATAGAAAAAACTTTCTTTCACTAATTGTAAAGAACCTTGCATTGGATGGTCTTACCCTAAAATTGAAATTGGGTTGGATTGCTTTAAGACTACTTCTTTCCTATAAAATCTATTACGAATAAGCACTCATATATTTTACTCCTTGAAAAGGAGTCATTCTAAAGGTGAACACCTTCTTTTCTAAGCAATGGATCTCTTCATGGCGGCTTCTCATGAAAATCTATCTCTCATGGAAAAACATCCATATATTCTATAGAACCATCTATTCTTCCTTCAATTCCTATAAATAGCAGACAAGTAATGAGGATGAATGAAACCTACCACTTTACACGGATGTCTTTCATAACTAATAACTCAAGATAAGATAGAAGATAAAAAAGCCTCTGCGAGGATGAGAAAAAGAGGGCGCATTCCTATGTTGCCTTTGAAAAGGATAAGCGAGAAAATATTCTCTTCTAGCCAGATGCGTTAGAGGAAGGTTAATAGAGTGGAAAAGACAGAGGGAGGGAGATTTTTCTTCTCTTCAAAACTTAGGTAGGAGAATCATTAAATGGCATGCCTTCAGAGCTAAAATGAGCCAATCCAGGTGAGGGAACAAAAAAATGAACTTGATTCATAAATTTTTCTTTCTGAATAGATATTCATAAATAGATAAGGCATGTGAAAGAGGAAGAATATACATCCCTTTCTCTATCTAAGTATATATTCCTTCATCATCTATTCTGAAAAAGAATAATACTAGCACTTATTTTAGTTTACATAGTTCTACTTCTCTTTATAAAAATTTGGAGAGAAGCTCAATATATATGGAATACACTTTCCTATCTCTTTACAATTTCTTCAAATCGATGCTTCTTTTGTTCTCTTTTTTATTCTCAATCTTTCTCATAACCCATAAAAAGCTCCTTGGGTAGTCTTTTCACCTATTGAATCTACAGTAGTAAGGGCTTCATAGCTACTTTCATTCTAAAGGAAACCAAAGAACCTTTAGTCAATGAGCCTACTCCTTAGCAACCATGATGAAAGTAAATACATACACCTTTAGTACTTCAGTGGGGCAAGAAGATAGTGACTTCTTCCTTAGGGTAGGCGAGGAAGGGCTACCTCAATGATGAAAACATCATAGGGTCGCCTTTGAATGCGTCAAAAAAGTTGTTGAAAGCCAGGAGAAAAGGCGAAAGCTTGCTCGAAATGGCCCTTGACCCCCTCAAAGTGAGGCTGACTGAATCCATCCATCAACTCAAAAATGAAGCTTTCATCAAGTTGGTAATATGAACCACTAAAGCTTTCCAATGATGGAACAAAGTTAAGAAGTAAATTTGAATGGAAAAGGAAAGGTGTGGACAAAGTCATTACTTGGCCAAGGTTTCTAGTTCTGTATGATATTAAAGGTCCTCGGACTAGGCTCTTTCTTTTTGTATTCACCATTGGATCTCATAAATCCTATGGTTTTCATTATCAAGATATCTTTTCTTTATTCCAGGGATTGCTTGGGTAACTCCCATCTGCAAATAAAAATGTTCCTTTTGCGCTCTTCTTTCTTTCCTCGTGGGCAAACAACACACTAGCAACATGCATTTCTTGATTCCACATTTTTACACTTTTCTTGGGTGGACTTTAAACTTCAATTACATGAGGTGTGCTTATCTTGTGTGACAACACTGAGCAAGTAGCTCTAGTCGGCTATGACAACACTCCGAGCGGCGCTTTTGTGTAACATGCTATGGTCTCAACGCCTTATAAGGTAGTGATTAGTTTCACCTCTAAGCGCCATGGATTAAGAGGATCCATCCAGAGGCGAGTGATCATGAATAGGATCTGTGGCGATAAATAGAATCCCCATAAAAGACCACTAGATCGAGCACCGGTGATTTAGTATCCAATCAAAATCTTGGCTAATTGATCAAATGGGTAGCTCCGATATAGATCATGAAATAAATAGGGTGGGTAGGCCACACTACGATAGATGCGAACTCATTATGCGTACGACTCTCACCGCGCTGATTCTATGAGACTCTAAATCCATCCTTCTTCCATCTCTAATCACTTGCATTAGAAAATAGATGCCCAATGGCTTTCACCATTTCTTGTTCTTTTCTTTATTTTCTATGCAACCTTACGCTCTTCTTTTCTTGTTGTTAAAAACTACTTCTCACGAGAGCCTCCCAGGGTGGGTGCTTCTTTAGTCTATTGCATGTATCTTCATCCCAACCACAGATGTGTGCCAATCAGAGACTACAAGTTGATTCCAGAATCCACTCATTTCTATTCTCGTTGGGATATATATGGGGAATCTCTATAGATCGTAATAGTTAGCCAACCTCTCTCACTAGCATACGATAAAATTTCACTTCAAGGCATGACAAAAGAAAGAGCTTGCTCAGTTGACCCTCTATGGAAGCTACTTTCTCTTCTCAGTCTACAATAAGTGGAAGAGGATTTGAACCATAGAAATCCTTCAACAGATTTATAGTCGTGACCACTTGGCCACTCTCCCTTGGGTCAACGCCTCTAAATTGGTTCATTCTTGAATCAGGAAGGATGGCGGATTCACTGATTAAGTTCATAAGATTGAAGGGAACTCATAGATTAGCTAGCTTTTACGGGAGAAGAATTTCATTTCTTTATCTTAAAGATAGGCAAAGCTTCCATGACTTCCCCTCATTGCCATCGTAGTCCTTCCCAACACCTCCTTTAGCTTCTAACTAAGCATCTTTTGGTGGAGGAAAGGAGGAAACTAGTTGCTTCTCTTCTGGCAAAGCAATAAGTTCATGAGAAAGTGAATGAATGAGCCAGTGAGTTATGAGCTGTGAGTGAACTGCAATAGTCATCAGGCGAGCCATGTTCCTAAAAGAAAAAAAGGCTGTAGTTTTCTTTCTCATTTCCTAGTCCTTGGCTCATTCACCGATGCTTGGACTCCTCTATAGAATATACATCAATGTTGGGACTATCAATCAATAGGCCTCTCAACAAGTTTGATCTTGGTTCAAGGTCAAAGAAAAAAGACCTCCTGAATAGGTGGTGAAGGCTAAGTAGGTTCAGCCATAGGAGCAACCTAGGCTTCTACTCTGACGATCTATCACTAGTGTTATTTCCTCCACCTCCACAAGCTATGAACTCTTCATAGTAGCATGGGATTACATTGCTTCTTAAGCTTAGGGATCACTCGACTTGGTCTCTACGCTACCACTGACCAAGTGACCAATCACTCCTTCCAATGTCAATGACATGCGAGAGAACGACCACCCCAATCATCCACTAAAGCCATAATTCTCATTGCTAACTTGAGTGGGAAAGGATCAAATAAGGTTTGGTGAATGCTTCCATGATTCTATCATGAATTCCCCTTTGGGAACGATGGATACCCTATACTTTGTCATGGACAAATTGAGTTACTTTTCTTCCCTTCTAAGCGTCACGTATAGTCAGGAACACAAATAGGTTGCATCAACAGTGGTACTAGAAGCAAGGCCCACCATGCACTCATCCCAAGCAAAAGACATCGACAGTAAAGATCACATATAGAATATTAAAGCAAAGCTTCTTTCATTCAATTCAACATTTAGAATCTAAATTATTCTTGAAGCATCCGTAGACCTCTTATTCTCTCTAGAGATCGGAGTAGTCAGTCATGCTTGAAAGCTCTGGTTGGGATCAATCATTGAAGAGAGATTCAATGGAACGAGTAGCTGAAACTAAGGTTCAAAACCCGATTGAAACTCGAGCCTTTGAAAAGATCTCGCTTCATGATGGAGAATTCTTGTACATGAAACCTAAGTGACATTTTAGAAACCTACTTTCTCAAAGGCACTAGATCACTCTTTCTAATGAAATTGGGTTTTGAACTTCGACGTTGCTACAATGTTACTTTGAAAGCCTTAGATTTTGATTTGAGATTCTGAACTAATGATGAACAAAATGGAAGATGAATGATGGGTTTTCCTAATGTGAACTGAGAATCTTCTTTCCATTGATAGTTTCCTAAGAATGTTCCAAAGAAGGGGTAGATCTTTGTTCTCGTATTTTTCAAAACTTTCTTTTTCTCTTTCAAAAAAAAAAAAAGAAAACTTGAACTTGTCAAAGTTCAACTATCCTTTTGTAGTAGTTCAATGGTCGCTAAGTAGTATTCTCTCCTAACCTAGCACCTTTGTTGGTCCCTTCGCTAGTCTTTCCTTATTCGATAACATAAACGTATGCAAAAAAAAAACCAGTCAGGCTCCACTCACTAGGAAGATAAAATGAGTAGCTAATGGCCGCAGAAGAAGCTTTACACCACATATTTCAAAGTTCCCTTGACCTTTAGGTGCTAGAGGAAGCCATCGACTTACGCTCCTAGGTTTCATTGGTTTTACAATTGGTTCATGAACAAGAAGAAGGAAAAAAGTGAGTTAGATTCTAGCTTTTAGCTTGTGGTTCAATCTTCTTTCAAGATTCTCATATGTAGAATAATAAGAAGTGTTCTTAGCATAGTTAGGATAGGTTGTTTTGGTCATGAATCTGTTGGCATCACTTGACTTTCTTTTTCTATTAAGAGTAGTTAGTAGGCGAGAGGAAGCTAATTCAAGGTGCTTCTAACCTATGCTCTCCTTCCTTGACGGTCAACTTTACTCTAGCCTTAACTATCCAGAAGTGAGAATCCATCATCTCATATTATATTTGAGTGTGTGCTTAAGACACTATCTCCCATTGAGATCTGATCGAGTCAGAATCAGCAATCTCTAAGAACGATGTATAGAGTCAATATAGTAAGCTATGTAATCATGTGAACAAGTCTTATTGATGATATAACATTTTAGATGAAAATGTGCAGGGGTGACGTGCAAACTGGGTTGGGCCCACCTATGGTGTACCGGTTGTTATGGTAAAAATTGATTTTTTAGTACAAAAAGGGCCCAACTTTTCTATCTCATCTAGCATGATAATAGAGGGAATTTTTAACATGTTTTGCCTAGTGAGTATATGTTCTTTGATTTAGAACTCTACATGGGAGTGCACAAGACCGAAAACCATGGACCACAAACCAGCAGATGACCACTTAACAAAAACATGTACAATGGTTCTAAGGGTCCATAGAGGAGTCTCCTTCTGTAGGAGCATCGAGATTATAATCTTAGAGTTTCCCTCGATGTTCACATGCCTCTATTGCCATAAACAATAGAT
Organism: Cymbidium sinense; assembly: GCA_021442155.1. Classification (NCBI taxonomy): domain Eukaryota; kingdom Viridiplantae; phylum Streptophyta; class Magnoliopsida; order Asparagales; family Orchidaceae; genus Cymbidium; species Cymbidium sinense. Next base: position 68,220,923 of record CM038228.1, on the reverse strand, counting down.
TCTAATCTTGAATCTGAGGGCCAAAATCTCTACTCTATTGTTGGTATATTGGTTTGGAATCGAATAGCAAGCAAGTACCCAACCATCATGGTCTTTAAAAAGAAGACCTATGGACCCAGGTCTTAGTTTTGGAGGCGAGCCTTCAAAATTGAGTTTTACCTTTATGGGGGGGCGCTATTGAGCATTGGTTCAAGTTGGAGTGGAAAGAGTGGAAGACACTCCCCACATATGCAGAAATGAAGTTCTTCTTAATGGAAGTAAGCAACCCTCGGGAGAAGTAAAACACTATATCATTACACTTTTCTAGATATGCTAGATGATAATGAGGAAAGTTGAGATCCATATGCTCTTGAGACATAAGTTTAGAATTCTTCTTTTCACCCAAGAGAAAAATGACTGAAAATGAGACTAATTCATAGAGAAAAGAACAAAACCAAGGCAAGGTGGAGGGTTCAATCTCGCTTAGGAAATGTAGAAGGACATTGCTTACAATTTCAATGGAGATTAGGAAAATGGATGGTCTTGAAGAACATTCACATCTCTCAAGTTTAGATTTTCTGATGTAGGAAGACTTTCCAGGATCACCATAGACAAATGACTTCATTTTGAGAATAGAGAGAGGGTGCCTTACAGGGTAAGAAATCAAATTTAAGGAGAAAAAGGAATGTTTCTAACAATGCTAATCGAATAGAAAAATGACATGTTGAGGAAAATCTCCAAAAAAACTTATCCTTCGATTGAGAGGAAAGAGGGAAGATCCATAGCTTTTATGCACTCTATAATGTCCCCCCCAAATGTTTTTTTAAAACTCAAGTGCTTGTGAGAATGAGATCTCGTGGCAAAGAGAAAATGTAAAGGCTAAACTTTTAGGGGTTCTCATGGAATACCTGATAACTAGGGGCTAAACCATAGTTAATCCACCTACCATTCTCAATAGAGCAAGAAACTCTAGCTGTAATAACTGGGAATAGCTTTGAAAAGAGTTATCCATGCATAGGAGGCTGTGGAAGTCTTATGTCCCGCCAAAAATGAAAAAGAAAAGAAAAGAGAAAATAGGGATCTTGAAACAATAAAAACATGATTAGGTATGGTAGTACCGATTTGATAAGTGTTTGTCTTAGCGAAAGTCGTCGGATTTTCTAGCCCTGAAGATGGTCTCTCATTCTGCTGAAGGTAGAGGACTTTTATCCCTATCACACAATAGCTATAGAGATTTTTTTTAAGTGGGCTTTGAAAGAAGGTTAGACAATGAATCTAGGGTAGTAGATTTTGCAAAAAATAAAGAAGTATCGAGCGGCTTAAGCAAAGGATAGCTTGGTTTCAAAGAGGCCCGGTAGGTAAGGAATCCATTGACAAAGCTCTGAAAGATGAATCTATGTGAGTTCTTTCAAATTGTTGGACATGCCTCTATCCACCCAACCTATTAAAAAGGGTTTTTTGTTTCACAGGGGCGATTGATTATCTTGATTCACCATAACGTTTATTTTCCGTCCTCAGAGAGGGGAAGCAGATGCAGATGGATTTGATGGAATGAATAAGCCAAATAGGGAGAGTTTGGTAACCAAATAGGCTACTATATTAAGCTAGATTAAGCCTTGGTCTTAGCCAAGGCTATAGATGAATCAATAAGTGGCAACTACGGGAGAAGTTACCAATAGAATTCCTAGCTCCACTTTTCAGGAATATGTGTTTCTATGTTGAATGAAATAGTATCAACCCCGCCCGAGATGGAGCATAGCTCATACATGATGCGGTGGTTTATGCTCAATTTTTAAATTGCTATGTGCTCATAGATCATTACTCGATGATGAATCTTGGATTTGGGTACACCCGTGATCTTGTCTCAATTTCTCCATGTTCACATTGGTGCTTCTTATGACTACAATGGATCTTTCTATTAGTCCTGTTATCAATGATGCCAATGTCACGCACGACTCTTGTAAGATCTACCATAGGTTGGTGGTGTTGATAGCCATGATGCTAGGTAGCCATTTTCCACATCTTTCAATTCTTTAAGCTTTCAATCATAAGTAGACCAATGGTGGCTACTATCGTAATGGCGGTCTGAAGAACTAGAAATTGATTTGGCTTCTTCCACTATATCTTTCATAGGTGATTGAGAAAATGACTACTTTATCTATATTTTTCATAGGTATAAAAAGCCGCATTCTCATAGGTAGTGGTTACCCCTGGTAGGTAGTCATTTGTTTATCCAATAGTATCAGTACCCTTTCAGACATTTTCTTGCATCTAAACTAAGAAAGATAGAAAAGATTGATGGATAGCATGTGCATGCCCCTATCTTCAGTCTCCCTTATTTTCTTTTCTTTTTCAAGAAATCCACTATCGCCTTGAACTTGTCTAAGTGAAACGCTTCACACCTTTTTTTAATGATCTTTTAGGAAGAGCGAAAAGAAAAGCCAAGGGGTGTCTTCAAGAGTAGTGGCAAGTCTCTAGGTTACAGTCAATTAAAATTTGAGTTCTTCTCCCTCTGTTGGATAAAGGAAACAAAAGTGAGACCAAACAAGCATAATGAAATGAAGCAGTACTCCTACACGCTTTCTCCAGATAAGATGTTGTGAACCATGGATGCTACGGTTCCTCCATTGCATGATAAAGCTTGCCACAGATTCGCCCAGCCTCTGCCTCTGCTTCATCATTGTAAACTCTGTGATGTTGATGGCCCTTTAGGTGCAGTAAAAAAATCAAGCAATATAGTATATAAAGCTCATTAGGTGGATAGTGGGATATTTACCACCACTCCTCACCTTTGATTCAAGATAGATGCCCTCCCTAATAAAGGGAAATGCATACAAAAGGAATTTGATCATCTTCTCTCTGCATACTTAACATAATGCTTAGAACAAAACCCCGAAAGTAAGAAGGTGGGTAAGAAGATTTTGTGAAAGAAGGCTTTAGTAGTAGAGCTTGGTGATGCTTCTCTTACTTTTTTTTCCTGATATGCCACTCCACAAGGAAGGAGTGCCATGCATGATCAAAGTGAACAAAATGAAAGGGGAATTCATCAATGATATGATAAGCATGCTTGATCCTTTCGAGGCTAACCACAGTTTTCAAGTCAGGATGTGAAGCTATTTCACTTTGTTTGGACCACGAGCCAGGGATCTCTAAAAAAAGCTTTAGCAACCACAGAGGATTGACTATTAGTCATGAACTAAGTTGTTGGTCTTTTCAAGTTAATGCAACAAACCCTATCGGTTAACCACAGGTTAGTGGTAAAATAACTAGTAATCACTTGATGCTTCTTTCTAGTTCACGATGACTATTTACACATCACATCAATCCATAATTTGAAACGTATAGACTGATTTATGTTAACCCATTCAATAATTTACCTAATGTTTAGTTAATGTGCTTATAGCCTTTGTTGTCATACTCATCCCCTTGGTATGTTGGCACATTAGTAATTTTGCAAGTCACCAAGTTCGGGTTGACCGCACAATGACTGACTTGCCTAGTTGCCAGGGACATATCGTCACTATCATTTAATCAAAGCAAACTGATGATTTGACTCATCTAATTTCATTCACACTTCAAGCTCAGATACACAGGAGAGTGATGAACTCTCCACCCAGGACATTGACGTGCATGAATACAAATCCATGTCTTTCTTGTTGCACTAGCAAGGCAAGGACAAAATTCTCACATGTCTGTTTCTTTATTACAACCTTCTTTCTTTATGTCAAAGACAAGAGGCTACGGGAAAATTCTAATTAGATCTCAGTTGTACTTGGTGCTATTCATTCAAGTCTTGGTAGCACCACTAGATCTTCAACAAGGTGGAAATTTTCGTATTCCATATGAACATGTTCCTGCAGCTCAGATGATTATGATAATTTATATTGCAAGGACTATAACTAGCTTATTATTCCCATTAACAAAACATCTCCTTTTTCTTCACTCTTCCGAAATTGGTACAAAAATTGGTGCTTTTTCTACTTTGTTGACCTTAGTAATCGGGGTTTGGAAAGCCTATATGGGACCTTTAGGGTGTGGGATGCTCATTTCACTTATGTATTCATCTTGTTCCGATTTACTTGGGTGCACTTTATTTTCAAAAGCTTCCAGTTGAACCGGCTCCTATTTTCATTCGTGCTAGACTAATCGATATACCAATAATCAAGTCTTCAATCAATTGGTGGAATACCTCGCATCAACCTAGGAGCATTAGCCAATATGGTACATCCATACATGTTCCTATGCCCATTCCCATCTTGTCCAAGTTTGTTAACTTTCCTTGCTCAACCCCTATCTTCTTCATTCTAGAAACATGTCTTTCTATTTCATCTTTTGTCAAATCTCCTTACAAGAAATAGAAGCTCGAAAAGTAAGAAAACAAACCAAGCTCACTCGTTGTCACCTTCCATGGAGGAAGATGAATGAAGAACAATTGGACAACATTCATCAAAGGTGTTCAAATCCTATAAGTGGCATAGGATTTCAAAAGAAAGAGTTCATGAATGGAATCAAGAATTAGGTAAACGAAAGAATAGTAGTTCATGAAGGGTGGCCTCACCAATTAGAAACAAAACTATTCTTCTCATCCAACCTTCCTAACTCATCATCATGCCTTAAAGTAGGGCAAATAGATTCTATTCTATAGTAAATGATCCATAAAGTTGATAGAAATGAAATCCAAGTTGGGGATGGAACCGTAGGTCCAAAATAGGAGCGAGTTTTTTAGGCGAGAAAAGTTTCATCTACTTGGGTCATTCAATCTCTCTCACTCATAGGTTTAGCTCCCAAAGGCAAGTCCAAACTCATCAAAACAAAACTAGTAAGCAAGGATTCTACCTTTAGTCGTTGAGGAAAAAGAAGATCAATATAACACTACTTTCAAATTTTTCAAGAAAAGCATAGGAACTTCCACTAATGCTAACATTTATGACTTCATTTTTATTTACTTCTTTAGGAAAGTGTATAACGTACTCATCCAGATTTCACAAGCAATTGATGAGTGGCCTTTTTGGCCTTTTTTTTTAATCTTTTCCTCTTCTTCCCAACATCTACTTGAAAGAGCTAAGTAAGGTCTCACTAAATTGGGTCAAAGAACTACTTTCTTAGAGTGAAAGTTTATTTTGATAGAACTAGACTCCTAGCGACCACGACTTAGATCGTTTGTTCCGTAGTACAAAGTCAAATCAGTTGGCAAGTGGATTTTCGTGTAAAGAGAACACCCTCAGAGCTTACATTTGAGGACTAACTATGTCACTTTCTTTGCAAACAACTATTATAGAAACCTTTTGTGGCATTTATCGTGGAAACATGTTATTCACTAGCACGTAAATTCCCCAACATAGGCTAACAAGCCCAAAGGGAGGGGCATGCTAACTTTCATTTTTATGAACTTGCTAATAGTGCTAGTAACCTATGACTCGGTGGATTCATTTCATTAAGTGAAAGATCTCCTATATAATGAGAATTTATTACAAATTTGGTGCCCTAGTATGAAGCTTCTCTGTATAAGAGAAAGAAGACTTGGAAGCACTGGCTTTAGGCGATTGACTTGGTGATCATCTTGTAAGGCATAAAACAATAGCTAATAGGTCAAAATTGGAACATTATTTTTGGATTCCTGACCTTTGGCTCATCCCCTTCACATGATATGCATTAGTCACCCGATTATAGATCCAACCAGAAGTATCTACTTATGGATTAGGGTGAAGAAGTCTATAATCAAAGTATATACTTGTTCTTGATGGTTAGGTTATGTTATCTTATTGATCGCTCGATAATCAATGCATAAGGATCTAACTTTTCTAGAAGAAAAACTCCTCAACTTTTTCCCTATTATAGACTCTCACCTTCCCTAGTTTGTTGAAAGAAACTTGATCATCTACTGAAGTCGGGTTGGTGGAAGAATCTAATCTTGGAATTGGTAGCATTAAGCATTTGCTCCACACCTTTTTTTGATTCCACGTGGTTGCTACTTCTTTGCTCCTCACCTTTTAGGGCTTAACACACTCCAAAGATATTATCTCAACCAATGAGAATTCTTGAGAGAAGGGTATGCTCTCTTGTTAGATGCTATCTCATGGAAGGTCTAACCACTAGAGGAAATCTTTGTCTATCAGTAATCTTGGACAAAATAAGGACTTTCCGTATAACAGAGCTCTCCTGCGACTTTCTTTATTTACTAATAGATATCCTCTAGCTATACTGAGGAAGAGATAAGCAATCTTACTTCTCGAGGTCCACCTCCTAGGCCTATTTCATCGGGGTGAAAGAAAGAATTAGCCCACAACCATTCTATAGCGTGCTTACCACTATCTTTATCAGATTGTGCTCATCTCAATCTAACACTCAATTCGGGGCATCAGGGATGAATTGTCAATGGAAGAGCTTGGATTCTGTAGCCCTCACGGCCTTACAAGTTATTGGCTTCCTTCATTCGTTTCGCCTATCTATTGCAGTGTTAGAGATCGAGTGGGTCCAGAGGAAAGAGCAAGGTCACTCAGCCAAGATAGAAAGAAATAGAACCACTAAGCCCCAATAGCCTCAACATCTGAGCTAACCACAAAGAAAAGCGGTGTTTTGGGTTCCCGTGCCATGCCGGACAAACTCTACCTAGCTATAGTTTTGCAAGCCTGTAATCAAATATTGCTTTGTTGAACTGGAAATGTAGGTCCCAGAGCTTGTCAGCTTCCATCTGAGTTCATCGTCAGCAACAATACGAACTGTTCTAATAATAGGCCATAGTCAAATCATATCAGGCAATACAAGATGAGGAAGATCCCATGTGCCATCTTAGATAAAGGTTAAAACTACTATTCTGAAGCCTCAGATCAAACACCAATCTGTCAGCATTCACCAAGCTCACAAAATTGTCCCCAGTCCCAGAAGAATTGCCAAATACTATGAGGTCCAATAGTCAATTTTGTTTTTGACTTTACTTTCTTTAGTAGTGCTTTATGGTAGAGTCAATTTATAAACACTGTAGATTGAGAAGCAAAAGGCTTTCATTCCCAAAATGTTTTGCTCCAAAAATCTCTCCATGCCAGCCATTTGCTCCACAGGCTATTACACTGCAAGAATTTTCAGCATAATAGATTAGTATAGAGGTAGTATTATAGAAAAAAACACTCATAATGCCCAAACCATCAATAGTGCTAGCTAAAGATATGAAACTTATCTAAGCTGTCAATTCAAACTCTTAATTGATATCCAGGTTTTAGATAATTAAAAATAACTAACATTTTATGTCAATCTATTTCATAATCAATCCTATCAGGCATAATCTTCCTGGTCTCTTTTCAGGTGATGGACAGCATTACTGTCTTATGCTTGAGATGAATTGGTGAAATAACTAACTTATAGTAGCTACTTCAATTCCCTTTCTCATTCTAAAGATCTATTTCTATAAGCAGATTCAAGTCCTGTTCTAGATAGCTTGAACTAGAAGGAGCAAAGTTTATGAATTTTGAAAGACTTTCAGCCTGAGCTACGTTCACGAAGCGAGGTCTTTCTAGAGTGGGGAAGGGCATATTAAAATATGAAAATGAAGCCTAATTGAGTCCATAAAAGAAAATCATATTTCCACTACTTTTGGAAATAGTAGAATATAAGACATGCGTAGCAAAAGTTCTAGCTTAGATAGCTAAGACTTCCACCGAATTAAATTATTTTATCCAAACTGGCCCTGAATTTCTTTTCAATTGAGTTAACAGTCTGGTCTTGTTCCACTTGTATGTCATTATTTTGTGCTGCTGGTGGCACGGGTCTGCACTTGGCGAATCTAGCTTCCTAACAATCTTATAGATAGAAGGAAGTAGAACAATTTTGGTCTACACTTTACTAGAGGAAGAGGTCAGATATACTACTCATCATTCAAAAGAGTCCACTGTGCTGTTTCAAATGATCGGGTTTTAACGGCATCCCAAAGCACATGGAGATATGGGATGAGTGTCTAGTTCTCATTAGAAATAAAAGTAGGAAAGGTGCGAAGCAAAGCGGTATCGAACTTCAATGTAGGGTCTAAAGTGAGCATCCATCTATTCCATGTCCCTTAATCGAATGGGATTTCTCCTCGATGGAGTTTTTATTCTGGCATCCAGACCAGTTCGAATCTAATTCCTTAGTCTCCCAAGCCAGTTTCAATATTTGTCTCTACTTAAAGAATAGTTGCCCAGCCAATTGCGCTAGCCACTCCAATTCTAGTGAGATCAGTGCCCCATTGTGTATTTATTGTATTTTCTAATCTAGTATTTGCCTAGCCCTAAGTAGTAGTTTCTTATAGATGAGTGGAAGTCTTTATTAAAGCTAGCAGCAATAATTCTTGTTACGCACCTTTCTTTCCTACCATCCCGATCAGATGGCCATACCATAATGTAAGCACCATTATTAGAATTGGAGCATCTCTTTCAACTTTCAAGCCCACATATAATGGATAGCATGGGAATACCTAGAATAGGGGACAACCCATAGACAAACCACATGAATCCATACTCAAAAGCCATGAGATGAGGAGCATAGCTACAATGAAAAGGAAAGCACATATAACCTTGTGAAGGCACGCAAACAAAGTCAAGCTTTGTCATAATGAATATGAATAGAGAGGAAAGACTAGCCTGCCCTTCCAATAGGGGCTCTAATGGGTCGGGTAACCACAACACCAGCCAATCATGTTGATACAATGGCCATACCTAGAAAAAAAGCTTGCCATAGCAGCTCAAACCTCCAATCGGGAAATGGGAGTTCTAACTGTCTAGCCCCAAATTCTCAAAAATGGATTGGGCCAAGGTTCGTGTAGGAGGGTAATAGTAACTAATAACGATGGTTCAAGGTTGAGCTCACGCGCCCTCGTTAGTAGTCTTCCTAACTTTTATTCTCTTTAGAAAACCTATTAGCCTAGTGCCTTTCTACACTTGTCCCTTGTTATTGCTTTCTCTGCTTTTTCCCTTCTTAGCCTTTTGAGCACTCTGAGAATATACGAGGATGAGATCCACTACTTTATATACTATCCAAGATGATCCATAGTTCTACTAGTCAAAAAAAAACTTGAGAAAATTCTAACTTTAGCTCTATCATCCTTTCAGTTTCAGCACATTCACTACTCAAATTGCATCCAAAAATGTTTTCCCTCAACACTCAAAGGAGATTCTAGTCTAGTATCATGTAGCATATCACTCATTTCTCATAGAGACAACTTAATGAAGTCATTATCTTAGAAAAACTAAAAAAGATCCCAAGAATAGAATCCCTGGAGGTAGGGCCCAAGATTCCAAGATCACCATGCGATGCGGGATAAAGAAAAAATGTGTTACTAGACTTTGTCTAATGATGCATAGGGAAATTTCCTAGGGCTTTTTCTTGAGATGCAATCTCTAGACTAAGTTTAGTTGACCCGGACTTCTCCGGTTGTGCCTCAAATGGTTTTTTAGGACTTCTGCTTGAGAACAAATTCAAGTCTAGTTTGTTTATCATAGAGTTCTCCAGTTGTTCTGAATAATGTGAAAGAGACTCCAATTAGAGAGAATCAAAGAAATTGTGGTCTCCAAACTTGGAAGACAAAGAGTTTTGAGTGATTGACTCAAGCTATGAATTAGAGGTTATCCACTAAGAATAAAAAAAATGCTATGACCAATTAGACGCCAACATGTTTGAAAGAATGGAAGATTCCACTTGGGATATGATTTTAAGGATATTACCCAAATGTAATTTTGGTATTTTGATTACCCGGACCCAAAGTTCAGTTTACCAACACATTCTTATGAGCAAAATGTCTTTCTAAAGGGAACATAATAGAGAGTTGTCCAAAATGAGCAGTAAAGACTTTTTGAGAGATCTCCTCCAAATCACTAGTATGACTATAAAAATCGTGAGCTTCAGCATGTAGGTTCTAGATCCAACTGATAGTATCAGGACCATTAGCTATTGTTCTTGAGAAATGGCCAGGTCTGGCCCATTCCTAGAAAGACATTTTGTTAGGATTCCAGATTACAATAATTTTTACTTCGGGTTCTGGCGAACGAATAATCATTAATTCCTCCACTTTCTAGGCAACCCATACAAGGAGATCTGCCAACATTCAAGTTTTTAGTAAACTTCTAAAAGATAGATATTTTCTTTATGATTAGTCCCTTTCTTTTCTCTCTTCCATCCATCTATTTTCTTTAGTTATTCACTAGAGAAATTATGATATTGAAGTCGCTCCGGGGAAAGTGTTCAGATTTATTATGACATAAAGCATAGGAGCCCACGGGACCTATTATATTGCTAAAGCATTTCCAAGGATAACAAAAAAATGACTTTTTGCAACCTAGCTTCTTTCTATTTATATTTTGAATGGCGAAGTGCTCATATAGATTTACTTTCATCAAAAATAAAACAATCTAATGATTTTAGAAATTTACAAAGAAGGGATATAATAAAATTCTTATTTGGATCTTCTCATAGGAATGATTTCTTTCATTTGATTGATGGATTAAAAAAATAGAATGGTCTTATTCAAAAGGCCTCGTTATTTTGAACCAATTATGAGCTTTAATATAATTCTCTGGAGTAAGCATAGCTTGTATCTAATTCTCAACATCTTGATCGAACCAAGCCTTCACAATTTCTGAATCACCTTGTAGAATGGCCAATTCTCCCTGGTCAAAATAGGTTAGTAAATTCCCTCCCTTAGAATCGTACTTGAGAGTTACCTACCTCATATGAATCAACAATCAATTTTTTTTTTGCATCCCATCTTCTCTTAATCTACCCATGCAAACTAAATGAAATTTCTCGTCAATCTATTCTAGTTTCTCTTGGATTAACCAGAAGAGTTTCCTACCTCATACGATCATTCATTCTATTAAAATAATCTATGTTCTAGAGTCGTACATAAGATTTTCATCTCATATGGCTCCTCCCTTCCGTGCATAGTACTAAAAGGAAGAATTCATGTAATCAAAATTTCACTATTCTCATTATCATTATGAAGATAGAGCTGTTTTACAAGAAATTTCTAGCCAACCTTCCCACAGAGTTTTTATTAGTGATACATAGAAATAGTAACTCCAATGATTTCTTTGTGCTCAACGCTTATGATTTATAGGAATTAGTCACTGAAATAGTCTTTGATTGTTATATGGGTATCAAAAGTATGAATGAGATGGATCTCTGTTTTCCTAACCATTCTTTTTAGTCTCGATACCGACAAGGAAAAGGGTTATTTAGAATAAATTTTTTATGTTGTTGATTCCTAGGTGTAGTGCTTTTTCCCGATGCCACCTATTGGTACTAAATGAAGTAGTATTTACCTCCAATACATAACCTATAGATATAACCTTTCGCTTCATACTAAAATCGATAGTTGAAGCATCTAAGGTTGCATCAAACGAGGATACAGGGTAGAAGGAATTGCTCTATCTCTAAACTTCACCTTCACCAACCGTACGTTGGTTTCTTTCACTAATTTTTTTTTCTATTTCTAACTATGTTTATTTTCTCATAAAACTAAGGGGGGTAAAAAATAAGAAAAAAGAAAATTTCACCATCCCTGTAATAGGTAAATTCCTTTTTTTCTCCTGAAGTTGTCAGAATTATTTGTAAGAAAATATTGGCTATAATTGAAGAGGTCTTATTAAGAAACTTTCCATTGATTAGAGATCTAGGCATAATTACCAATTCATTCTATAATTTTTCTCATCCCCCTTTGGGGAAAATGATCCACAAAAAGGAATTTTACAATACAAAAGAACATAAAAATTGACTAATTGGAAAAAATGTGGTGTCCCCTTTTTGGACAAAGATGAAATTCCATAGTTGAATCAGATTCTATTTCATTCCAATTTTGTAGTCTACCAATGAATATTACTATTTCATCTAAGTTGAATAACCAAGTTTTCAATGGATTTTGATAACTCAAGAATCTTTGATTTGGTTATGATCCAAAAATAAAAAGGAAAAGAATGAAAGAATCATTCCATGAGAAAATTAAATTCAAATAAAAAAACCATCCTTTTTGTTTGCATAACGTGATGTACCTTGGTGTATGCTTTTTTCTGATGACATTCTTCTTGTTGATAAGACTAGAGAGAGTCCGAAACTTGAATTATGGAGGTCAACTTTATAGTCTAAAGGTTTTCGCTTAAGTAGATCTAAAGAATATATGGAGTGTAATTTTAGTTGTAGAAGTTTTAGTGGTAGTGTTGTGACTTTAGGTGAAAGTCATTAATATGAGTGAGCGAGATATTTAGGCTCTATTGTTCAAAATGATGGTGAAATAGATGGAGATGTTATTAGTAGAATTCAAGTTGGATGGTTGAAGTGGAGGAATGCATCTGGCCTATTATGTGATAGAAAAGTTCCACTTAAACTTAAGAAAAATTTTATAAGATGGTGGTAAGACCGCAATGACTTATGGTGCGAATGTTTGAATAAAAGAAGCATAAGACTAAGTTAAGTGTTACGAGATGAGGATGCTCGTGGATGAGTGGCTTTACTCTTAGAGATAAAATGCAAAATGAGTATGTTCGGGAAAAAGTTGGAGTAGCTCCAGTGGCAGATAAGATTAGAGAGAGTCGCCTTAGATGGTTTGGCCACATAAAGCGTCCGATGACCCGGTTAGGAGAGTAGATGCATTAGATTTGCCTTATGTTAAGAAAGGTAGAGGTAGACCTAAAATACTTGGTTAAGATGTATAAAAATGATCTTAGTATACTTAAATTAAATGAGAATTTGACACATAATAGGACACAATGGAGATGAAGGATTCATGTAGCCGACCCCACCTAGTGGGATTAAGGCTTGTTATCGTTGTTGTATGGAACCATCAGGCAGTCATACATGTACTACAATGAAGATGAAAGACTCGTTATTCATCATAGTGGTAAGCTTTTCACATGTTCATTAATGGTGGCAATTATTATTCTATCTCTTGCACAAATAGAGTTAGCTTCGCAGTATGGTCTTTTCTTCCATTATGAATTGGAAAGATTTAGGCCAGGCAAGAATAATCTTTTCCATGTTACGTAGATCATACACGGATGGTTGGACAAGGGATTCTTTCAGTACTATGGAGTTGAGAAATGTTCTATTTGTAGTTAAGTATTTGAAAGAAATGTTCTATTCACAGTTGAGTATTTGAAAGAAATGGAGTTGACTCAGTATATAGAGTAGTTGATCCCAACTATGATCTTTCAGAGGGAGATCTTCTTGGTAATGACAAATTCTCCTCACTTAGATTAGTTCGTGTTTATGCATCCCTAGAGCCTAATTCTACCAAAAAAGTTTTTCGTTAATGCCTCTCGATATTGTTATTGAGGGGCTTGGTGGTCTCTAAATCAAATCATCCTATTTTTGTAAATCATGCAATATGAAGGATTGGATGAAGATTATAGCTCCTCCTCCCTAACTATGTCTTATTTCCTTCCTAAAGTCAATGAATATAGAGTAGTGAATGAAAGAAGATTCATTGAATGAGTTGACCAGAGGTTACATGAACTCGCACTACCATTATGCCCTTACTCTTTGGAAGGCTTTAAATGGCTCGCTAGTCTACCTCCCTGTTGAAGATGTGGCATCAAGTCCTCCTTCCTACCTATAGTGTGCATGTGTGGTTCTATATTATACTAGTGATTAACATGATCCCAACAATAATAGAAGTGTTCTTTTGGCATTGGCTAGTAGTCTCTCTGTCAACACATGCACGCATGGTTCGATAAAGCCAAGCGATACATATGATAGATGAAAGAAGCACCCACAAGCACTATGGGAGGCTCTCAAAGCCCTATAGTTTTTCAACAACAAGCAAAAAAGAGTGCACGAGGTTGCATAGTAAAGAAAGAAAAAGAACAAGCAATGGCTAAAGCCATAGCGCACCCATTTTCTTTCAGGGGAACACAAGTGGATTGGAGAGATGAAGAAGGATGGATTTATGAGTCTTTATGCAAGTTGTATGCGGTGAGAGTCACAGGTACAGAAACGAGGGGGGTTCGCATTTATAGATGTAGTGTGGCTTACCCACCCTATTTATTCCATGATCTATGGATCTACGAGAGCTACCCACTTCGATCAATTGGCCAATATTTTGATCAGATACGAAATAACTGGTGCTCTATCTTGGGGTCTTTTTATTGGGATTCTATTCACTATTCAAGATCACTGCAGTTCCTCTTCAGTGGGTTGTAGGATGGATGGCCCCCTATAGGTAGTAGGGTAGGATGGGTGGTACCGCTCAGATTGAGGCCAATCCTCCTAACTGTGTGCAGGCCGGTCTTAGAGCGCATGAAATGAATCACTACCTCATAAGAGCATCGAGACCATGGCATGTTACACAAAAGCATCACTTTCTCTTCAATATTGTCACACAACTGTCCAACTAGAAGAGCTACTCACTATGTAGTGTTGTCAAATAAGATAAGCACACTGCCTGCCTGCTAGCCGGGCAAATTGAAGTTCTCTTTTGGTCAACTGTCCACCAAATCAAGTGCGAAACACACAGTGGAATCAAGCAACTCATGCTACTGGTGTGCTTCTTGCCCACGATGAAAGAAAAGAAAGAAGAGCGATAAGAGGTGGAACCTTTGACTATTTGCAGCATGAGAGCTGATTACCCAAGAAATCCTTGGGAAAAAAAAAGCATACCTCAGTAACAAAAACCATAGAAGGCTTTATTGGCAAGATCCAAAGATGAACAGTTGCCCAAAAGAAAACTATTTAGAAGTATGACGACCTTTAGTGCTACCCACGAATTAGCAGCCGCAGCAATGACCGCCCTTGTCCACATCTTTCCTTTTTCCATTCAGCATAATTCTTTGCTTTCTTCCGTCAGTCTCAGGCAAAGCTTTAGTGGTTTGCCTACCTTACCCACTTGATGAAAGCTTCATTTCTAGGTTGATGGATGGATTCAGTTAGCCTCACTTCGAAGAGATTAAGGGCCATTTTGAACAAGCTTTGTCTTTCTTCTCAGCTTTCAACAACTTTGGATGACACTTTCGAAGGAAACCCTATGATGTTTCTATCATTGAAGTCTCCCTTCCTCGTCTACCCTAAGAAAGAAGTCACTATCTTCTTGCCCTACTGAAGTACAAAAGGTGTGCATAGCCCGATTACTTTACTTTATTTATGGTTGCTACTGAAGGAAGTAGGGCTCCTATTGACTAAAGGTTCTTTAGTTTCCTTTAGAATAAAAGTAGCTATGAAGCCCCTACTATTGTTGATTCAAAAGGCAAAATGACCCTCGGGGGAATTTTTGTGGGTTATGAGGATGATTGAGAATAGAAGGTATAACAAAGGGTGAAGTGTCCGATATTTGAAGAAATTAGAAAGATATAGGAAAGAGTGTTCCATATAGGTGCTATTGAGCATCTGCTCTCTCTCCATATTTTTTTCTAAAAGAGAATATAGAACTATGACAAATAAAATAGGTGCTAGTATTGTTCTTTTTTAGAATAGATACTTAGACAGAGAAAGGAATGTATATTCTTCTTTTTCAATTAATATATTCATACATATATCTAGTTTATCTATTTGTTATCTTTAGTGCCTTATCTATCTCTGAATATCTATTCAGAAAGAAATGGACATGAATCAAGTTCTTTTTTTTGTTCCTCGAAGCTCTGAATGGATTGGATTGTTTCTGCTTCTGTTGAAGGTGTCACCCATTTTGAATGCTCCTCCAATAGAAAAGTTCTCGTGAAGAGAAAAATAGCTCTCCTAGAGGACTTTTCCTGCTCTGCTAATCTTCCCCTCTAATGCAGGCTGGGCTAAGTAAAGCGGGAGGAAGACACTCTTCTCGTTTGCCCTATTTTTAGTGCAACACAGGAAAGTGCCCCCCTTTTGTCATCCTCCCAAAGGCTTTTTTTTCTTCTTTTCTTTTATGTTGAACGCATGGGGGAACTTCCCATCATGTTTTAGCCTATGCTCAAACCCCCTCAGGCCCATTAAGGTGTTAGGAATGCTTATTAATGTTCAGATAAGGTTTGCTATTCCCTTTCTAAAGGAAAGGCTCGATGAAGGGAGGGGGATGTGACAGGGTAAGCGAAATATTTTGGGAGATTGAGATGTCGATTCGATTTATTTTTCATCAAAAACAAAGAAGGTCAAGGGGATAGCAACTTTCCTTAGAGATAATAAGGAATTCCAACTTGGCTCAAGAAATCTCTAACAAGAACATAAAGGAAGGGGATCCATGTAGCTGTTGCGATCGCCCACTGAATAGCGGGTTTGGCATCTACTACAAAAGAAAAGAGAGAATGCACTTAAGATGACCACACCTCTGCTAGGCAGCGTGTGGAATGACCAAGAGCGGACCTTATTGGATATATAATCCAAGTCAAGAGTGGAGTTACTTGAATAGCCATCTGATGGAAAATAACTTCCACGTTCAGTTCAAAGATTTGAGAATTCCTTGTTCCTTTTTGTGTGAATTCCCCAGCGACAAATTTCAAACTTGTACGGGCCTTATCTATGCAATCTCTCGAGCCCCGAAGAAAACCTCCCTCTCCCTCGGACTCCATCTCTCTCTTTGACACCATATATATGGCACCTGATATCTGTGAGGGTTCACCCACCCCAGTGATAGTATTTCTGTCTATTGTGCCTAAAATTTCTTTTTTGTGAGTATGTTAGGTGTTTTTCTTGTTGCCTCCTATGGAGGTACATTGCAACAAATCTTCTTTTTCTATAGCATTACTTCTATGATCTTAGGAGCACTAGCCGTCATGGCCCAAATGAAAGTCAAAATACCTTAAGCTCATAGTTCGATGGGACATGTAGGTTATATTCATACTAGTTTCTCATGTGAAATCATAGAAGAAATTCAATCATTACATATGGGAATATTTTTTTATGCATCAATGATAATAGATGCATTTGCTATAGTTATAGTATTATGGAAAACTAGTGTAAAACATATAGCGAATTTGGGAGCTCTAGACAAAATAAAATCTATTTCGACTATTACCTTCTCCATTATAATGTTGTCATATGCAGAAATATCCTCATTAGCAAGCTTTTGTAGAAAAGTCTATTTGTTCTTCGCCGCTTTGGGTTGTAGGGCTTACTTCTTAGCCCTAGTGGGAGTAGTGACTAGCATTATAGGTCATTGGGCGGCCGGAAGGTTTCATGAGTAAGGTTGGGAAACCAAAGGTAGTTTTCCATCAAGACACATAGTTTACTGGATCAGTTGCGACATGGATGGGAATTCATGCTATTAAAAGCAGGGACAAGTCTGGTAGATCAACCGTCGAATCCATATCCTTGTATGAGTCCATAATCAATACATGAGATAAACCTAGGTTTGGTGAATTGAAGTTGGCCTTAGGTGTACTAGGACTCCTAGTTACTACACGTGATTGTATACTGAGGTGCTCCCCATCGATTGTTGGATCAATGCGAGCCGGGTGATAGATGAAGGGACAGAGGTGTGAAGCGATTCTGCAGGTGAAAAATGAATTGACATCTCGATCTGATACAACCCTTTCCATTTTCATTGGGAAAGAATAGTGAAATCCATCTAAACCATCAAATGAAGAAATAAGAGGAGAGCAAAGAACCAATGGGAAGAGAAGCGCATGCGGAATGGGCACGGAGATAAAAATCCAAAATGTAGGAGCCATTAAGCCACCCTAGCAAGGAGAAAGAAGACCGAGCTCATTCCTTTCTCTTTTGAAAAAAAAGAAACCTATCACCTTCACTTCCTGGGCCCAATTTAGTGCTTTGTTTCCTAGTCAAATCAAAGATTTTGGGCTTCTTGCTGAATATATATTAATCAAAAGATAGATCCATCCATCTATCCAGATTCCAACCCCTCTTAAAGGCAAGTTCAGTTGGTGAGCCGTATGATGAGCAACTATCTCCTACAGTTCAGAGAGGACTCAACTGTTAGTTCCCCCATGGTTTTAGGGGTAAACCCTTTCACTCTATTTTATTATATACACTTAGCAAAAAGAATGTTTTTTTATAGAGCTAGGACATGGATTCTACATGAACCAATGGATCTTGACAAGTCTCCTTTCCATATCCCTCTCTCTTGTTCGATCTTACTCATCAAATGGCACTCAATTCATATCTTGAAGTTTGATCATTGACAAGGTTCAAAGAAAGGGTGGGTCATTCACCATGAAGGCTAAAAACAAGTGATATAGGCTTGATTGGACCACTACAAGAAACTCCTACAGCAAATGCTCCTATCTTGTAGTTTTTTAGCATCTAAGGCCCCATAAGTTTCACTTCACTATAGTGTTTCAACACATGTGCACGCTGCTGGCTCAGCTCGGCTTAAGAGGACTGCCTCATTCCATATAGTAAAGGCACATAGAGATCGCACATGAACACATAATCTTAGTGACCTTAACGGCTTATTGGTTGGTTAATTGCTTACTGGCTAGAGCAAAAAATAGGGAACTAACTTCAAGAAAATTGACGAAGACTTAGGCCACTATCTACAAAGATTCTAAGGTTCTTTCAAAGCTAGTTTCTTTCTTTTCTAGCTTGCTATTCAATTTGAGTTTCACGGCCGAAAAAGACTCTTTGGGCTTTTTCACTTGATGCCTTACTTACCATGTTTCCTCCTCGGGCATAGCTTCTAAAAGAGAAAATTTTGCCTCTTGACTCAGAGGTACTTTTGACTGATTTTCTCACATGTTGCTCCCAAATGTCCTTTACTGGTTTAAACTTGTCATTGAGTTAGTCTGACTTTGTGTTACTAGACTTTCATAGTGAAAAAATAGTTAGGAATGGAGCTATAGACTTTTGGAAAAAAATATTACCATGTAAAGAAATCGATCGCTTGAAGAAGGCCTAAATGGTGAAGGACTCAAAATCTACCAAAATGGCAACTCGCTTAGATCCCTTGAAGTCATAAGAAACTAGGTTTTTCTTAATTAGCTAGCTCTCAAAGTCGAGGTAATGAATTTTTGAAAGGGTAGTCCTACTTGCTTCAACTAGTAGATGTACTCTTTCTCTCACCGGCTAGACTAGATGAAAGTCTATAAACTACTTAGAAAAAGGGATTTGAAAAGTCTAGTTTCTAGCCTGACTTCAAACTTCTCTTCTGCTTAGACTACTCTCTTTTGTCAACTAGGAATTACTATATAAAAGGCACTACTTAGACTTATAGGATGAACTAAATTCAAAGCACATAAAAGGGCTTAGGCTTAGCGGGGGCACTCCCAAGCGAAGGTGCTAGGATGCAAATAGAAAAAACTTTCTTTCACTAATTGTAAAGAACCTTGCATTGGATGGTCTTACCCTAAAATTGAAATTGGGTTGGATTGCTTTAAGACTACTTCTTTCCTAAAAATCTATTACGAATCGAAGCACTCATATATAACCCCACTCCCTTGAAAAGGAGTCATTCTAAAAGGTGAACACCGCCTTCTTTTCTAAGCAAAGAAATGGATCTCTTCACTTCGCGGCTTCTCATGAAAATCTATCTCTCATGGAAAAACATCCATATATTCTATAGAACCATCTATTCTTCCTTCAATTCCTATAAATAGCAGACAAAGTAATTGAACCGGATGAATGAAACCTACCACTCGACCTGGATGTCTTAACTCAGATAACTAATAACTCAAGATAAGATAGAAGATCTCGACTAATTTCAATCATGATAGCGTAGCTCGACTGAGATAAAAATGAATTATTAGGAAAGATCTTCTCATAGGAAAGTAGCTCAATTGAACACCCACCCAATCTCAAATTTTTTGACATAAAATTGATTAAAAAAATTCTGAATCTATCAAAATCTCTTAATCTACATTTTTTTAGATTTTGTTTTATACAAAATTGGCTATGTTGATTGAAAAATAATTGGAATTTATTATTTTAACTCACTTTTCAATTATTCTCTGTTGAAAAACTGTGTCAAGTTCGAGAAGTACTTACACCAAGTAAGTACCGGCTTTGCTAGACCATTTCGGTTCTGAGGGCTAGGCTCTGTTGGGTGCTAGTTTATTGTAAACAAACAACAAACTTGACTGAGTAGGACTAAAAAATTATTATATATGAAATTGCATTAGAAAGAAACTGAAAGGAGAGTCACAATGTTTATCGCCTTGTCTAGACTTGATTGAAGTAGAGGTTTGATTTCCTATTAAGAAGTCAATTAAATGACTTATTCAAAGTATTGAGTTCTCTCAATCTCATCGAGTTTCTAGAGTCTAACTGTTCATATAAACCAAATCATGAAGGGAATCAATGAGTTTTTCCTTCACATTTCACTGACCAATAGCACCGTTAGCTTCTTCATTTAGTTCCACTCTCCGAAGAAATTCAACCTTGGATACTATGCAAAAAACTCTTGAGTGAACTTGTCGAGCTAATTTGACACCCTTTGCTTTGGGCCACACATCTAAGGATTGAATATTTAACATTTTGGTCATCCAAAAAGATTGAAAACCAAAGCATGCTTGGAGGCATCGTAAAGAAAGACAAGGTGCGTAGCATTGTATTGTAGAAGCACCTAACCTATTGATTTTTCCACTAGGCCCAGCAGTTGTGGTCGTGATCCTTGTTGGATGGCCATTCTATCCTATGTCTGTAAACTTCACTGTAATAAAATGATCTTCATTTCATAGAGAACTACTTTGATTGCATGTGAGTTCAAGACAAAGGGTCTTTGGTTAGACCCCACTACTTCAACTTTTTCTTCATGTTGAAAGAGGAGCTGGTGCAAAGAGGATGCAAAACACCAATTACTATGGACCTTCCTAATGGGGAGTTCTAACTTGAAGTTGTTTCAATCAAAAAGATCAGCATGGTGATGGGCATCACATTAAGGTCTGTTATCTAAAATGAAAGCACTCTTGAAACTGGGCAATCGTCCACATCACAATGATGTAGAAGGGTTTGAGGTGCTTGGTCATTTTCTCACTTTCTTCTCAAACAAAAACTTGTTAGAATTTACGAGCTCAGCATCATCTTATTGTGCTTGTTGTTCCACATCTTCAGTCCTTGCCTGAAAGAGAAAAGGCAACCCAAATAGAATACGAAAAAGAACCAAAATCTAGTGCCTCAACTCTATAATCTTGATCTTCATCATGGAAATCATCGATCTGGCCACTATCCTTTCCAAGTTGGAATACAGTATGAAGCTTATCATCATCTCAAAAAAATTCATCAAAATCATATCATCCCCCAATGGGTCCTATAAGACTTCCTTAGAACATAGGAGCATCGGCAGGGAAAAAACCTATGTCTTATGTGCAGCTTCTTAGGCTGTTCCTAATGCTGTACTTTAGCAATGGTAGCCACTGCTTCTTAAATCTTAGAATCCACATGTTTATCTCTTGCGGCCTGAGCTTCAACTATTGCTTTCCTATCCTCTTATTTTTTATCCCTCAACTAGCGCCTTTCTTCAATGAGTGTCAACTATTGATCTCTGATGAAGACCCGTGCCCCCTCTCTTGAGGAAAAGATGAGCTTTCATGATCGGTTTAGTTTAGATAATCATTGAAACCAAAACATGGGATTGACATCATTGCTCAAACTATTGTTTGATGAGTTCAGTTATGAAAGAAAAGACCATGGACAGAGAGGGAACAACTCTTCCTCTTTCTGGATTTCGAGTGAGCGAGTTTACAAAGAAAATGATAGTCTACCTTTGAAGCATGATACAGATATGGAGCTAGTGAGCTTTTGAGTCCCATTCTAATTTTAAGCCTCATGAGCAAGCTAGTAGAGGGAGGAGAAGAAGAAGCTTCTCTCCTAATTGAACTATGAGAGTTAGTCACTCATTGAGGTGATAGCTCGACCTTTGAGAGAGGATCACTTTTGTGAGACTCGACTAAAAGGAGAGATGTTTACAGGCTTGAGCAAAGTGAGAGGAGACCTATATATATAATTGAATATAGAAGTGGAAGCAGCTCCTTACAAAAATATAAAATGAGTAGATTAGACATAGGTATTTGATTACATTTCTTTCATTAAGAATAGCAATTTTCGGCAAAAGTCAATACGAAGAAAGGTGTGTAGCATAGAGAATTCTTCACTAGTGCATACCCTTCTCCATGAAAGGGGGGTACTCTCTTGTTTGGATACAGAAGATCTCTTATTCTGCCCTAATCCTTATCTAATCTATCTGACTTAGACAGCACCAATGTGATTGAGTAAACATGTCAGTCGAGCAGATCAATCAAAACTAGACCCGGGTAAGGGATTCAGCCAGTGCCTCTCGGCACAACAAGGCAATCAATCAGGTGAAAGGTCAACCGTGGAAAACTGTCAGCCACGGTATCCCAATTGGCCTACCAATAAAGTACTAGCTCTGTCATTGGTCAAGTCAATCCCTATGGAAAAAAGTCTCAGACCAGCTATTCCATGATGAGTCATCCGCACACCTGAAGGCGCGACGTCCATAGAAAGCAAGACTAGTTTGAAGCACAATAAATAACAAGTCAAGCCAAGCAAGAAAAAAGACACTAGTACAAAGAATTTAAAATGCCTTTCAAGCTTAAACATTCTCAAGTCAATGAATGCCCATTTTACACACATGTCGCAGAATGTTCCAAAGATCTAACGCTTTGTTAGAAGATAAGCCAATATCTCATCCTGGCATATGAACAACAATGATGTCTCCCTTCATAACACTCATGAGATAATGGGTCTTTCCCTTGAATGTGCTTTGACTTGGAATACTGTTCGTCCACGAGATTTTCTATTTCTTAGAAAAAAAGAATTTCATCGGCTCCACAACGGAATCCACAAGAAAAAAAAACTATCAATCACTGAAAAAAAAAGAGAAAGAAATCCATAAGATCAGAGCAAAAGTGAGAATTCCAATTTAGGGAAATCTTCACTCGCCTATACAAGAAAGGAGACTCCCCATAAAACCAAAGGAATGATAAGGATCCACCATTTACAACTTAGGAATGGTGCACAAGGACAAAGGTTGATAGGAAGGAATGATAGCGATTGCTTGTTGTCCTAGTGCAGATTTACTTCCTCCAAAATCCTTTTAAGAAAGAAGAGCGACTTAAACAAAGTTTATTGACTAGCTTAGTTCAATTCCACGATTGGAAAGAGTCAAGTGAAATTAGGTGGTGCCCGTATGGATCCGACTTGGTCAATCAGTGACGTGCCTATGTTCACGTACCCAGTCCAATGTTCACCACAAATGGAGTGGATTGAGAACTCTAAGCATGGGTCCTCATCTTCCTGATTTGAGTATTGGCTAGCTCGCTTTCTCCTTTGGAGCTCATGAGCACAGTTGAGCATTCCTTTTTGACTTGAGTGGAGTGTAAACTTTCTTGGTACTCCAAAGGGACCTTCTAATCCAACTAGATTCTTTTCTTTAAGATCACTTTGATGTGAATGATAGTTGGGAAACCCCTTTAAGCGAGTAGAGTCTTCAATCCGGATCAAGAGCTACTAGTTTCATAAAATGTGGGTGCCATAGTTTCTTGGAGAGAACCCTTGACCGGTTGCTAATGAAAATAAAGATAGATATTATTGGCTTGCTTAGCTAGTCGCTTTAGGTGGGATGAAGAAGAATCTTTCTTTAAGGAACTTTTTTTGGCTAAGAACTTCACTGGTCAACCTCGAGATTTTGACTCACCTAAGTTCCCCTTCTAAACTCGAGAAAGTGATTCTAATTATGTAAATGGAAGGATGATTTATCAAATCAAAATGGACAAGAACCAAAGATGCAAGGCCTCTCTCCTCATGACAAAGTGGTCACTAAAAAAACCTGGGATTCCCAACTTTGAAAGGCAAGGTGCGGAGCATTGAAAACTAAATTTACACTAAGAGGAAGAACCTCAAAGTGGCCAATATGAATGATCGCACAGACCTTTCTTCTCTTATATGTCAGGTTTTCTTCCATGAAGTTCAAGCAAACCTAGATTTATGCCCACAATATGTGGAAGGAGTTGAGCTTAGTTCGTAGATTTGCATTTCTCCAACAAGGTGCTCATGTAAGTGATTATGTTCTTTATTCGAGACATGGTAAAAATGAGAATTTCTTTTGATATTCAACTAAAAACAAGTTCTTCCTAATGGTAAAATAAATTAAAATAAGAAAAAGAAGAAGATAAGTATGAATTGAACAAGAAAAGAATAAAAGAAAGAATTACACAAAGATATCTAGTAATTACTCTATCTTATTCATGATTCTTATTTTCCTTTATCAAAAGAAACTTGAAATTCTTGAAAGTCCTTAAAATATCATAAATAGTTTCGTGGGTTGAGCACCTTTTCAAGAAAATCTAAAATAGGGAACATTTGAATAAGTTTGATTCTTATCGGATCATAAAACCCACTTTTGAAGATCTCTTCCTTCTCTGAGATCGAACATAAATTGGAACCGATTTGATAGATGGCTCATTGGGATAGATGTAGATAAAAGATGCCCCTATAAATGTATAGGAAGTTTCTCCTCATTCGACTCAAGAAAAATGATTCTCATTTTTCTAATTTTAGAATTGATCTTTCTACCTATATAGATAGAAAGAGAAATGGATCCATAAAGAATTAGACTATAGTTTGAGCCTTTTTTTTCCTTCTTTAAAAAAAAGAAATTTCATTTGTACCCTAACTCAAGTTGGATAGTTTTGAAAAAGAGTTCAATCCTTAATTTCTTGAGCTATCTTTACCCTATTTTTTTCTCCTTTTGAATCTTTTTTTTTCATTTCAAACTTGTTCAAATTTGAACCTCACCTTTTATCTAGATTTAGATTTATATGATATATTTACAAAGTTGGTCTAACTTATTGATTATTTCTAACCCTAGATTATTCCCTCGATAACTGAATGAATCATTTTTGCTCGAGCTCCATCATATGCTATAACCTTTCTATACCATTAGTATCTTTATTTAGCGACCCAAGACAAATTCAATCAGATTCCTAGTAGAACAAACTATGTTGAGACAAGAGCATCTTCAATTGTATAGAAAAAGGTGGATGTCATAATCCACATCCAATCATGTCCTTCAAGTCGCGCGTTACTTTCACACATCGCTTTCAAATGAAGTTTTACCATAACATCCCTCTCATCTAAATTTTGATCTATGCAATTGATTCAATATGGAATCATGAAGAGTCATTGGCTAAATTGATACATAATAAGAAACACTTATATATAAGTCTTCTTCAAATATTTCACTTCAAATTACCTCATATTTTCTCATATGAATAATATCACATAAAAAAAATAAAGCGATTTAAGCAAACTTATTTACATCTTCAAGATCTTTTGAGATTGTCCATAATAAAAGATCCCCTTTTTAGTGAAAAAAATAGAAATTAAAACCTAAAAAAATCCTTTGACTTTACCTTCATTCAAATAAAAAGAAATCCCCATTAATGGCTAAAAGTTTTTAGCCACTTTCACTAAAGAATATACTAAACTAAATATTTCATAGAAATATTCCATTATAGAATAATAAGAGAATCAAATAATGAAATAATAAGAGAATCAAATAATGAAATAAGAAGAGAATATTCATAAGAAAAATAGGCAATATATTCTTATGTCATAATTATGTATTAATATATTCTAATATGAATATTTGAACTATGAATTTTTTTTTCATTTTTTATTTATGAAATATGATTTTATGATTCTAATATTATGATTGACTTTTTTTACCATCTCCAATTCGATTTTCATTGAATTGAAAACATAGAGATAGTTTGAGAAGAAAGTTTCTTTGTTTTCATTACTATGGAGTAGAAAATGTCTTGTGTAAGGTAAGATCAAAGAGAAAAAAAAGAATCCCCAAATTATGATCTTTTTGTATCCATCCCCATCTTATAAAACAAAGAATCATTAACAAAAGTAATCATGAATATTTCAGAAGAAAAGTCTTTAGAACATTCTTAGATTGGATAACATTATAAGAATCATTCTTAGAATTCAGATTGGATAACATTGTATCCAACATGAAACAAAAAATTATTTCATTCTTTTAGTATAGAAGAATCTTTCATTTCTTATGAAAATGATATGGGACGGAAGGATTTGAACCTCTGAGTAACGGACCAAAACCCGTTGCCTTACCGTTTGGCCACACACCAATTTTCTTTTTTCTAAGAAAAACTAAGCTAAATATTGGCTATTCATCAATAACCAACCAAAAGACATATAGGACATGTTGTTGCTAGGATTCAAAACATGTTGATATAGAAGAACAGAAGGCGTGAAGCATTTTCACTAAAAGGGTTATATGTGAAATTACGTACAAATCGTCACACGCAAGATCATTAATGGCATTTTGCGACTTCTAAAGAAATAGTGAAAGGTTACTTGAGCTATTTATTTTGATGTACCCCCACTTTCTCTCTCTTTGAATAAGTAGTCCTTTTATTGAGGTAACCACAATCTTTCCTTTCTAGTGGTGAAAGGGCTCACCTCGACGAGAATGATCTAATCTTGGAGTGAAGACCTTCTTTTTCAAAAGTTGTGCATTCGTCACTCTAAGTCTTATCCTCAAATATAAGCACATAGATAACTATGAATCATTATTCTATTAGAAGTCTTACCTTAACCTACTATAGAGAGACCTAGAAAGATGCTCTTTTTTGCCTCAAATTTCTCCACACAAAAGGTTGAAACCCGGCCCTCTTCTAGAGTCATTACTGATGTATCAACCACCATATCTTTGTTAGCACGTGTACTTCCTAATCGTTTACCTACCCGTAGCACCCGCATAATATCCAATTGCTTTAGTTTTGAAAAGAATTGATTTAGAGAATGCATATCCACGGAATGTTGTGAAAGATAAGAAAGACTCGATTTTCTTTATCTTGATAGTTGCACTCAACCGTTATCTACACTATTGTACATTAGGTGCTTGCTCTTGGATAATAGGTATCACCAACCTTTACTAGCAGATTCAAACCTTTCCTTTTTCCTAAGGCACTAGTGCTTGAGGGAACATTCTAATTTGCTAAAATCTGATCATCATCTCTAGCGCCATGGGAACCAGGTGTCTTCACAATAAAGAATAGATCAAGGTATGACCACAAGTAAGTAGTACATACTCCTCCTCCTTATCCACTGAGTGGAATTCACCATCCTGAAGCAACAACATGGTATTGATATTGAATGAACTACTTATATACCAATAAGCCACGTATCTATCATTTAGAAATGAATGACTGCGAGATGAAATCGGGTTCATTCGTGAATGCCACCTCATCATCATCAAAAAAAGACTCCATCATCCGGGATGGGGCATCATCAAATTTTAGAAAAAGAGAGGAAGTCATCCAAACTAAACTACTACGATATTGCTCATTATGCACTCGGCAAGGAAGTCATGAATAAGCCTTTTTTAAAAAAGAATCTAAAAACTCAAAATAATTATAAATTCAATTTAATACCCTTAAGAATAATGAGATTAATCCCCACCATCTGATCGAATTATGGGGAGGAAAGCGCATCCATCACCACTAATTCAGCATCGCCGGATGTTTTAACCGCCAATCCTGGTTCCATGTGGCGTTAAGCGCCAATGGATGGGATTAGGTATTAATTAAGGCTTAAATTGTTTTTCTCCTAAAATTCACAAATTTATAACTAATTATAGAAAAATCTAAAAATACAAAAAAAAACCATTTTGGATAGGGTAAATGTAAGATATTTTAATAAAATAATTTTCTTAAGTTTTGAATAGTGAACAAAACTTAATTAGGGCTTGAATCTTTTAATTAACTTAATTACACTCTAATCATTTGGGAAATTAATCTCAAACTTGACATGTTGATTTAGTAGGATATCTTGCCTCCCATAATTTTCTTGAGATTTCTTTGGCTAGGTAATTAAGAAAATTTGAAATTCAAATCTTAATTATCCTCTTAATCATTTTAATTGTTATTTAAAATGCTAAATAACAAAAATTGATTAGTTAAACTTCATTAATCACTGGTTAATAGTGAGATGATGAGGGAGAGTGACTAGGACCTCTTTCTTAATTACTTTCCCAAACTCATTTCATTAAAGTGGATTAATTAATGCATGAATTAATTAGGTCATTAATTAATAAATTGAATCAAATTAAATTGGTAATCACTTCATATAATCAACATTCAAATTATGGGTTCCTTTTTATGTGTTTAATAACATAAAGACCCTTAAGGAAATTATGATTAACCCATGAGTATGGGAAAATCATAAAAGTACTTAATTTGATTCTTTAATTTAATTAATATCTAATTATGAGCTTCATTGCATTAGGTCTCTAAGTACATTGCAATTTTATTTTCTCATTTTCATATCATTGGAAATTCATGATTAATTGATTAATTGAATTAAAGAAGCATAGGAAAGGGTAATTAAATGGATTGCTTAATGATTCAAATCTAATTAATTTATAAAATCCACTTAATTACTTCTCTTTAAAATAAATTAAAATCACTAACATGGGATGGGATAAAAATAGAAAATGAATCCTCATCTTTGAGTTTAATAATCAAAATCCAAAATCAAATTTCATAAAAAGCTTTCGTTTATATTAAATGATTTTATTACATATTATTGTCCTTAGAAATTAATGTGATTGAATGTATTATGTTGTGATGTTCAGTGATTTCTTTTCAATTTTCATAAATATTACATTTCATGTGACATCATGCATTCATGTTTTTAAAAATAAAATAATCAATGGATTTTATTTATGTAAAAATTGCATGTGTTGGCTTAATCTTATTATATGTGTGGCTATTATCACTAATAAATTTCAAAAGCTATTTTCAAAATTATAAATTAATAATGAAAATTTGGAATAATATTAGTTATGAATATTACATATGATTTGCATGTGTTTATAGCTTAAACTTATTAAAGTGTGACTTTGTCTTTATAATTTATGTATGAGTTTACATATGTTTGAATGATAATAAGTATATAGTCAAAATCTAGAAAATACGAGGCTTTAAGTAGACCCAAGGAGGTCATTGATTATCTCACTTCCATGGTTAACAAAGGCACGTACTTACTTAATTTCATTCATATGTATACTTATACTAGAATTTGGATAGTGCTTTACTTTGCATGGCTTTCATTTCTATATTATGTATACATACATATGTATTTAAGATAGCAAGTATATAGTCTGGACATCCTGGGAATATGAGGCTTTAAGTAGCCCCAAGGAGGTCATTGATTATCTCACTTCTCTAGTTAATAATAGCCTGTACTTGCTTAGAACTTTAATACATATGTGTGTGTATTTAACTAAGGAATGGAATTCCTCTTTTCTACCTAAAAATATGCATTAATGATCATTTAAGTGTGCCAAAATATGTTGCATGTATAGTTATGTTAAGTCCTAAATCATATGCATGATATTGGTGATGGAATGGAATAATGTAACATCCTCAATTTCATAATAATTCAATCATATTAGTCTTAAGATGATTTTCACGTTGAATATAATTCTTTAAGGTTAACCCAAATCTAGGATTAATAAAAACATTTAATAAATCATTTAATAAAGAAAACCCAAATCAAAATAACATACTTTTAGAAAACAACTTAAGGTAAGGATGAAGGAGGTTAAGCCTTCTTGTTCTCTTTACAACACTTAGATGCTAAGTAAATATCAAATGAAATAAACAAAATATAAAATTAAAACTTGCAAATCTTCTAAACAACTTAAAGTGAAACCACCTATCATGTTAAATTAAATAATTTCAAAACTTTAGACAATCATAATTCAAAAGACTAGCTAAGACATACCACACCAAACATAACACATGCATTAGAATGTTAAGTCACCACTTCTAGCTCTTAGTTTGGATGGTGCTTGTAATGATGTTGTTTTTTTTTTTATTTTGTGATGTAATATTTTAGACTAGATGTTAAGATTGTTGAGCATAGATTGGATGTTAGGTCGTTAATAGCCAAATATTATTTTTTGTAGGAGATTATGTTTAAGGGTTCATTATAATTATAAATATAAATGGCTTGTTTGCAGGTTGCTTATTCCCCTAAACATAATTCACATTAGGACAGATGGGCCTAGTTGCCCATGTGCAATGCTAAGTCCAAATTATGAAATATAAACTACTTGGGATGTATGCATGTTTAGCTAACATTTATTTTGTAGGTGTAGTTATATTTACTTTCCATGAAATATAATTTTGCAATAGGAATTAGGATTAGTGCTATGGTGTTTACGATGAGCAGTGGCCCGAAGGCATAGTCGTAGGGTTCCTTGTGAAGCCTTGAAGCAAACCAAATCAAAAGAAGAAGGAAGAAAGAAAAATGAAGAATGAAGACCCCCATAGTATGTATTCAATTTCTAAAGTATAATATTCTTTTGTAATCCAAGTTGTATAAGGGTAGAGCTCGACTACCCAATTTTTTTCTATTTTTGGGGTGTATGGTGATACCCGGCCGCATTAGCCTTTTATTCTTTTACGAAATCTATACATGAATGAGTTATTATGTTTAGATTACGCAATATAATTTCATCTTCTTCATAGTTTCTTAAACTTGATGTTTGAATGTGTGGCCTAGATGCGGTAGGCTCTTATAATAAAATTAATTTTTCTACCCAATTAATAACTCATAACTAAATTTAAAATAAATTTCAACCTCACTTTAAAGCTTAGGTTATAATCAAGATAATTAAAAGATTTAACAATATTTTAGTTGAATATTGTATGTCTAATGTTATGCATATCATCTTATACCACTCTTGAAAAATGAGGGCCTCCATTCTTGCATTTTAGGAAACTCTTGACCGTGAGAGCACCCCTCATGTGGAGATTCACCCTCTTTCTCTTTGATCTGGCCAATAACTAAATTTCATCATGCATTTAAGCATAAAATATCCCAAGCTTTTTATCCAAAATGATGTGTCAAAATGAACTAAAAATTATAAATTTTTGCATTTAGTCTAAGTAATGATTACATATCAATCATGATATAGTCTCTTAGGAAGTGAGTTTAGGATTCTAGTCTCTTTCCTAATTAAATAATAGCCTAGCCATCTTGCAATTTCATAAGACTAGCTTACATGATTTTGAATCATATGAGGTGTTAGATGGTGGCCACTTCAGGCAGTTGTAACTCTAGAAGTCCAATGAGTTTATCCTCTCTTGTGGAGGTAAACTATTATATCCCCTTTTCACTTAAATTTAGGTCATGCTCTTAGCTTGTGCTAGAGCTCCCAAGATTAGGATCTGGGGTTGCTTGTTTCCTTTGGACTATAGGCATAAATACTCACCTCTTAGGAATTTCCACAATCTTGTGTTGATGGATTATAAGCCATAGCATTCTAATAAAATTTTAACTCAAATCAAAATAAATCCTCACTTTCAAATATATAAAAGCCTCATCATGGGATATATTGAGTGCTTATTAGGCTTCCCAGTATCATAAGTTCTCCATACTTATCTTCCTTTGGAATCCAAAAAATAAGTCTTTCCAAATTGAACTTTCCCACTTGATTTTCAAAATAACCAATTTATTGATAGCTAACCTTAAAATATTTATAGATAATGATTGACTACTTTAATTGAGAGTTTTCTTAAGAAATCTCATTTCTATGATGTAATTAACTATGGAGGCTTACCTCTATAGTAAATTAAAGAACCCTATAAAATAACCCTCATGTAAAGGAAATATCTCGGTATAGATGGAGACTCAACATTCCTTAGGAGTCTTTATTAAGTGATTAGGTCCACTATAGGGTGATATTTCTATCTTTCGAGATAGTACATCATACATTAATGTCGTACTGGATCACTTCAATAAGTACCCCTTAAGATCTGCATAGTGTCTACACTACTCCAAATTAAAATACCACATAGGGCTAAAGAGGATGAGTGTAGACCTCACTAAAAGTGAGGTCAATAGTTAGATTAAATCTTAAGAGTTTTTTTCCAAATAAAATTTAGGAAATTATATCACTAAATTAGAATTAAGGCTAATGATGAGTAAAAATTTACTTTTAAAATCCTTGATAGATTCTTTTTGAATATTTAAATTCTTATATCATATTTATGAGATTGATGAATAATATGCTTATACCATACAAAAAAATGGTAGTACATTTTACAATATCTTATTTTTTAGTACTAGTGAAAATGTGTACTTGCAAAACTTCTAATTTTTTAAGATACTTAAGATAAAAAAAAGTAAATGCCAACCTAAAATATTTTATTTCTATAATTAGGGATAACTTTTTTAAGATTGATCATATATAATATTGAATTAAATTTTGATACTTTTAAATTTAGAGTACTTCTGACCAGCCATCACCTAAAAAGGTTAATTTATTGAGATTATAAACTTATATGATTTAATTATCTTTTACTTGAAGTTCATTAAGCACCTTACTATTTTTATTGTCCCCATCATTGATATGTTAAAATATAATAATTTTTGTTAGACCCTTTGTTTGATAAAAGGAATTAAAATAAATTAATATTTTGATTACCTTTTCCTCTTTCCTTAACCTTTTTGAATTTGATAAAATCTTTATAGTAACTTATGATGTTTTAAATATCAGAACTATAAAAATTTTATGCCAAAAATTATCTCATTATATTCCTTAGTGAAAATTAAATGAATCTAAATAATAGTATTCAACATATGATAATGAATTTTTATTATGATTCAATCTTCTAATACAATAGATATTATCTTTACATATAGGTTTTATTTTTAGCTAAGACTAACATGACTTAAAATCCATCAAATCCTATTAAAAACTAAGTTATTAATATGCCAAAGGATCAAATTTGTTCAACATTTCTCCTTCAATTCTTAAACTCAAGCCTAAAATAGAAAATAAATTCTTTAATAGCTTAATAAAAAATTAAATTATTTATTTGTTGAAACTATTTAGAACAAATATCAAATTTATAATATGAGTTTCACATATAAAATATTATACAAGAAGGATAAAAGATAAATTTGGTTAAGATCAACATCGCATATTTAAACCAATATAAAATATTTATGCAAAGATACATTATTAAGTTGATAAAAAGATTAAGAGGATGCATATTACTCAATCTCACAAAAGGACTAGGATCCTTGTGATTAATTGCACTCAATGATATCTTTAAGAGAAACTCTCGATAGGTAAAAATATGCCTTTATTTTGATTCAATTTTACTATATTTATCAAAAAAATATGATATAATGATTATTATTGATCGCCTAGGAAAAACACCCTTTGCAAACCTCTGTGCATCATCTTTTTAGGATGTTCAAGGATTTTGCTCTTCATCAAGAAAATTTATATATATTCAACTAGATTTCTCCTAATATTATTTTAGGGTTTTTTTAGATCTGGATTCTATTTCTTATGAATACAAGCATTCATAGTTAATTATCCCTCTTACCATAGTAAGAAAGCACTCTTGACTAAGGTTAGAAATAAACATATCTCTTTAATATGAATCAATGTCTAGAGGTGTAAAGTGCATGATTGTTTAAAGGAAATAGGAGGGTAGTCCTGATCAAAATCACATGATTCCATTATCTTAGGACTCATTATTCCAATCTATCAACATCAAAGGGCTATTAGTCATAATGTTCACGTGATTAGAAGCCATGGATTGCCTTGTCTCGTATCTTGAGTAGAATAGAGGTGTTTGTAGGTGTTTAATGAATTAAGGCTAAACTTAATTTATAAGTTTATCCAATAATTCATTGAAGTTTGCTTTGTATACATATGTAGGACTTACATCTATTGGAATGTCATTAGGATGTTCGCATGGTGAATACATGGATTAGACTTACAATCCTTTGGAAGGTCGTTATAATGTTTTCATGGCAAACACATGGGTTGAACTTACATCCCTTTGGAATGCCATTAAGGTGTTAGCATGAAAAATATATGGATTGGGCTTACATCCCTTTAGAATTCTATTAGGGTGTTCACATGATGAACATATGGATTAGACTTATATAACTTTGGAATGTCATTAGGGTGTTTGCATGGCAAACACATGGATTGAACTTAAGTCTCTTTGGAAGGCCATTAGGGTGTTTGTATGAAGAACACATTGGTTGGACTTACATCCCTTTGGAATGCCATTAGGGTGTTTGCATGATAAACATATGGATTGAACTTACATCCCTTTGGAATGCCATTAGGGTATTGCAAACCCATGGATTGGGCAAACACATTGGTTGGACTTACATCCTTTGGAATGCCATTAGGGTGTTCACATGGTGAACACGTGGATTGGACTTACATCTCTTTGGAAGGTCATTAGGGTGTTCGTATGAAAAACACATGAGTTGGACTTACATTCCTTTGTAATGCCATTAGGGTGCTCGCAAGGTGAACATATGATTTGGACTTACATCCATTTGGAATGCCATTAGGGTGTTCGCATGGCAAATACATGGGTTGGACTTACATCCCTTTGGAATTCCATTAGGATGTTCGCATGACAAACATATTGATTGAACTTTACATCCCAATACCATTAGAATGTTCTCATGGCAAACACATGGGTTGAACTTACATCTCTTTGGAATTCCATTAGGGTGTTATGGATTGGAATTACATCCCTTTAGAATGCCATTAGATTTTAGAAATTCACATGGTGAAATATATAGATTGGACTTACATTCCTTAGAAGCCCATTAGGTTGTTCATGGAAAACATATGGATTGAACTTACATCCCTTTAGAATGTCATTAGATTTTAGAAATTTGCATGAAGAACATATAGATTTGGCTTACATCCTTTGGAATGCCATTATGGTGTAGAGGTTCATATGTGAACATATAGATTGGGCTTACATCCCTTGGGAATGCCATTAGGGTTTTTGGATGGCGAATGTATGAATTGAACTTACATCCTTTTGGAATGTCATTAAGGTGTAGAGGTTTGCATGGCAGACATATAAGTTGGGTTTACATCCCTTGGGAATGTCATATAGAGTTTAGATGTTCGAATAATAAACATATGGGTTGGACCTACCTCCATTTGGAGTACCATTAGAGTTTACAATTCACATAACAAACATATAAGTTAGACTTACCTCCATTTGGAGTGTCAGGTAGGTTTTAGATGTTTGCATGGAGAACATAAATATTGAATGGTTTGTAATTATGGGTGCAGATTTTTTTATCCTTATTTTTGATGAGCAGCACCTTGTCGCTATAAAGTCAGCACTTAGGCTTTAAAGGGTCAGTGCCTCAGTGCTATAGAAGTAGTCTTATGATCCTGTAAATAGAACTCAATTAGATTAATTAGCACCTCAGTGCTATCTAGATAGTGCCATCGCATTGTGAATAGAAATTAGGCTTAAAATCAAAGGTGAGTGTTGTGGTGTTATGGGTAAACAATTTTTATTCTTACAACTAAAGATAGCAATGCTATGGCACCCAGATTATAGCACCACTGTGTCAAATGATCAACATCTTGGTGCTAAGTGATAAGATTTAGGCTTTAAAAAATCAAATGAGATAATGCTTAAATGCTATAAAGTTGACACAACACTTTGACTCTTTAAGGACAGCACCGCGGCACTGCAAATGAATATTTTCATTCTACAACCCGAGAAAGCAGTGCTACAATGTTAAGATTCAGTTCCTCAGCACTGACATTAGCTCTTTGGTGCTAGAGAATAGCACTAACATAATTTTTTGAAAGCTTAATGCCTTGGCATTAGAGAGCAAAGCTATGGTACTATGAATCACGAGACTATTCTTGGACAAGCTTCTTGGGGGATTTGATGAATTCTATAAACTTTTGGCAGTGTAACGGCTTAGCAATGCCAAATTTCATAAATTGTTACTGCAAAATACACTCTTCTCCCATGTTTTGGATCCAAGATCGATGGAGGAGGTTTTTTCTCATGCTAGAACAAAGTTCAATGATGGAGGTTTTAAACTTTTAAATTTGTATTTTAGTGAGTTAGAGTCCAATTTAATCTTGAGTTCGATCGTATTTCATCTTAGCAATGCCTAACATTTTATACTCAATGCAACTATGTTCTTTTCCCTTACTTTAAAGCCAAGATTAATGGAGGGAGGATTATTATTTTGCACCATATCTAAAATTGATTGTGGATTTCTTCAAGCTTTTTTTGTAGAGCGTGAATCATATAAAATATACTTTTATTGAGTTTTACCTTCAATCTTACTTTGCGTAAGGAGAAAATCGTGCAACCGAGAGGAATTGCAATGGAATTCATAGTAGAGAGAGGGAAGAGAGTGTGGGTAAAAAATGGAAGAAGAAGAAGAAGAAGAAGAAGAAGAAGGGAAGAAGGGTTAGACCTTCCCTTCTTATAAGAGTTGGTCTTCAACTATTCCCAGTCCCCTATCGATCGCTCCCACTCTCCCTCGATGGTTATCACTTGGGGCTTGTGGGTGTAACTAGCATTTTGGGCTTTTAAACTTAGGAACGTGGATCCAACGCCTAGGCCAGTTTGCGTGATCTTTGGAGCCGGATGTTCATTATTATTTATTTATTTGGTTGCAAACAACTATCCCAATAGAATAATTTATTTATCAAATATTAATATACAATAAAACTTATGTGATGAGAGAATTACATGATCACTCAAGTTTCAATTAGAAGTACAATGGGATCAAAGTGGTGAATGGATGAAAGAAAACACTTATAGAAAAAAGGTGAAAATAACTTTAGTTTGGACTTCATGGGTCTATTATTTTAAGCTATAAAGCATTGGGTCATTTAGCTTAAGAAGATAGTTGACCCAATCTAGCCATGAGATGCCATATTAGAAACTAAAAATTGCATTCTTCAAAGTTGGCCTCATGTGAAGAAACTTAGAGATATATATTGTTACGTAACTTTCAAAATTTAAAATCTTATCTAAGTCAAGCAGCCAAGTACTAGTGTACTAAGTTATACATGTTGCTTTTGCTGAATGTGCAATAACACTTGAAAGTTTTACTCACTAGTTCGCTCCACCTTATACCTACTCAAAGAGATATACGAGAAAAATTTAAATTAAGATACTAAGATAGAAAAAATGTTAATTTTAATTTTAAGGTTATTTATCATTTTATTAAATCTAATAAAAATTTTATTTTATGAGCTTAGTACAAAATCTTCTATATCTCAAACAATCACATAATAATAAAAACATGCAAGATAGTAACCAAATAAATAATATAAAAAACACCATTCATTGGTGACTATTAAAACATGTAATAAGTCAGTGCAGTTATGTAATTTACTTATAAATTTCAAGAATAAAATAAGGAAAAGGAATATTTGAGTTTTACACTAAAAAGCTCAAATAATTAAAATAAAAAGGTGTAAGTACTGGTTTTTCTGAGCTTTCGGTCCTTTCACATGGTTTATATTGTATATCTATTTTTCTAGAACTAGGGTAAATGCTTTGGGATATTAGTTTGTACTGGATCGAAAACCTTTTATATGTTTTATTATATATATAATTTCTAATAGTGTAATGATGAAAAAATTTTAGGACTAAATGGATTCATCACGACACATTTGAATAAAAGAAAACATGACATCATATATCACATCACAATAAAAATATTGACATATACCCTTATAAATGTAAAGAAAGAGCAATGACCATATATTTGGTATCTATAGAAGAATATATCTATCTTAATGCAACATATCAACAAAGTGGAACATCATATTATAATATAATAAATAATCTCACATTTTAGATGCAATCAAGGCAATCTTGTCCCAAGCATAAAATGATTAGTGAATCAAAATGTTAACTTAATTACATCCTCTTTATGCTAAGTGCCTAAAGGGCTATGGATTATCACAACACCTAAGTTTGTGTAATAATCTATGTATCCTAACATTGGCTCATATGATTATGATGTCTTACAAAGCTAAGTAATTAGGAAGAGTATGGCTATCTAATGTCTTATCACTTTATTAAAGTGCCTAACTTTAACATAATTGAACCCTTTAAATAATTATGAGGTATGATTATGATTAATAAATTTTATTATTAATTGAAAAGTCATTCAATAATAATTAGTTACCATAATCATAAATTAAGTATTGTATTAATGGGATATTTCCTAACCTAAAGTGCTAATATCACATTATATACTTTAGCGTAATAATATGATGGGGATGCTTAAACCATCAACCATGAAGATATAGGATTTAAGTGTCCAAATAAAGTATAAAACTTGAGGATATAAATATTCTAGATACATAGAAGAATATCTAAAATAGCTAGAATGTAACGTAAAGATTTGAATAACAATCATTTACAAAAAAAAAAAAAGAAAAAAAGAAATTAAGTAGGGTGTGTACTTAGAGTCAAAGGAGTTTATTCATAGGGTTTTATTGAATTAAAGATTGACTTCATCAAAATAGTCTAATTTGGTTAGGAAAAAGTTTGACCAATGACGTTATTGATCAAATTGAAATTGAATTTGATACAAAGGGCAATCAAATTTTTAAAAGGAAATTAGTACAATCACAAAAAATTCATACCATGAATAGAGTGAGCCAACTAAATATGAATAGCTTATTAGAATTGTTCAATCAAGCAAGCATGACCAAGAAAATAAGAGAAATGTTAGGTAAGAAAAGTAGATTGACACAAGTAAGCATACCTAGTCAAATGCGCTAATTGAATATTGAAAACTTGATAATAGGTGTAATACCATGTTTATGATTAATTCAAGGAGATATAATGATATGCATGACATTGATAATAAAAGATATTAAAATAATTTAGAAAATAATCAATGTTTTACAATTTTGTGTAAGTTGATCATAGGATATTATGTTTGTTTTCCACAAAGTTAGCTATTTTCTTAAACAACTTATATGCGTAGATATCAACATATTTTTTTTTAAATTAATATAATCAACCCTTTGTTAGATCAAGTTGAAATCAAATTAATCAAGTTAAAATTATTGTGTTAATATAGTGGATTCCATATTTTTTAGTCTGCATAGATGAAAACAATTAAGGAATAAAAGCATATTAGAACAATGTTTTAAGAGGATTTTTATTGTGGATAAAATTTAATCCCAATTAAATGAAGCAGTATCTTAAAATTCAAAGTGATGATAAATTTAGATAACACATTTATGTTGAAACTAAGAATGTTAATAATTAAAATTTTCTTTTAAATAATCTAATACTATAAAATTTAAAATAAGAGTCTTTAAAATTAAAAAAAATCTTAGATAATTTAAATATTAATGATTTTTCATGAAGGTATCTATATACAAAAATAACACACTTAAATAATCTGATGATTTTAAAAGAATTTTAATTTTTTTATTAAATAAATAAAATACTAAGTATTTTAATTATTAAAAATAGAAGAGATGCTAAATAAATCCTAATAAATTAGGTTGAGTTATAAGCATTAAATACCTCTAAAAGGTATTGCATGGCAATGGGACAACTAGGCGCAACATTATAGTTTTGCATAATATGGATATTTATATATTCTCAAAAAGACCTAATTAATTTAAAAAAATTAGAAAAGCGTATCTAAGCTTAAAAATATTTTCAAAATTTCTTAAGATACCTTGAAGATCAAGTGCTTAAGATCATTTCCTCTTTTATCAACTTCATCTACATCCAAGTGGAGATTATCTTCAAAATTTTCAAGCCTTGGAAAGCTCACACTAAGTCATCGATTTCTTTGCTTACATTCACCGAAACTTGAGTAAGAATATTTATTACATTTTAATATTTTGAATCATTAATTTTATTAGTTTGATTTGGATGAAAAGATTCATGTGCTTTATAGTTAAAGTTTTTCTCTAGTTTCTTTGCATTCTCTTCTTAGTGATTTAAAAGGTTTTCTTTTTGGTTTGATTGAATTGGAATCATAAGGCTTTTATAATTATTGGTTTTCATATTTAAATTTTTAGGCATCCACATTTGTTCAAGTAATTTTAAAGGTTATTCTTCATTCTTGCATCTTGTGTTAAGATTATTTTCAAATGTATTTCATTACCATAACATTTTACAAAGCATATAATATAAGCTTGAGCTCTCTTTTCTTATTTATCATAATATTGCTTAGTGGATTTGAGTGCAAAATTATTTTTTAAATTGAGAGTTAGATATTCAAATTTTTAT
Source organism: Cymbidium sinense (assembly GCA_021442155.1). NCBI lineage: Eukaryota > Viridiplantae > Streptophyta > Magnoliopsida > Asparagales > Orchidaceae > Cymbidium > Cymbidium sinense. The sequence continues at coordinate 68,180,961 of CM038228.1, read as the reverse complement.
TTTTATTTTTCTGTTGACTTGAATTTGTTTTGAGGTTGTATTTGCTAAGTGTAGGAAAGTAAGGAGTTGGAATTGTAATTGCTAGGTGTAGGAAAGTACTAAAGATTGGTTGTAATATCATTTTATTAGTGAATTCCTAGTTAGGGTGAATAGGCGTGGACAGATCGATTTTTGGGGTTTCCACATTATGGACGGATGTGGGCAAAGAAGTTAGTCCATGAAACTAGAATTAGGTCAGGATCTTGGAATATAGGTACTCTTACAAGAAAATTAATGGAATTAATAGATATTATGGTTCATAGAAAGATAAATATTTTATGTGTTCAAGAAACTAAATAGATTGGGGAGAAGGCCAGATTGATAGTTTAGGTTTTAAACTTTGGTATTCAAATAAAAGTCGAACTAGAAATGGTGTAGGTGTGATTATTGATAAAAGTTTGAAGGATAATGTTATAAATATTAATAGATGTGGAGATAGAATTATAGCTTTAAAGATTATTATTGATACTAAGATTATCAATGTTATAAGTGTCTATGCTCCTCAAGTAGGTTTGGAGGTAAGCACAAAAGAAAATTTTTGGAATGAATTAGAAGGATTAATACAAAAGATACCTCTTGAACAAAAAGTATTTATTGGAGGAGATTTAAATAGACATGTTGGTAGAGTGGTAGAAGATTTTAAAAGTATTCATGGTGGTTATATTTGGAGTCACTAATGAAGATGGTAGGACTATATTAGATTTTTCTTTAGTTTATGATTTTGTAGTTGCTAACACTTTATTTAAGAAAAGAGATGAACAATTATTACTTATAAAAATAGATCTAGTAAAACACAGATTGATTATTTTCTTATAAGAAAAATAGATCGTTTAGATTGTAAAGATTGTAAGGTCATTCCAAGTGAAAATCTAAGTACCCAACATCGATTGTTAATTTTAGATTTTAAGATGAAAGGTTGTAAGAGAAAAAATAAACCAAATTATTATCCTAGAATTAGATGGGGACACTTAAAGAACACAAATAAAAATATTTTTAAGAGCAAGCTACAAGAGATTAACAAGTGAAATTAAGCAAGTTGCTAAATATGTGCTTAGAGAATCAAAAGGAAAAGCTTCTTTTAATAAGAATAGTTGGTGGTGGAGTCAGAGTGTGCAAGAAAATATAAAAAATAAGAAGTATTGTTATAAAACTTAGTTTAGATGTAAAAACTCAGAGAATTGGGAAAGATATAAAGTGGCATGTAGAGATTCTAAGAAAGTAGTATATGATGCAAAAAATTTAGCTTTTAGTGATTTATACAATTGATTAGATACCAAAGAAGATAAAAAATGTATGTATAAGTTAGCCAACCAAAGCGATGAGAGAAGTAAAGACATAGTTCATGTGAGGTGTATTAAGGATGAAAATAATAAAATACTTTTTTTATAAAAGGATATTGAAAATAGGTGGATGAGGTATTTTGATAAACTTTTCAATGAAGGATCGAAACGATTGATTTTAGCAACCTTAATACCCCAAACAAAATAAAGAAATTTATTTTATCATCGATTAGTAAATCGAAGTTAGTGAAGCTTTAAAGAAAATGAAATGTGAAAAGTCAGGACCGATAATATTTCAAAGTGTGAAAATGTTTAGAGATCAAGGAATTTCTTGGCTTACAAATCTTTTTAATGTCATTTTAAAGACTAAAAAGATGTCAGATGAGTGGAGAAAGAGTTTGTTGATTCTCATATTTAAGAATAAAGGTGATGCACAAGAGTGCGCAAATTATAGAGGAATTAAGTTAATGTGTCATACATTAAAATTATGGGAGAGAGTAATTGAGCATAGGTTATGATGTGATACAGAAGTTTCTCACAATCCATTTGGTTTCATGCCAGGTGGTTCTACTATGGATGCTATACATTTGTTAAGGGGTTTGATGGAGAAGCATAGAGAAAGTAAGGAGGATCTACATATGATATTTATTGATTTAGAGAAAGCTTATGATAAAGTTTCAAGAAATGTTCTTTGGAGAGTTCTAGAATAGAAAGGAGTTAATATTGGTTATATTCAAGTCATTAAGGATATGTATACTAGAGGCATTGTGTCCAAACACAAGAGGATTGATAAAATATTTTCTTATTTTTGGATTACATCAAGGATCAGACTTTAAGCCCTTATCTTTTACTTTAGTTATGGATGTTCTTACTAGGCATTTACAAGAAGATGTACCTTGGTATATGCTTTTTGTTGATGATATTTTTCTTGTTGATTAGACTAGTGAGGGAGTCCAACAAAAACTTGAATTATGGAGGTCAACTCTAGAGTCTAAAGGTTTTCGTTTAAGTAGATCTAAAACTGAATATATGGAGTGTAAATTTAGTTTTAGAAGTTCTAGTGGTAGTGTTGTGACATTAGGTGAACAAGTCATTAATAAGAGTGAGCGTTTCAGATATTTAGGCTCTATTGTTCAAAATGATGGTGAAATAGATGGAGATGTTATTAGTAGAATTCAAGTTGGATGGTTGAAGTGGAGGAATGCATCCTATTATGTGATAGAAAAGTTCCACTTAAACTTAAGAGAAAATTTTATAAGATGGTGGTAAGACCCAATGACTTATGGTGCAGAATGTTGGCCAATAAACGAAAGCATAAGACTAAGTTAAGTGTTACGAGATGAGGATGCTTAGGTGGATGAGTGGCTTTATTCTTAGAGATAGAATGCAAAATGAGTATATTCAGAAAAGTTGGAGTAGCTCCAGTGGTAGATAAGATTAGGGAGAGTCGCCTTAGATGGTTTGGCCACATAAAGCGTCGTCCGATGATGATTAGGAGAGTAGATGCATTAGATTTGCCTTATGTTAAGAAAGGTAGAGGTAGACCCAAAAAGACTTGGTTAAGATGTATAAAAAATGATCTTAGTATATTTGATTTAAATGAGAATTTGACACATAATAGGACACAATGGAGACGAAGGATTCATGTAGCCAACCCCACCTAGTGGGATTAAGGCTTCTTTTTGTTGTTGTTGTTGGTCAAACCACATAAAAATCTTTGTGCATACTGTCTTTTCTTAATTGCACTTTAATTTTCTTGTTTGGTAGGTTGCTTTCTTTAATCTTTCATTAAAAATTGTTTACTCTTTTTTATACTTAACTTTTTTTAATGTTTTAAAAGTTAAATTTTATTTTGAAAATCTTCTAAACACCCAATTCACCCTGCTCTCTTTGGTGCTATAGCCTTTTAACAAAAATAAGATATATTTCGTGATGATAAATATTTTAAAAAAATATTCAAAGGTTATTTGAATGCTTTAAAATAATTTGATTTATTTTAAAAACAAATAAAATGTTTAAAAAAGTACACTAAATAATCATATTTTTAAAATAACACAAAGATAAAATACAAAATACAAAACAAAATTATTCAAAACAGACTCTTATATTTTGACTAAGGGTCTATTTGGGACAACTACGTAAGAGGTATGCAAAAAAATATGGTGGATATACAATTTTTTTTATTTTACAATAGTCAAATAATAGTTTCTCGCGAAATCGTCTAAGTTGAAAAATACGAAATTTCTCACCATAGATTCTTAGTGCATTAAACCACCATCGGGTGGGTGGGATATTTTTAAAGATAAAATTATATTTAAACTCTTTTCAATAATTTTTATTTTTTGCCTTTTCTTGACTCTTGAAGCAATTGCCCAATGCCTTAAGATGAGTGTATTTGGGTTATAATCAATCGGTCATGACTTGGCACTAAACATTTAGTTCATGAATACATATTGCACCAGACACAGGCTATCAAATATCAACAACATCAAATACAAAAGATAGAAAAGCTTTTATAACATTTAAAACTTCTAAAAGTATTTTCATAGCTAAAGATTAAAGGATTTTTAATATCAAAAAGATTAATTCACATAGATCAAATTGAATTAATTAACCTAATTAAGAACATGAAAACTTTTTACAACTAATGCAAATTTTGTTTCAATAATATAGAAAGAGACTTCAGCGCAATTACACAAGAATTCAAAATGAATGGAATATTATTTGTATGCTTTCAAAACGTAAGGTGAGTGGCCATTCTCTATTTAATTAATCAAATTGTCTTCCACTTCCCATTGATCCAACTTGCTTTGAAAGCGCTATTTCATGGCTTCATGTCAATGTCTTTGTCCTCTTAAGTCTAATTTCTTCGACATTACAAATTCATAACGTAGCACCATTTCTCAAATTTTCTTCAGCACTGGTAAAATAGTCACCTCTGTTACCCATTTAAAGGTCAAAACATGCAAGAGGGCTAGAGTTTTAACTATTCATTGAGTTAAAATTTAATTGGTATGTCTGTGGGTACTTTTTATCAATCAGGGAATAAACCTTCAGTGCCCCATTTTGTTTATCTTACTATTTTTTGCTCTTTTGAAAGACACAATAGGTTTTTTTAATTTATTTATTTCACCATACCAGAGGCAATTTTTTTAAATTAAGTATGATTAGAATCTGAATTAGGTAATTAAGTACGGTCAAATAAAAATTTAAGAATAGGTATAGTCACCCAATTAGTGGGCGACTTGCGAGCCACGTCGGATACGACGTGGCGTAGTGATGCCACATTGAAATCCTTCAAATGAGCAAGTCGCCCACTAATTGGGCGACTTACCTTTAATAATGGTTTAAATAATTAATTATTCTTTCCTTAACATTAAAGCATGATAGCTCAATTGGCAGATTGTCAGATTGAAGATCTAAAAGTCACGTGTTGAATCACACTAAGTGGGCGACTTGCCTCATTTCAGTAATCGCGTAATTAATCCAACGTGGCTCGCAAGTCACCCACTAATTGGGCGACTATACCTATTCTTAAATTTTTGTTTAACTTACCATTACCTAATTGATTCTAACCATACTTAATTTAAAAAATTGCCAAAGTGACTGGCTTGATCAAACAGTAAGAATAATTATAACTATGACATGAAATTTTAATCATTATGCAAAATTAGCTCTAAGGATGTAGATGTGCCCATTCATCACTACCTCTCTCTCTCTCTCTCTCGCATAAACTTAAAATACCATATCAACGAAAGGGGACATGTTATAGGCAAGAAATTGTTCATAAAATATGAAGTTAGATTATAACGATCTAACTCATCATCTGTTGTAATCTGCTGACTTCTACGTGTTCTCCAATTCTGATTAGCAAGGAAAACACATATCATAACATAGAGGGAAGAAGGAACAGTAAGAAAATATATCAAGTTATTTTGGGCATATTCTTATCTTAATTTAACTTGAAAATGATCCTATTTTTATGGAATTCAGTATGAATCAGGTAATCAATCAAGGTGAAAACCTTTTGCCTTTCTAAATTTAGAAATTTATCGTCAGACGACTTTGTTTTCTCATGTGTTGAATTTAATGGATTCAGCTTTTTCCCTGTACACACGACTCTTGAAGACTTGCTTCCAGGTTTGAGATCATTCAGAAAAGTTTAACCTTCAAGTTATAAAGTCATAGGTTAAAAATACAAAGGGAGAGAGAAAGAGATAGATAGAGAGAGAGAGAGAGAGAGAGAGATGAATTATCAAGGAGATTCACTTACAGTGGTAAAGAATTACAAAGAGACACAAAAGTGCAGTTTTGTTTCTCCTGGTGATTTCCCACAGCTTTATTGAACTGCAAGCGATTTCTTATGGCTCTTCAGTTAGAGTGGACTTAGTTCAAGAGAGCTGTGGAAAAATACAAAGAGAATAATCTTATTCTCACCTGCGCACGTACACACATAGAAGAGAGAGAGAGAGAGAGAGAGAGAGGGATCAAAGTAAAGTGAAGAAGGAAGGGGTTTAGAAGAGTATGTATATAGAAGAGGTTAGCACCATGAAAATTGGGTGACAGTGAATTCACCAATTCCCATGAGAATGTAGGCACAGACCTGCACTCCTTTTTTTATAATTATTTCTAACTTTTAATCTTTAATTTGGCTTTTATAAAGCCTGACCAATTCCGGTCCATTGATTTGGAATTTAGTATAAAATTTAACAAGTGCGTGATGAAAGCTTTGTTACAAAAGAAACAGAAATCCTATACATGATGAAGCTTCACTAAGTTAAATGTATGGTTTATATCCATTAGATTTGTCGCTACTTATGATTATATGTAGAGCATTATCATATTGTACAAATTTCAAAACAAACCCAAATAACCTTTTACTATTAGAATCATTTTATATGTCAGGTTGCAAAGAATAAAAGTTCTATCTACTAAAGAGAACATATATGAATCTCTTCAGGAATACAAAAGTAAACCATTAGATGACTACCACGTAATGGCTAGTAGCTTATAACTTTAATTATGTGGGAGAATGCAATTTTGAATTTATGGAGACATACTTCACTGGCTTTGAACACCTGAGAGATATTACCTTAAAAAATCCACCCTGAAGAGATTATTATTATTATACTATGGATAGGGATAAAAAATATTCCCAAAAAAAATAAAGGGTATCTTAAAATTATATGACGTGGAGATTTAGATTACACATATTTACAAATAATTAATCATTCACATCATTTTCATCTTCTTCACTCACCTCAATGTTTTCTTCCCCCACCAAATCCTGGAAGTTTCATTTTCTACTGGTATTAAAGTCTTATTTTTAAGTTTAGTACTAGGTTGAGAAATTTTTATAGAACTAACCAATATGTAAATTCTTTAGGAACCAAATTTTTGCAATCATTTGCTCAAATGTGTTGAGCATGTATTATATTTAAAGTTTATTTTTATATTGGCAATCTGTAAACGTGGACTGTAATTTATCTCTAAGCTATTTTTAGCTCTTTTTTTTTTTAAAGGAAAACCAAATTTGTTCTTTTATGAAATAGAAAATGAATGACATAACATTCATATTTCAATCATTGCTAGAAAAAGTGCTTTAAATAGTCTCTTCCTTTTATTCTAGTCAAATTATGTAAATATTATTATTAGCCATAAAAATAAAATTATTTAAATTAAATTATAATTTTAAAAATATTATTACTATAAATATTCATAGATCATAATTTTGTAGTGATATATCTTAATCAAATCACTAAATATCAAAATTCATAATTGAAATATTATAAATGTATGTGTGTGCGCGTGCATGAGATTTGGTGAGCTTAAATGATTAGTTCAAGTATCAAAATAGATCGAATGGCTTGGTCACTAGATTAAAAAGAAAAATGGTTAAATTTTAAAATTATCTTAAAAAACTTTTATTTTCTCTACAATTAATTTATTTTTTATTATTAAATGTTTGAGATGCTAGCCTATTTATTCATAAATAATATTAAATAATTTGTATTCCTATAATATTTGTTATTCCTAATTTCTAGATAATAATTAAATTTCTATTTTAATCAAACATTTTATTAAAATATATGTGAGTTTGATTGAAAATTATAAAAATTTGAACACATAACAAAGATAATGATCGGTAACTTACAAATAAAATTGGCTTAGATTTTAGAATGGATATAAGGAATGAGGTTGAGTTGTAAGAATCTCAAACCTTTGAGAACACCTTCCACTAAGCTATCCTTATTGAGAATCAGAAGAAACTTGCATCCATCTCTAGGATTGGAACACAATACAATTCTCATTCTAATAAAAGATCACTTATTTAAATGCTATAAAAATGAATATAACACCAGTGTAGAGCCAAATCTTATTATTCCAAGGGTGATCTTGACTTGGAGGATGAGAACGTAGAGAAGATAATTAACGAGATACTCCTATTTGATGATGATTTGGAAGACTTTATTTAGCACCTTATGAGTGTCATAAGATTTATATCCATGAAAAAAGATACATGCAATGATAAAACATCATGAGTTTGTGATTGGTAGAGGTAGTGCCATTAATATAATGTACACCAAGACACAAATAATAGCCAACCTAAGGACTAAGCTACATCAAAAGTTCTTTCATATCACATGGGTGAAGCTGAACCTGAATTTTTTCTTAGGGTGGCGGTGGGGATATAGATAAAAACCTTATAACTTATAATGTTTTATGTACATATTTTAAAAGTGTTAAATAATTATCTCATAGTCAATGCCATCAAGTATATTCTCAATATAAGTGACTAAAATATCATTCATCTCTTAATCTCTAATTCTATTGCATGGTCTATTTCTTATATTATTTATAATAAAAAAATGCTATTTCAACACTTACTTTTGTGACTAGTTGTATCAATCCTAATTTTTATAATTAAAAAAAATAAGAGAATATAAAATAACTTTCTTTCTTTCAGTCATTTTCTTAGCAAGCCTTCTAAGAATTAAAATTATTTATCAAGTTGTGTATCCATAATATAAGTTACAATTGATTGTTAATAATCATTAAAAGTATAGATGCAAAATCATTTAGATAAATTTAACATATTTTTAAATGCTAATTTGAATATGAAATGAATCATAAATAATAAATAAACAATTTTATTCATAATTACATATTTATAATATATATAATAATTTTGAAAAATGATCTTTTATTCTTTTAATAATCTTAACAATTAAATTCTAAAAATTTGGATGGAGTATTATTTGGAATTTATTTTATAGATGAAAACAAAATAAAAATAATAATATAGCATTTCAAATGTTTGGGGTGGGACATGGCCCCTAGCCCCCAATTAAATCCACCCATGGATGGGTGAAACATATATCTTTTAATTACTATTAAGTTCATTTGCCCATAAAAATATAAGACTAAAAAGGATCATATGTGATGTGTTGTACTTCATATGGATATTGCTCAAATACTATTGAGTAGATTTTAATTGTTTGATATGAATGACACTCATTATGAAAAAGAGAACACATGCATATTCAAATTATATAATAGATATATCAAATTTTATCTTGTGAAGCATACTAACAAGGTTAGTAGGGCCACTCTTAAAAAATTAAAATAGAAATATCTAGTCCAAGCATTAAAATAATAGTGATTATAATTAGTTAATTGTGATTAAACCACTTATAATTAGGGGTCCTAATATGATTCTAACCATTGTGCACTTATATCCACTTTATAGCTAGATGTCATTATTGAGAGTTTTGGATTTAAAAATTTAGTAAATCAATTATCTTTAACACATGCACTCTCTTTATTTACTTTATTTAAAGAGACCACTCATATTCCCACTAAACCTCATATTCTTACAACAATTTTTAACCATTTAGATTTGTATTTGAATGTGTGTCTGAAGGACTTATCAAATGAACTTCTACCATTACATGAAGTACAATATGTCATAGATTTTATCCTAAATTTATAATCTTAAAATTTCCATTATTATAATATAAACATATTTACATATGCTAAGCTAAAGAAGTGGATTAAGTTGTTACTTTTTCAAATTAAGAAGGTCTTAGTTTTAATGATATCCTAACCTTATTGGCACTCAAAAAGAATGAATCATAGAGTATGGATCACCATTAAATAGAGGTTTCTTACTCTTAAGCTTGATGACATGTTAAATCAACTCTCAATAGCCACTTAATTAAAAAAAAGATCTTAAGAATTGTTATCATTAGATAAGAATTAGAATCAAATATAATGAAAGACAACTTTTAATATTCCTGATGCATTGTACCAATGGCTTATGAACACATTTTGGTTTATCTAATAATTTAAGCACATTCATTGGAAGCATTAATATTATATTTAAAACATTTAATTACCTCATTTTTAATGGTTTTCTTTGAAAGCACTCTCATTTATAGACATAAGAAAGACTAACATCTCCACCATATTAGGATAAGCATAGAAAAAAAAGGTTTATATCAATTTAGAGAAATGTCTCTTTATAAGTTATGAAGTCCTATTCTTGAGTTTTGTAGTCACCACTTCTATTGTCAAACTTAATCCCCACAAAAATTAAAACCATCATAGATTTGCTGACTCTAAAAAATCATTCACCGATATTAGGAGTTTTTATTGCTTAGTTATGTTTGTAGGAGATTTATAAGATAGTTTAGCATTATAAAAGTTATACTCATTAACATACAGAAGAAATGCATAATTAAGTGGATCAGTAGTGATAGAGGGGACTTAAATCAAATTAAAATCTTTATATTCACTTCTCATTTGAAGTTAAAAGTCATGCCTCAAGAATAGGCATTAAAAAGTATTGAGTCAAGAAAATCATCTTATATTCTACTTTAATGTAAGCTTGAATGATACTAGGCATATGCACTCCACTTATAACAAAGAACTTTAAGCAAGCATTTAGTGACATAGGCCTTGAAGATCTTACTAACAATATTGAAATATTATACTATATATTGATCATTGAACACTTAGATCTTCAACAACTAGAAGAAGCTAAGTCTTAGAAATGTCAAATAGAAAGAGTTTTTACCAAGATAATAATTTATTATAAAATATAAAATGTTGCAAAGATTATGTTTGTTGATGCTTTATCTAGAATAGCATTGGTCATTACTTTTTCTTACAACTTTAGATTCCTACTTTTGTGTGACTTAAAGTGGATTATCTTTGATGCTTTAATTTTTATGGCATTTATCATGGGTATTATAAAAACAATCCTTTATTTTTACTGAGCGCTTTTACAATCATTAATGGATTTCTATATATGAATTTATAGCCTTATCTTCTTATTAAGATATCCCTTAGATATTTCTTAATCATAGAGTTACATTTAAAGAGTAATGGCTAAACTCCTAAAGAAGTTATTAGCCATAATTGAGCTAAAACTATGTACACAAGTGCATTTATCGTTCAAGTAATATAATAATGAGTAGAGTATCATTCTCTTAAGGATCTTTTATAAAATTCTAAATTAAATCAATTATTAATTCTATGCTAACCTAATTTTTATCCAACTAAGTTAAAAATGTAGAAAAGTTTAAATTACTACAATTTTTAAAAGATATTCATGAAAATACTAATTTTCTTAATTTTAGGAAATGTCCTCTAAAATTTTGAAATCTTGATTATATTTATATAACATGGAATTATAAGTTTAAATTTTGTACTTTTTATCTAGAGCATTTCTATCTTTTTGTTTATGCCTAAATTAAGTCCTTATCTCCTAATATGAATTCTCTTCTATTGAATCTTCTTCTTCTTCTTCTTCAATCTTCAACATGAACAACACCCATACATCATGAATAATATAATAAATAGCAATCTAACACAATACACTTAGAGTCTCACTCTAAGTGACACTACACACTAATATGTATGTCACACAAACACTTGCCAAAAATATTTTCTCAATGCAATGGACTCCTTTTATAGAAAGCCTCCCCTATAGCTTGTCCCAAAGTCCCCAAGTAATTTTCTTGAACCACTTCACAAACTTTCTAAACTAACTACTAGAACTATTTGAAATTAATTTGGGTCATAGTATTGTGGAGCTTGGTTCTAGTGCACTAACACAACGCTAATCTTTCGTGGCTAGGCACTCGCCACTGCCTTGCTACTTTAATTAAGGCTATTTGGTCGATCCTTTAGAGCCTGGCATTTTACTTGTTGTCTTTGGCTCTTTTTGGTTAAAATTTTCTAAGTTTCAAGCATAACGGCCCTAACTTTTCATCGCCTAGGCTTTATTGTTACTATCTTTAACCTGCAAATTAGAAGAAATGTGACATCTCGACACTGGTCATCTAGCACGAAAGCATCATATTTACTATCTTTAAGCATTTTAAAGTTTCTTTAGATTCCTTCAAGCACTATTTGTGATTGTAGCGCTTAGGTGCCTTACTTGTTATCTTAAAGTTCAAATTTGTTCTAACATGACATCGCGATGTTGGTCATCTAGTGCCTAGATGTTAGTTTTACTATCTCAACTCCGAAGTTTTCTTCATTACAATGTCGTGGTGCTATTTTATGTAGCACCTAGGTCCTAGTAATCAAACTTTGGATTTATCTTTTTTTTTTTTAACTTCAAATGCAAGTTTTTTTGTTAAAAAATATTTATAAATTTACTGAAAATAGACACATCTTATCATCAATTAAGCATAAATATGTCCATTAAAACATAAAAAATTCACTAAAATTGTATTTATTAGCCCCTATCAAGCCGAGATATGAATAACATTGCACTTGAATGGTACAAATGTATTCAAACAAAAAAAATCAAAGAAAGAGTTGAAAATTTTATTTATTTTGGTAGTACCCTTTAAATCTTAGGAGCATATATCTAGATATTTTATATTAGGGTTACCTCGAATACTTTGAAGGCTTAACATAATATTTATTATAATTGGTGTATTATCTAAAATAGTCTTTTATTATGTAATAATAAAAAAAATTATGCATCCATATTGTAAGAACAAATTTTAAAAAGATAATGAGATTGTAATGATTTGCCAAATAATATTGTATTTGACATATGTGATAGATTTCATTTATAATTTAGGAAGGCACTATGGATGATGATGATGATGAAAACTAAGCTTAAACTTTATGTAGTTTTTATCCCCAAATTGATGGACAAATTTAGATAGTTAATATGTCACTTGAGAACTTATTGAGGTATTTAGTAGAGAAGAGCATAAATAATTAAGAATTGTACTTAGCTACTATCTAACTCAAAAATAACCAAATGAACATCATTTGAGATATTAAATGTTTTAAATTCCAAATGAATTAGATGATGTTCTTACTCATAAAGTTTTAGAGATAACTATTGATATTCTCTTATGTAAAACAATTAAAAAATAAATTGATCAAAGTAACATTAAATATACAAAAATATGTGAAAAAATTTTGATTCAAAAAAAATATATAAAATTATGTTATGTGATGAATTATATATTACTTGAAATAAATACCTATAAAATCAAAATGTTTCATGCAAGGGCATATGACCAATTTAAATTTTTTTAAAAAATTAGATCCAATACATATTTCTTTTAAGTTACAATATGACATGCATATGATTCTTATATTTAATGTTAAAGATATATCAATATTTTACAAAAAAAAAAAGTTATGTAAACTTTCTAAACTAACCCTTCATGTAGGTGGACATTCAACCTAAAATCTTTAAAGTAAAGCAAATATTGATAATAAAACACTTATTGGTGATAATAGAGAGCACAAATTTTTAGCAAAATAGAAGGACGAATCACCTAAAGGTGATTTAGATAGGTTTCATGGGTTTATTTGGAGATAATGATCTTGAACATGTGGATGGTTACTTGGACTACAACTTTTCAAATAAGAATTTCTTAAGGGCCAAGAGAATTATTATAGTATACAAAGGTATTGGACCAATCACAAGGAGTAAGAGTAAGAAGAGAGGTGGATCTATCACCATAAGCATGAGGAATCTAATTAAGACCTTTTAATTAAAATTTTTAAGAACTTTTATTTATGTAATTTTTTATCATAAGACTATTTTTATATTTTATTTTATTAGGTTGAGCGGAGAAAAAATTAAAAATTTAAAACAAATACAACTTAGAATTTTAAGTTAAAGTGGATTATATTTAAGTCATGAAAAAAGTAATTAATTATAATTATAATAAATAGTAAAACTATTACTTATATATTATTTTGTAATTAATATTGGTATTCTAAACTTTTTAGGTTTGGCCAAGGAAGGAGATTCTTCCTCCTTAGTTGCAACATAAGGGTGGCTAGTCCACTCTCTCATCCTCCTTTTATTTCTTTCTCTTTTTATCAAGGTTTATGTGGATATTATGCATTTTATTATTTACTAGATAAATTGTGATTTTTATTGATCAAAGTTAAATTTTAGAGGTTTTACAAGAGTGTGGATGCTTGGTGGCCATCCCATGCAAATGGAGACTTGGTGACCTTTCTCATTATACCTCTTTATAGAGTGATAGTTTATCCTTTTTATTTATAATTTTTTTATTTAATTTTCATTAGTGAAAATATTGCTCTATTTCCTTCATCTTCACAAAAAATTTTTAAAATTTTTCTCTATAAATTTATAGTCAAATCTTCAATGGTATGGTTGGTCGAAGCTTGCCCTCAATGAGTCCAAGTTTATTTACATAAGACCTTCAACCCATCAAAACCCCTTTAAAACTTGAGATAAATTGTAATTCTAATTAAAAATTTTTCCTCTATATGCTATAAAATGTTTCTAGAATTTTCAAGCCCTAAGCATAATATTTCACTTTGTGTAGTTGTTTAGATTAAGTTCTTCTATAACCTAATTTGATTTTAAAATATTTAAAATATATAAAAAAACTTATAAAAAATCTCAAAAGTTTTTAAAAAATTAATTGTAAATATCTCTAAATTTTTAATGTAGTTTTAAGGCATTGAATAATTATTTCATCAATATATGGATTCCTAATTCATATATGATATTTTTTTTAGATTTTGTCCACCGTCTTAATAGGTTGGCTCATAATGCAGCTTATCTATTAGATATAACCTTCCAAATCCTAAGCCAAACTTCCCACACCTCATTTAACACTTCTTAGATCCTCTTCCAGGAATTATGAGGCCCAACTCTAAGCCTTCTCCATTATACCATCCATCAAGAAAAATGACACCTAATGCTTACTTAAGTTTAATCAAATTATGTAGATATCATTAAATCACAAGCAAAATAAATTTAATAAAAATTTAATTACAAAAACATAACTAACATAAATATTTAGGAATTATAATTATGTCATTATATATTATAATTGGCTTCATAATTATAAAGATTCATAATTAAAAACATAACATGCAAGATTAAGCCAATTTGGTTGGTTGATTTTAGTTTTCAAGTAGATTAAATATATTGGACCCAACTAGATTTAGTAAATTGTGGATAAAAAATAAATTTTTTTTTAAATATTTTGTTTTTCTTATGACAAAATTCATTATATTTCTAATCCTTGTCTTTGAAATTTTTTTTATAAATCCAATTAAAGAAATTTAAAAGGTTTTGATGTAATGAGATAAAAATTTAAAAGTTTTAAAATTTTAAATTAAAATATCTCCTCACTTCTTCGTGATAGCCTCATGCATTCTTCTATAATTTTAGTCAAATGATTTTATCTAATAAATACTACCATTTGAATGATAAAATTATCTTCTTTATCATATGTATAAAAGATTCATTTTGTTCTCTAAGTTTATGTTGGTCCAAAATTTCTCAATTTGCCGCTTATGCTTTCACATGTAATGCCTATTTGATGTGACATTCTATGTTAGCCATAAATTTATTTTTGAAGCTTAGTTTCACTTTGTGATTGTTGACTTAAATATTAGGTTTTGTTCAATTTCTTGTTTTCCATTATATCTCTATAATTTTTTTAGCTAAATTTCTTCCACAACTTTGGTATTCTTCTAGCCTTATTTGATTGAGTTCAAACTTATTGAATGATGTTATAACTTATGGCATTCATCTTTATTGTGACATATTAGTTCAATTTGCTATTTAATTAAGATTGAGTTAAATATCTCTCATTTCTACCCAAGGAAAATGTCTAATCGCTAAAGTTACAACTACTCATTAAGCAGAAAGAAATTAAATGCAAAAAATATTTATAAATAAAAAAATATTATAAATTAAAAAGAATATTCTAAAAAATATTGAAGTAATTCTCAATCTTAATGTCATACATAAATAATCCATAATTTAATGATTACATGTTTTTCACTTAACCATAAGAAACAACACAATATTACATCTAAAACATAAGGTATTTTAAGCATAACCTTTTCCAAACTCAATGCATGTTGTTTCTTAAGATGACTTTTCATGTAGAGATATAAATAATAAAAGTTAGTAAAACACGATAGGAAAATAATTCAAATAATAAAGATAGTACTACATAAGTATATCATAATGTGTAACAAAAAAATAACATAGTTGAAATACTTGGTTAATAAAATGATAACTGAACTAATTCAATCATTAGCAAGCATTGCATCCAAATTCATTTCATAAGATTATTTTACAATTGTAATAATTGCACAATATGTCATAATTTTAGGTAGCATAGCTTTTAAAATATCCAAGCACTACAAGGTCATAGTACGATATAGTAGATTCAAACTTCCAAATGTAAAATCCATCATAACTTTATAGTCAAACTACTAATGTATGGATTTAACACCACCTGAAGATAACCATGTTGTTGAGCACTTGCATATAGATCTTTACCATATTTTATACATTTTATTAAAGTTTCCAACTAGAATAAAAGATTAGGTTATCACAATAATATATGAATATTTCAACAATCTTATCATAAGTTATCTTTCTATCATAAGATAGATAGAATGGGAAATACTAGTTTAAATTTTAAAACATTGAAAAGGGCTACTACTTTAGTATCCAAACTTCAAAGTAGACATGAAAGTTTGGAGAGCTTGCATATGTTTTGAAGTACAAAGTTTTCCCAATAATGGGATTACAGAATTGTATAAGAAGGTCACAATAGAATTAAGGCAACAACAAATTACGATGGGATTGTAGCTTGTTGGTAGTAGCTTGATGATGTCAATGAGGGTCAACAACCGACGTGCCGGCGGTGACGACCGGCGAGATGGCCGCAAAAGCAATGAGGATAAGTAGCCGGTGATCATGGCGATGGTCGACGGTGATGACCGACGGCATGGATGACGCGATGATGATCGATGGTGGGCTAACGCCACACGGCGGTGGAAAATGACGCACCGACGGTGGGTGAGACGGTGGCCGACGACGGTGGTCGGCGGATGACCGGTGATGGTGGTTAAGGAAAATGACCATCGACGGTGGCCGATGATGGTGGTCGATGGCCAATACGGCTCTACGACCGCCGAGTGGTCGCATTATGTTTGGAGGATCTTTAAGCCTTAGAGCTCTCTTCTCTTTGGGCCTCCCTGAAGATTGAGGAGTTATTTATAGATTAGAGGAGACGCTTCAGAATAATACATGCAAAATCCAAACCACTCCATCGGATGGCTCGAAATGATTCTTTCGATCATCTAATGTATTTTATGTATTTGAATGCTCAAATGAAGTCATAATTAGGAGATCTTAGGCTTGTTAGATCCGGCTCATCAAGACGCTCGATTTGACTATAAACACTCCATATTTAGGAGCCGACTGATATTGCAAAATTTTTAATTATATTTTAAGCGCTTGATCTGGGTTAGTCTTGACTCAGAATCATATTGCCTTGGACATCAAGATTCGTGCTTCGATTAGTAGAATTTTTAGTGCCATATCAGTTGCCCCCCTATTTTTGGATGACATTACTTATTTCATCCAAAAATATATTAAAAAAAATTTTTAAATAAAACAACTTTACTTATTATTACGATTTGTAATTACATATGTTATATCTATTAATTTATTTTATATATATATATATATATATATATCACCATTTAGTCTTGAAAGAGATGGAGTTTTTTTTAATTAAATGTCATAATGAGGAGAGGGAATTTTTTTTTAATTAAATGTCATAATGAGGAGATGGTTTTTTTAATTAAATGTCATAATAAGGAGAGAGATTTTTTTAAATTAAATGTCATAATGAGAAGAGGGTTTTTTTTAATTAAATGTCATAATGAGGAGAGGGTTTATTTTTAAAATTAAATGACATAATGAGGAGAGGATTTTTTTGTAATTAAATGACATAATGAAGAGATAGTTTTTTTAATTTATTCTCTCTTTCCCTTATAGTGGATCTATAAAAACCCCTCTATGGTCAAGTAAGAAGACACAACTCTCATATGCTCTAGTGTTTTTCGGAGTTGGATGAGAAATTTTCTAGCAGAAGTTCAAGGGCTAGGGTAAAAAAAATTATTTTTTTATTTTGTCAGCAAAGTTCTGACCTTCTTCTTAAGAGAATGTCATTCGCTTTACTAATCAAGGCCCGTAGCTCATACAACGAGGCTCCAATTTTCTCTCAAAAGAGGCATTAACTGTCCTCGTCGGACCGATCAGGTTTGGAGGAGATCAAGACCCATAGTTCATACGGCGAGGCTCCAATTTTCTCTCAAAAGAGGCGTCCTCGTCGGATCAATTGGTTGAGGCTATCAAGTCCGTAGGATGCGGCTCATTTTCCTTGAAAGAGGCATCAACGCCTCATGGACCGACGGTTTGGAGGTCTTCAAGGCCCATAATTCATACGGCGTGACTCAGGTTTTTCCTCAAAAGAGGCGTCATCTATCCTCATCGGACCAACTGGGTTTGCAGGTGATCAAGGCCTGTAGTACATACCGCGAGGCTCCAATTTTCCCTCAAAAGATGCATCAACTGTCCTCTTCAGACTGACCGGGTTTGGAGGCGATCAAGGCTAGTAGTTCATACGACGAGGCTCCAATTTTCCCTCGAAAGAAGCATCAACTATCCTCGTCGGACCGACCGGGTTTAGAGGTGATCAAGACCCATAGTTCAGACGGGCTCAGATTTTCCCTCAAAGGAGGCATCAACTGTCCTCATCAGACCGACTGGGTTTGGAGGTGTTCAAGGCCCGTAGTTCATACGATGAGGCTCTGATTTTCCCTCGAAAGAGGCATCAACTATCCTCATCAGACCGACCGGATTTGGAGGCGATCAAAGCCTGTAGTTCATATGGCGAGGCTTTGATTTTCCCTCGAAAGAGGCATCAACTATCCTCGTCGGACCAACCGAGTTCAGAGGAATTTAAGCCTGTAGTTCATACGATGAGGCTCCAATTTTCCCTCGAAAGAGGCGTCAACTGTCCTCGTCGAACCGACCGGGTTTAGAGGTGGTCAAGGCCCGTAATTTCTACTTCTTCTTGTAGAAAATTGAATTTCTTGAAACTCCAATGGATGTTTTAACAGTTGACAACTTCCAAGATGGCGGGGAAATGTTAATTAAGAATCATCCTTCGAACAACTAAGAAAGTCTGGCAGATAATCTCAGAGTATCATTCTTCATGATGTTACTTGATGTCGTTGACTCGTATAGAAGTCATAGAATCTAATCCGCTGAGGATGCTTGACCCATCTGAGGTTGTTCGTCAAAGTGTTACTTGATGACATTAACCTGTATGGAAGAGGTTTAATTAAATCTGCTGAGGATTTTTGACCCATCCGAGGTTGTTTGTAAAAGTGTTACTTGATGACGTTAACCTGTATGGAAGAGTTCGATTTGAATCCGATGTGGATTTTTTACCTATCCAAGGTTGTTTGTCAGAGTGTTACTCGATGACGTTAACCTGTATGAAAGAGGTCGAATTGAATCTGCCAAGGATTTTTGACCCATCCGAGGTTGTTTGTCAAAGTCTTCTCTCGATGATGTCAACCTGTGTCGAGTAGGTGCAAAGTTTTCACATATCCAAGGTTGTTTGTCAGAGTCCTCACTCGATGACATTAACCTGCATGGAGTAGGTCTGAAGTTTTGACCTATCTGAGATTGTTTGTCAGAGTCTTCCCTTGATGATGTTAACTTGTGTGAAGTATGTAGAAGTTTTGACATATTCGAGGTTGTTTGTCAGAGTAGTCACTCGATGACGTTAACTTGTGTGAAGTTTTGACCTATCCGAGGTTGTTTGTTAGAGTCTTTGCTCGATGACGTTAACCTGTGTGGAGTAGGTCTAAAGTTTTGACCTATCCGAGATTGTTTGTCAGAGTCTTTGCTCGATGATGTTAACCTGTGGGGGTAGGTGCGAAGTTTTGACCTATCCTAGGTTATTTTCCAGATTCTTCGCTCAATGACGTTAACCTGTGTGGAGTAGGTGTGAAGTTTTAACCTATCTGAGGTTGTTTGTCAGAGTCTTTGCTCGATGACATTGACCTGTGTGGAGTAGGTCTAAAATTTTGACTTATCTGAGGTTGTTTGTCAGAGTCTTCGCTTGATGATGTTAACTTGTGTGGAGTAGGTCTAATTAAAATCACAAAGTTTTAACCTATCCAAGGTTGTTTGTCAGAGTCTTCGCTCGATGACGTTAACTTGTATGGAAGGGGTCAAATCAAAATATTTGTTTGAGCTTGCTGCCAAAGTTGCTCCTTGACCTTTGCCTTTTTCATTAGTATTATTTATTTGCTTCTTGAATTGATAATCAATTAGATATCCAAGATATTTATTTAGATAATCTTTTGAGATTAAGAGTTGCCCCCCAATCTCCAACAAAAGCTGAAGGATCAAAGTTTGATGAATCTTCATTCTTCTTATGTGTTTCTCGAGAGTAAGATTTTATTCACCATATAGATGGTGCTATTCTGAACATAAAGTCAGATTGTCAACCATTGTGAAGATGTAAAGGGAATGTTCCCATAAACGCCGCTTGCGTCTTTAGAACGATTAATAGAATAAAAGTTTACGCCTTAGACTTGTTGTGGGATCCAGCACACACACAAATATTTGAAGAATAAATAAGAAAACTCCATGATTTTTATGTGAAAAAACCCCAGAAATAGATGGAAAAATCAGGGCCTATTTTTCCACTATCTATTTCAGAGTATAAAGTTTTCCCGTGATTACAAAATTGTATATGAGAAAGCGACAATGGGAATCCTCAGTGGCTATCGGCGAAGTTAGGCTATACGTTGTTGGTGGCAGTTGGTGATGGTGAACAACGGCGGTTGGCATGCCGACATGCGGTGGTGATGGCGGCGGAGATGGCCGACAATGATGGCGGCGGTAGTGATGGTGTGACGAATGGTCAATCGATGATGATCAATAGTAGTAGTACGGCAATCAGCGGCTGATCAGCGGTGCGATAAGGCTATGGTAGCCGAGCGATTAATCGATGGTGATGATGATAGTATGATCGCGATGATTGATGATGGTGGCAAATACGTGGCCGGTAGTGGCAGTGGTACCTGCGGCAGTAGTGGCAGGATGGTGGTTGCAATGATGACCGGAAGGTAGTTGATAGGCGGTGGTGTGGTGGCCGCGGCACGGCAACCGCAATTGGTTACGGCGTGTGGTCCGGCCCGTCGAGTAGTAATACACGATTATGCTTGGAGATCTTGTCTGAGCTCTCTCTTTTCTTGGCCTCCGTCATGTGAAATGATGAGTTATTTATGAGTGACATTTGAACATGCAAATTCTAAACCACTCCATCGGATAACTCGAAATGATTCCTTCAATCATCTGATGTATTTTAAGTATTTGAATGTTGAAATGAAGTCAGAATTAGGAGATCTTAGGCTTGTTAGATCAGACTCGTCAAGACACTCGATTTAATTATAAACACTCCATATTTAAGAGCTGACTGATATCGTAAAATTTTCAATTTTATTTTAAGCGCTTGATCTAGGTTAGTCTTGACTCAGAATCAGATTATTTTCTACATCTAGATTCATGCTTCGATTAGTGAAATTTTCAATTTCATATCTTATTTTTGGATGACATTACTTATTTCATCCAAAATATATTTAAAATTTTTTTAAATAAAACAACTTTACTTATAATTATGATTTATAATTACATATGTTATATGTATTAATTTATTTATTAATTAATTATCAATGTTTTTATATATATATATATATATATATATATATATATATATATATATATCAATATTTAGACTTGAAAGAGATGGAGTTTTTTTAATTAAATTTCATAATAAAGAGATGGGGTTTAATTTTTTTAATTAAATGTCATAATGAGGAGAGAGTTTTTTTTAATTAAATATCATAATGATAAGAAATTATCTAGCAGAAGTTCAAGGGCAAGGGTTAAAAAAAAAATTTATTTTGTCAGCGAAGTTCTGACCTTCTTCTTAAGAGAATGTCATTCGCTTTGCTGATCAAGGCTCGTAGCTCATACGGTGAGGCTCCAATTTTTTCTTGAAAGAGGCATCAACTGTCATCATCGGACCGACCAATTTTGGGGGTGATCAAGGCCCGTAGTTCATACGGCGAGGCTCCAGTTTTTCCTCAAAAGAGGAGTCAACTGTCCTCGTCGGATCGATCGGGTTTGGAGGCGATCAAGACCCGTAGTTCATGCGGCGAGGCTTCGATTTTCCCTCGAAATAGGCATCAACAATCCTCGTCAAACTGACTGGGTTTGGAGGCTTTCAAAGCTCGTAGTTCATACGACGAGGCTCCGATTTCCCTCGAAAGATGCGTCAACTATCCTCGTCGGACTGACCGAGTTTAGAGGCGATCAAAGCTTGTAGTTCATACGGCGAGGCTCCGATTTTCCCTTGAAAGAGGCATCAATTGTCCTCGTCGGACGGACTGGGTTTGGAGGCTATCAAGGCCCATAGTTCATACAGCGAAGCTCTGATTTTCCTTTAAAAGTGGCATCAACTGTCCTCGTCGGACCGACTGGGTTTGGAGGTGATCAAGGCCCATAGTTCATATAGTGAGGCTCTGATTTTCCCTCAAAAGAGGCATCAACTGTCCTCATCAAACAGACCAGGTTTGGAGACAATCAAGGCCTGTAGTTCATACGGTGATGCTCCGATTTTCTCTCGAAGAGGCATCGCTTCTGTCACGACCGGGTTTGGGCGATCAAGGCGTGGTTATCTGGCGAGGCTCCGATTTTCCCTCGAAAGAGGCGTCAACTATCCTCGTCGGACCGATCGGGTTTGGAGGCGATCAAGGCCCATAATTCATACGGCGAGGCTCCAATTTCCCTTGAAAGAGGCGTCAATTGTCCTCGTCGGACCAATCGAGTTTGAAGGTGTTCAAGGCCCATAGTTCATACGGTGAGGCTCCAATTTTCCCTCAAAAGAGGTGTCAACTATCCTCGTCGGACCAACCAGGTTTGGAAGCGATCAAGGCCCATAGTTCATATGGCAGGGCTCCGATTTTCCATCGAAAGAGGTGTCAACTATCCTCGTCGGACCGACCGGGTTCGGAGGCATTCAAAGCCCGTAGTTCATACGGCGAGGCTCCGGTTTTCCCTCGAAAGAGGCATCAACTGTCCTCATCAAATCGACTGGGTTTGGAGGTGGTCAAAGCCTGTAGTTTCTACTTCTTCTTGTAGGAAATTGAATTTCTTGAAACTCCAATGGATGGTTTAACAATTGACAACTGCCAAGATGGCGGGAAAATGTCAATTAGGAATCATCCCAACTCGAAAAAGTTCGATAGATAATCTGTATCATTCTTCATGATACTTGATGTTAACTTGTATGGAAGGGATAGAATCGAATCTATTGAGAATTTTTGATCCATCCGAGGTTATTTTTTAAAGTGTTACTTGATGACATTAACCTGTATGGAAGAGGTCGAATTGAATCTGCTGAGGATTTTTGACCCATCTGAGGTTGTTTGTCAAAGTGTTACTTGGTGACGTTAACCTGTATGGAAGAGGTCGAATTGAATCCATTGAGGATTTTTGACCTATCCGAGGTTGTTTGTCAGAGTGTTACTCGATGACTTTAACCTGTATGGAAGAGGTCGAATTAAATCCGCCAAAGATTTTTGATCCATCCGAGGTTATTTTTCGAAGTCTTCGCTTGATGACGTTAACCTGCATGGAGTAGGTGCGAAGTTTTCACATATCTGAGGTTGTTTTTCAAAGTCTTCGCTCGATGATGTTAACCTGTGTGGAGTAGGTCTGAAGTTTTGACCTATCCAAAATTGTTTGTCAGAGTCTTCGCTCGATGACATTAACCTGTGTGAAGTAGGTAGAAGTTTTGACCTATTTGAGGTTGTTTGTCAGAGTCTTCACTCGATGACATTAACCTATGTGGAGTAGGTATGAAGTTTTGACCTATTCGAGATTATTTTTCAGAGTCTTCGCTCGATGACGTTAACCTGTGTAGAGTAGGTATGATGTTTTGACCTATCCGAGATTGTTTGTCAGAGTCTTCACTCGATGAAGTTAACCTATGTGGAGTAGGTGCAAAGTTTTGACCTATCCGAGATTGTTTGTCTAATTCTTTGCTCGATGACGTTAACCTGTGTGGAGTAGGTCTAAAATTTTGACTTATCTGAGTTTGTTTATCAGAGTCTTCACTCAATGACGTTAACATGTGTGGAGTAGGTCTAATCAAAATCACAAAGTTTTGACCTATCCGAGGTTGTTTGTCAGAGTCTTCGCTCGATGACGTTAACCTATGTGGAAGGGGTCAAATCAAAACATTTGTTTCAACTTGTAGCCAAAGTTGCTTCTTAAGCTTTACCTTTTTCATTAGTATTACTGACTTGCTTCTTGAACTGATAATCAATTAGATATCCATAATATTGATTTGGATAATCTTTTGAGATTAAGAGTTTTCCCCCAGTCTCCACAAAAGCTGAAGGATTGAAGTTTGAAGAATCTTCATTCTTTTTATGTGTTCCTTGAGAGTAAGATTTTCTTCACCATATAGATGGTGCTATTCTAAACATAAAGTCAGATTGTCACCCATTGTGAAGATGTAAAGGGAATGTTCCCACAGATGGCGTCAAGCTGTTGCATGCTAGATAACTAGTTATGGTAAAATAAAAGTTTACGCCATAGCCTTGTTGCTTCTTTTGATGGGATTGTCGATCTGCATTTCCTGGGGTGTTCTTATGTTTTCCTGTAGATTGTTCAAATTAATTACGATGGGCATTAATAGCCTCATCGACAGAAATTTGTGCTTCCACACGATGAACCAAGTCGGCATATGAGCAGACCATATCTCGCATTAGTGATGAGTAAAAAGGCCTAGGACGGAGCCCTCCAAGAAAAACTCCTCTTAATTATTCAAGGTCTACTCCAGGTATTTGGTGAGCTTCTAAGGAGAACCTCTAGAAGTATTCCTTAAGTGATTCACCCTCATTTTGATGAATGCCTGAGAGTGAGAGGAATCTTTAATGATCCTCCGGTTTGCAATGAACTGTTCTACAAAAATTTGGCGAGTTCGTTAAAGGTATGGATGGATCCCTTTGAAAGGGAGTAGAACCAAGTGTGAGCTTGTCCCTTGAGGGTAATGAGAAAGACCTGACAAAGCATTGTGTCAGGAGCTCGTTGGATATGCATGATGGTCCTGTAATGGTCGATGTGTTCATATATGGGTCTTGTATCATAAGAGTCGATACTCGGAAGCTTGAACCCTACGGGAATGGGATGTCGAAGAATATCTTCAGTCAGAGGTGAAGACTCCTGATAGCCGTGATGAGAGGAAAGATGATTTTCATCCTTATAATGGAATTCTTCTCGCACCAAGCATTGTAATTCCGCACGTATAAAGTGACAGGTGGAGTCAATAGGACGAGAATGTGCGAAGCTACTAGCAATAATTGGCGGATTAGCAGTCAGTTTAGCTGCAAGTGATGGATGAGTAGAACTAGCAGTGTCAATGAGATCAGCATCATGGTGCAGGCGGAGGAACTTGTCGATGGCGAAGGCATTTTGACCTCCCCTAACGATAGCTCTTGGGGAGATGTGTTTTGCTAGTAGGCGTCTGTTCCTCGTAAAAGTCAAATTATCTCATTTTGAGACTCTTCCATTCGACACACACATTCTTCTAGAGAGATTCCTGTTGCACCTTCACCGACAAGGTCATGCCTATCAGGGGGAAGTGAGGTAGAAGCTTGGCGTCCTTGGTTTAAGGTTTGGTTTCAAGAGTGACAGAAGTTGAGCGGGAGGCTCCATTGTTGCGAGTATTATGCCTATTGGTCATAATCGGGGGTGTTCACAGAAATTATGATTAAGGGATTCTCTTCCCACAAACGATGCCAAATTGTTGCGTGCCAGAGAATCAGTTGCGGTAGAATAAAAGTTTACGCCTTAACTTTGTTGTGGGATCCAACACACACATAGCTATTTGAAGAATGGTCAAGAAAACTCCAAAAATTTTACATGGAAAAATTCCTGAAGAGGGAAAAAATCACAGGGCCTAGCCCTGTAAAAATCTTCCACTATGTATTTGTTTCGAAGTACAAAGTTTTCCCGATAACGGGATTACATAATTGTATATGAGAAGGGTTGATAATAGAATCCGATCGAGATTATCTTCTTTGTAGTTATACTTTGTTAGTAGCGATTGATGATGGTGAAACGGCGAGAAGTCAAAGCGGTGGCGATGGATGAGATGATGGTGATGAATGGCGGCGATAGGTGGCGATGCGACAATGGTGGCCGGTGGTGGTGTGATGATAGCGATGACCAAACAATGATGATAATGATCGATGGTGGTGGCCGTGAGCGGTGGTAGTGGGTAGCGGCGCGATCGGCGGTGTGTGGTTAGTGGGGATGGCAAACGGATGGTTGGCTATGGCGCGGTAGCGATACCGGTGGTGGCGGTGATGGAGCGATATGGTGTTAATGAATAACCATCAATGATGATCAAGCGGTGGTGATGGCGGTGATCGGTGGCGGCAACGGTGGTCGGCGGCCGTCGAGTAATTAGCATAATTATCCTTGCGTTCTTGAGCTTTAGAGCTCTCTTCTCTTTGCTTGCCCCCTATGTGAAGAATGAGGAGTTATTTATAGATTAGAGGTGACATTTACGTAAATACATACAAAATTCAAAGCGACTCCATGACGGCTTCGAAATGATTCCTTCGATCATCTGATATATTTAAAGTATTTGAATGCTCAAATAAAGTCAGAATTATGAGATCTTAGATTTGTTAGATCCGGCTTGCCAAGATGCTCGATTTGATTATAAACACTCCATATTTAGGAGCCGACTAATATCGCAAAATTTTTAATTATATTTTAAGTATTTATAGATTAGTGGAGTGACGTTTCTATAAATACATGCAAAATCCAAACCACTCCATGGAACGGCTCGAAATGAGTCCTTCGATCATCTGATGTATTTGTATTTGAATGCTCAAATGAAGTCAGAATTAGGAGATCTTAGGCTTGTTAGACCCGGCTCGTCAAGACGTTCACTTGACTATAAACACTCCATATTTAGGAGCCAACTGATATTGCAAAATTTTTAATTCTATTTTAAGCGCTTGATCTGGGTTAGTCTTGACTCAGAATCAGATTGCTTTTGACATCAAGATTCGTGCTTCGATTAGTGGAATTTTTATTGTCATATCAAACTTATTGATTTAAATTAATTTTTTAGCACAAGGAGATTTTCGTATTTAAAGGAAATGATTAGGGCTGAAATTGTTGTTCATTTGCATCTCTACTCAGTGTAATATATTCACCGCAATAATTGTGGTATGGTGGATTGAAGGTTTTGAAATGACATAGATTTGAATTAAGCTTCAAATATTTTATAATTTATTTAGTTGATTTTATTCGACAAATAGAATAGAATATGAATAAATTTTTTATGAGCTTAATTCGAATATAATTACTTTTAAATACAATTAATATAAATAAGTTGAATATAAATAAAATTTTGACTTGGTCAAATTCATCTGATGTACCTACTCCACCTCTAGTGATGCCATCCACGTAAATTTATCGTCGAAGTACTCTACCACTTTTCAAGCTGTGATAAGATGTTCCCAAACCATGATGGGAAACATACAAAATTTTGAAAATTAAATGGAATAATAAATTAGAAGAAGGTGAATTTCAGATTTAATTTTTTTAATTGAATTAAATGATATAATAAAATTTTAAATTAATTTAATATAATTTAATTAATACAATAAGATATAATTATAATATTTTAATACATTTAATATATAATATTTCAATTAAGGATAATTTATTATTAAATATTTGAATATAATTTTAAATTAACATTTTTTGATATGTTATTTTATTACTTTTTAATGTATAATATTTAGTTTAAAATTTTTATTTCTGGTTATCTATGATATAAAAAAGTTAAAAATTTTGATCAAAATTAATTCAGTTGTTTCTTCAAAATCAGTTTGATACATTAGTTAAGGGCCTATTTGCAATCACTTTTATTTTTTGTTTATCATTTATTATTTTTATTTCTGGTTATCTATGATATAAAAAATGTTAAAAATTTTGATCAAAAAATACTGAACAAAAAGCCTTAAATATTTTATAAATCAAGCACAAGTGATTATAATAATTTATGTTTGCATCTTTTCTCGATGACAGTCTAATTGATGTGCCAATACAAGTATTATTTTACTGCAAATTCATTCTATACAACACAGATGGTACATCAATGCCATATGTGCGCACAATATTGATTATGTTTATCTCTTGAGGACACTTCATTCTAAAATACTTTGATTCAAGTATATATTTTTATTCATGCATAATATATGTGTGAGTGCTACTACATATGCATTTAAATTTGATATATCACTTGAACATTTATTTCATTTGATAAAGTATAAATTTTGCGTCAACCGTCTGATGACCTGATTAGGAGAGTAGATGCATTAGATTTGCCTTATGTTTAGAAAGGTAGAGGTAGACCTAAAAAGACTTGGTTAAGATGTATAAAAAATGATCTTAGTATACTTGATTTAAATGAGAATTTGACACATAATAGGACACAATGGAGATGAAGGATTCATGTAGCCGACCCCACCTAGTGGCATTAAGGTTTGTTGTTGTTGTTGTTGATAAAGTATAAATTTTGCTGTATATGTTTGAATTAGAGACTTACAAAATGAACAGTAGAACTATGTAAACTTTGAATTTAGTAAATTTATGGCAAAGATAAATATTGTGATTTTATGAACCCATTGATAACAAAAGTGTATTAATCTAGTATAAATTAAACTAAATTTAGAACTTAAAAAATATAATTTAAAATTTTATGATGTCAATTGAGTGATCAAATAATTTATGAATTGTGACTGCTTATACTTAAAACGAGCATTTTAATGAGATAATATAATAAGATTAAGATTGCTTAATTCTAATGTCATTGAGGCATTAGTATACTAAAAGAGTATTGTATAGCATACATGACCAAAATAGATCATTTGATGAGAAATTTTGGCAAAAAATAAAAATACAAAATAAACAATCTATAAGTATGGCATCATTTTGCAATGAAGAAGAACAATTTTAGAAAAGTGTATTGATTTGAAAAATTCTAGAATTTTGTCTAACAATCAATGCCAATGATTATCTCTTGTGACCAATATCATTGAACTACTATCTCTTAATCGTCTCTACCTAACTATTGTCTCTTCATCATCATTGGATGATTGCTCTACTGACCACTATTACCTTCTGTCAATTGATGTTATAACATACAGTGCACAATTGTCATCTCCCAGTGCCAAACATTAGCCACAACTTGATGGTAAGTCTCTTGATCATAATTTTTGGTGATCAACAACTATTGTTCCTTGATTATCTTAATCTGCAACCAACAAACACTGATTTTTTCTGTACAATTTACGACATTCTCACAAGAGGCCAAGTTGGCAATCCAAATAATATAATTTCACATTCTCTAATTAGAGAGAAAAGTTATATAATATTCACATACATTAAAGATTATTTCAGTTAGAGATCAAGCATCATGGTTTTTATCTTCTTAAAACATACATGTAAAAACTCCTTGTGTCTTCTGTGATCTTCTTCTATTCATGTGCATGTGATATAATGTTAAGATAATAACTACTCACAAATTTTCAGGCGTATAATAAAAAATATAATATATTTCTCGAAATTTATTCATATTTAAAATAAGTTGCATAAAAAATTATCCTAGTTTATTAGAGTTAAATGAGAATTTGACACATAATAGGTCACAATGTAGAAGACGGATTCATGTAGCCGACCTCATTTAATTAGATAAAGGCTTGTTGTTGTTGTTGTTTTATGCATTAAAATTAAATTAAATTGTTGTCGTCGTCGTTGTTGTTGTTGTTGTTGTTGTTGTTGTTGTTGTTGTTATTGTTGTTGTTATTATTGTTGTTTATAATACAATCTATGTTGCTTTACATTAGAGTTAGAATATAATCATATGTTAAAATTGATGGAATATACAAAGCTTAAATGACTTATATGCAATTTAGAATAACAACAAGCACTATTTTCTTTACTTTACTCATCAACTAAACTGGCTTCTTTCTTTACATCAGCAAATCTTGGCCATGGAGTAAACATCACACCAAAAGGAATTATCTCTTGTTCAGTGTCAATAAACCTAAGTAGCTATGTGAGTGATGGATCAGAACTTGTTTGAAAAAAAAATTTCAACCACTCTAGATTTATTCTTGTCAGTTGTCACTAGGGGTCTGCATTTGGTTTATTTGGATGGTTTAGATAATGAATTTTAAAAACCAATTGATTTTGGATTCCCAAAAAATTAGACCAAATCGATCAGACAAACCAAATAGCAATTTGGTTAGATTATTTTTGTTTAGTTTTGGATAAACCGAAGTTTACTATATTTAAAAACTATTTATGAAATTTATATTCATTATGTAATTTTTTTGTATAATGAACAAGTAATAAGTAAAACTATATATATATATAATTAGAAAAACAATTAATTACTTTCATCAATTAAAAATATTTTAATTTTTATGATGGGTGAAAAAATTTACTAATTAATGAATAAATTTGATTTATTTGGTTCTAGTCAAAATTTTATTTAACAAATCGATCCAAAAACCAAAAATCAAAGTTTTCATTAATTAAAACCAAAATCTAAATTATTAAGTTCAAAAATGAACCAAATTACTCAAAAACTTTGGTTTGATTTAGTTTTTTGGTTAAAACCAAATAATGCACACCCCTAGTTGTCACTATTTTTATGAATTATTTGTAATAGCTGGACATTCTTTCTATCACATCAATTATTTTGTTTTTATTTTGTCTTTGCTAGCAAGACGAGAATTAAAGAATCTCATGAATCTTCAACACTTGAATTCACATGTGAATCCTAGCATTCTTCCACACTTTAGCACAAAATATATCTCTCAAATTTATTAAAAAGAATCAAATGAATGCTCCAATTTTTTATTTAGATAAGATGAAGATAGAATAAGTTTGAATGGTATCTTTGCCCAAATATATGATCCAACGCGTTACATTAAGTTAATGACGAGTTAAATCACTCAAAAAATGGTTTGATTAAACCAACCAAAAATAATAAAAACCAACTTGGCTTAGTTGGGCTTGCTCCTTTCTTGCATGTGACCTTCTTTGGGCACTTGAACAAGGCATTGAGGTAGACTCCCAGAGCATATGATACTAGAGTCTTTGATTATACTAATACATATGCATTCTATTTTTAAGAATCAATTCCCAAATATTTGAAATTCTTGAATCTATTAATCCTTTACTACACTTGTTCATCACAAAATGCTAGTTTCAGAATAATAGAATAATTTCTAAAAAGGTGGCAGGATATTATCACTAGATTTTATTAAGTCCATTTCAGGATAGCTTAAGTCACTAATGATGCATTTATGAGACATCATTGATAAAATAAGTTTTTTATATTATCATTCAAAAACATTATTGGTTATTATTAAAATGGGAGCTATTGCAAATGGAATATTTCGGAATTTTTTTGTCATAAATTTAATATTGAAATTACTCATAGAATATTTGTCCATAATGCTTATGAAAAATTTTAAATAATCACAAATTAATTTTTCTATGGTAAATAATTATGATAAAAAGTTTATTAGTAATTTATCAATGGATAGAAATTAGGACATGTTCCGATCGTCCAATCCTTCATCTTTTATTGTCCTTCTCCCTCAATCCCTACCTTGTTTCTTCTTAACCTCTCTCTCTCTCATCCACCATCGCTTTTTCACCTCTCAATTATTTCTTTATTAATTCCTCTTCTTTCTTTTATTTTCTTTCTTTTATCTACCACTATCCATTCTATCCTCTTTCTTCTTTTCTCTCTCTTTATCTCTCTCTATCTCACCATTATTTTCTTTTTCTCTCCCAATTTTCTTTATTCCATTCTTGACTCTCTATATTACATATCTCTTTTTCTTTACTCTCACTTCATCCTCCCTCATGGCTCTCTCTCTCTCTCTCTCTCTCTCTCTCTCTCCTTTTTTACATATGCAACTAGTTAATGATACCAAGATGCCATCAAAACTTTTTGGGCTAACATAAGCTCATTTAATCTAAGGGTATCAATATGATCATCATGCATACAACAATGAGAAATTTTGTAATGCTTTATATGTCAAAAGTGATCAATTTGCATGTCATCTTCTAAATAGATAATGATGTTCAAGACTATAAGTAATATTACAATCTATGCAAGTTTTACCTTAAAAAAATGTTATTTATGTAATTCAAGGATGTCACCAAGCCAACTATCATATGCTCACACTACATTAGCACCTAATGCATACATGCAACTATCTTCGATACTTTAATTTTAAACTTTTTTACTACTTAATATGCAATTTTGTTGAAGTCCATCTAATAATTTAAATGTGGACCACATTCATAAGAATTTTAATGAGATTCTATTTTTTAAAGAGTTTTTATATAAAAATCTTTGTATCATCTACTCAATATTTATTTAAAATTTTATCATTATTTTGAATTAGAAAATTAATTAATTTATTAAAGCCTCAATGGTATGTAATAATTTGACATTATCTATAATAAATTCCCCAACTTCTAATAATAGAAACCCTATTATTTTGTGATTATTCAAGTATAAAAATATAACATCTATTTCATATAATTTTAATCACCTAATCACTTATCTTTAAATTTTCATATCAAAATTTAGGCCCACTTTCCATTCTGAATGTTGAGAAACCAAGTCATCTAAAACATTATTATAAGAAAATAACTATTGAGAATTATTTTATCATACATGTTATGATTACCAAATTAGTGCTAATTTTAATCGTCAACCCTATTAGAATTATTATCTTTGTTTGTACTAGAAGTCATCATTTAGAGTATTAGAAGTTGAGAGCTTCTAACATCATATTTACATTTACTTATCCTAGATTCCTTGCTTCTCTCCAACCACTTATTGAAGTATGTTGACATCTTAAAATATGTAATTCTTTTAATATGAATTCCTTTAGCATCTAAGCCTTATAATTTTATCATTCACTTTATGATTGGTTCACTAATGAAAATTTTATATCATCATCCTCATTGAAATTAATATTGTTGTTTACCTTATGAGACATTATTTGAAGTAATGGAGATTTAAGGATTCATGCATCATATTTACACTTTTTTATATTAGATTTCATCCTTATATCCATACTTCTCTTTGAGAAGTATATATATGTTGACTTCTTAAATGATTTAATTTAATTTGATTCATTTTTGTTATTTTTAATATGATTAAAATATAGTTACACACTATATAAATATTTGTAAGAATATTTGGAGTTTTACACCTAGAATAGAATGCCAATACTAATCAAGATAAGAAAAAAAATTTCTAACTTTTTGTTCTAATATTTATAAGAAATTCAAGTGTAAAAAATAATAATACATAAAAGTAAAAAACACATAAATCAAAGAAAGATACTATTAAAACTCATGCCTGAAGGATTGTTGATAATATGCAAAGGAGAGAAATTTGGAGATGCAGGAAAGGAACAAATAGTGTTGTAATTTGTGAAGGGACAAATTATGTAAAGGGAGGAACACTATTTTTTGAAGTTTTAAGGATACATTAATGTCAATTTATTAAGCACTCATGCTTAAAAGTAATGATGATTAGTTGATAATAATGTCAATTTATTTCATCATGTATATAGGCATAATTGTTTCAAACCTTTGTCCAAATGAATGTGTCAAAATGGTGTAAAAGATTGTAAATTTTGTATTAGTCTAAGTCATGATTTCATGTCAATCATGATCTAGTCTCTTAGGGAGTGAGCCTAGAGCTCTAGTTTCCTTCTTAATTAAATAACATCTTAGCTATCTTACATTTACATAAGACTTGCTCACATGGTTTTGAAGCGTAGGAGGTGTTAGCTAGCGGCCACTCCAGGCGATAAGTCTAGAAGAGTCGGGATGGATTTATCCTCTCTTCTTATAGAGGTAAACCATTATATCATATTCTGATTAGACTTAGTTCAAGCTTTTAGCTTGTGCTAAGGCATCTTAAACTTAGGTTTTGAGGCAACTTATTTCCTTCAAGCTATGAGTATAAGTCCTCACCTCTTTGGCATTTTTATAATCTTGTGTTGATGGACTATAAGCCCTAACATTCTAATAAATTTTAGCTCAAATAAAAATAAACTCTCTCTTTCAGATATATAAAGCCTCACTACAGGGTAGACTGGAGTGCTCACTAGGTTTCTTAGTATCATAAGTGCTCCCTACTTATCTTCCTTTGAAATCTATAAATAAGTCTTTATATTTGAAATCTCCCACTTGATTTTTAAAGATATCAAATCCTTTGATAGTCTAGCTTTGAAATCTTTGGAGATATTTATTAACTACTTTAATCAAAGTGTTCTTAAAAAATTCTTATTTCCTGAGATGTAATTAACTATGGAAGCTTGCTTCCATAGGGAACTAGAGAACCCAACATAAAACCCTGCTTTACTTTTTCATGTAAAGTAGGGGAAAGATCTCTGGTATTTACGAAGACCCATCTGCCTTAAGAGTCCTTATTAAGTGATTAGGTCCATTATGGGGTTATCTTTCCATCTTTCATGATGGTATATCATACCTTGATGTAGTACCCGATCACTTCAACTAGTACCCCCTAAGATCTGTGTGGTGTCCCTATGACTCCAAATTAAAACACCACATTAGTCTTCTTTCTCTTCTTTCTTAGATATAGTTATACACCTCATAACTAACATTTGATTATTCATATGAGGATCCACTTCTTCATCTAATAGGAGTGTATCATCATGTATCTTTTTTATATCCTCCTCTTTCTCTACTTCATCCGTCTCATCTAAGAACAAGATTTTGGCCATGCATTGATTATGCATATAGTTCTTCTTATGATATTTGAAGTAGACTAATCTCCCACAGTTTAGAAGTAATTTTAGTACAAGTCTTATGTGACTAGGTATTATATGTTAAAGGATTATGTCTAGTAGTATACCATTGAGGTTAAGATTTAGAAGGGTGGTTAGAAAAGGTTTGGCCCTTTATGTTAGATGTAGAGGAATTTTTCTTATGCTTTTCTAGAAGAAAAGCATAGTGAAATGCATCCTCTAAAGTATAGGGATCATAAAGCTTTACTTTATTTCTAATATCTCTTTCTAATCCAATGACTAACTTATTGACTAGCTACCATTCCTGATCAATATGTGTGTTCTAGCTACTAAGTCACTCCACTACTTACATACTTTCTTATCTAAGAGTCATTAATTATTCATGAAGCTTTTTTATCATCATTCATATGACAATATTTAGCCATTAACGTCTTCTTTATTTCTACCCATGACATAAAATTTTAAGAAAACCTTTCCTCCTTAGCCAAAATATTATGCAAATAAATTTTTACATGACCCACTAATTTTATTTTAACAAACATGATTTTTTTGGTAGTCATCCATATGATACCAATCAAAGAGCTTATCCATTTGAATAAGCCAGTCTAGAAATTTGTTAGGTCATGAACATCATCATGTGTTGGAGTTATTACCTTAACTTGTTTTGATGATTTAATTAGGGTTTCATGATATCAAAGATGATCATTTCTGAAGG
The DNA here is from genome assembly GCA_021442155.1 of Cymbidium sinense. Classification (NCBI taxonomy): domain Eukaryota; kingdom Viridiplantae; phylum Streptophyta; class Magnoliopsida; order Asparagales; family Orchidaceae; genus Cymbidium; species Cymbidium sinense. Next base: position 68,145,579 of record CM038228.1, on the reverse strand, counting down.
TGTTTCTTAGGGTTTTCCATCTAGGAGGATAATCTTCTCTAAGTGGTTTAAGGTTATCCTCTATTAATGGTTCTCGATCATCCTAATGTGGGATAACAGGTGAGGTTTTATTTATAGTGCTTAAAGTTTGTACTTGAGTAGCTAAGTTCATAATAAGGTCCTCTAAGCTACTAGGCTTCTCCTCACTTTATTCAGTTATCTCGTCTACCATTCTAGTTAAGTTTTCTAATTACTCCAAACTAGTAGATTTTAGTGGCATGATTGAAATAAATGAAATGCAAATACAAATATGTCAATCAAAATTTTTTGATTATTGGTTTTAGAATGCAAGATGTAAAAGATGTTTTAAACAAATAAAGCCATCAATAAAAATAATTAACCAATGGATAAAATAAAATTTCAAGTAAACATACAATTAAACTGACATAAAATCTTAAGAATAAGAGTTCAATTTCTATGCAATATTTGCACCATAAGCTTGGCTATGAATGGATACAATTAGTTGGTAGTGAAATAAATGTTCATAAAAATGCCTACCATATGAGTTCTAGTATGAGTTTACTAAGTTGAATTACTTAAATCAGTAAAGAAAATTACACAAAAAATATATAGACTAACTATGCTTGGATTTAATATAGATCACTAACATGTACTTTATCCATGCCTCCATTCCTTCAAATGTAAACAAGTAGGAATCTACTTCAAACTTTGGCTCTGATACAAAAAATTGATGTAGATGATGGGGTTTAGATCACTTAAGTGATCAAATTGGTGAATTGAGAGCTCTCGTAAGATGCTTAGAAGAGTAAGGTTATTGTGAGCTCCAAAAATTCACCACCGACCTTCGATGAAGAGAGTTTAAGTTGAAGTAGGTTAAATTTTTAGAAGATAGATGAAACAGTAGATAAGACACTACATAGAGATTTTGCCCTCATTTTGTGAGGACTTTAGATATGGCTCTAGGTTTTTTATAGGCACAAACACTTATAGTTAATTACCCTTCCCAATGTTGAGAGAGAACTTTCGATTAAGGCTAGTCATTGATCATAATAGTAATAGCAAGTATGTGGAATTTTGAAATTTATATTTTTAAAATTCATCATTCTTTAAATTGAAGTGGATGGCTGCGGGAATGATGATGTGCCTGATCAAAATCCCATGGATTCATCATTCAGGGCTATCATGGTCTCTAGTCTACTTAGTCAGAGGAGGTATTTGGCCCAACCTTACCGAAAGATCCTTGTCAGCAGTCATGGGTTGTGTCGTTCAAGAGAACCTTATAGACCCAAGGTGGTACTTATCTAAGGAGACAAATTTAAGTCAACCTTAGCTAACAGATGGCTTTCTTGCGCTATCAAGTGCACCCTATGGTTGACAACTGAAAGGACAGAGCCATTAAGGAGCATACGGGCTATAATCGTGACCGTAATATAATGGTTCTATTTGGTAGTAAACCACCCAGTCAGAGGACGCTAATCATAACCGCATCATATGTGGAGCCTACTGGCAAAATCATGTTGATAGAGGACATGGGTCACGTCCTTACTAGTATAAGATTGATTGAGAGTGAACATAGTTGTGTACTTGACTTTACATTGGCTCTTTATGAGCTAGAGTTTTCTTAATTTATGAACTCTGACAAATAATTGTGGATGGGTGGATGGATTTAAATTTTAAGTTTTTTAAATTGATGATTTTTATTTAGTCATTTATATTTAATTCCTTTTGCATTCTTCATATCCTTATGAAATTTTAATTTATATTAATTTAACTTTGAATTTTGAATATAACTTAATAGTGATACCCCCTCCAGTTGAAATCTTCATTCAACATATCCATCATCAAGATATATAAGTCTACTTGATCATTTAATTTATTATTTCAAATCATGTCGACTCTATTAATTTAATAATAGAGAATCAGATCTAGATTTATATTTGAGAATTTCGAATTTGAGAATATTAAATATAAATATCTTAGATATTTTGATAATAATGATCCCTCCAGTTGATATCTTCAATTAACTCAGCCATCATTAGAGATGTAGGAGATAGTCATCTTACTGTCATATGACAAAATTAGCTTCTTAAAAATTTTTTGAAGTGGAGAAAGCTATAAAAACATCATTAGGTTTTGTTAACCTAGACTCAGTCCGAGATCTAGCCGAGAATCAACCCGTGCAGCATCCTCAGACACTAAATTCATGCATTCAACGTAGTGTCGGGGCCTATGTGGGTGTTTCAATTCAAGTGTCCATATGAACCTTAAAAAATTTTGTATCTTCTAAAGCACTTGTGCATATTTTAATACAAATTAATTAGAAATACAATTTTCATATAATATATACATAAATTATCTAATTTGAGTGTTAGCACAAAATCTAAAACACTTGATTTGAGTGAGAATATATTTTATAATTTGTACGGTGAATTTAGTTCATTTAAGCATTTACACATATTTTGAAGCATTTTCAAATGTACATTACTTTAAAATGCATGTTCTTTCTACTTAAGTATTCATATAGACTTTTAGACATAATATTTGTAAGCATGATATTTAATTTGAAGCTTAACACCTTCTGTTTGCTTGTTATGTGGATTGTAGATTCGATGGCATATGGCCTTTTGACTCTTATTCAATTAAAAGTAGTGTACCATTGTTTGCATTTATTTCTTTGTTTTTTGAGCTTTAAATATTCATCAAAGCTCATCTCTGTGTGTTGATTAGCTTATAAACTCATTGTAAATATGCTTTAGATTCTTCTGGTTATCTTTAATTCATTAGATACATGACAATTTAAATATTTAGCAAATCATTATGTTCACACTCATTAATGGATTTTTTTGTCTCATTCATATATACTTGCAAGAAGTGATTGAGTAATGTTCTTGCTCATAAATGAGTTATCATTTCAAGTCCTTCCTTGAGTTGCATTTTACTTAAAGATTGTCTCTCTTTAGCTGAAGATGTTTTACTAGGAAAATTCAACTATTTCAGTACATGACATAATTCAATTTTAAAATCTATTAGGAAGCTTGATTTATGCTTATTAAAGAGTTGTCAAATCTCCTTTAAATGTTGTTTGAATCCAAGTTTTTATGATATGATTTTATTTTAAAATTTTAGAACTTGCATATGCAATTTTGAATTTAATTTGACACTAAACTTAAGCTTGATTAGATTAATTTTAATTCTGCTCAAACTCTATTTAAGTCCCATGCGAGTTTAGATTTTGGCAAAATTTCAGCAACCTCTTGGCATTATCCCCGTATAGGGGGCTGCATCGAGAGTGCTAAAGCCTTCCTACCATTCTTAAAAAAGTATGCATAGTCAATGTCTTGCAACACTATGGCTTGGGGAGTCTCTTAAACTCACAATGCTTAAAAAAGTGTGCATAGGCTTTCAATACTTGCATAAAAGGGGCAAGCATAGGATTTCCTCGTCGTGTTGGAACAACGTGCATAAGTACTTAAATTGAAACATATCTTCCAATTATATTGAAGTTGTGAGTACAAAAATTTGATATACTAAGCAAGCATATACACATGTGTTTGGAATGAAATTCGGTAGTCTCCCGATGTCATCCCCATGTAAAGGGCTGCATCGGGAGTACTAGAGCCTTCCTACCATGCTTTAAAAAGTATGCATAATTAGTGTCTTATGACACTATGGCTTAGGGAGTCTTCTAAACCCATTACGCTTAAAAAAAGCATGTATTGGCCCTCAATACCTACTTAAAAGACATCCTAATTTTTCTCGCCATGTAAAAGCAACACGAACAAGTACTTAGGTCTAGCAGATTTTTCTACTGTGTTGAAGCAACACAAACATGTACTTACATTAATCTTTCCTGTTGTGTTGGAACAACACAAACGGGTACTTAAAATTTTACATACTCCCAATTATTATACCTTTATGTGAGATTGTTGGTGATGAATTTGCAAGTTGGACTGACATGTGAGTAGGGGAAAAAATTAGACCAACTGTTTGGGATTTAGCCAAAGATTGGAGGTTTGGGTAATGTAGCAAATGAGAAAAGGAAAAAAATAATAATAATAATTAATTAATTAATTAAAATTTAAAAAAAAATTAAAAATATATTTTGATTACCTGATAACATTGCTATAGTACTACACTACAAAGCCAAGCTACAGTACTACAAATTTTAGATGAAGAAAAAGAGAAAATTTCTGGCAATGGAATTCTTGGACGAATGGAGAGCAAGGCACAGATCGACTTAGAAGATTAGGAAGCCTTCCTCCATGTTCAATTTTTGAATGGGAAAATATGTGTGTGTGTGTGTGTGTGTGTGTGTGAGAGAGAGAGAGAGAGAGAGATCACCTAGATTGGCGGCCGGTGAGTACTATAGCACAGTGATTAGAGGAGGCTCGGTGCAGGAATGAGAGTGTATGGGGTGTTTGATTGAGCAATGGAGATGCGAGAGAGAGAGAGAGAGAGAGAGAGCTCACCTAGATTGGCGGCTAGCGAGTACTATAGCATAGTGAATGAAGGAGGCTCGGTGCAGGAATGAGAGTGTATGGGGTGTTCGATTGAGCAAGGGAGATGTGCAACATGTAGGCTTTAGGGGTTATCAGGCTATGAATAGAAGCGTTATGAGGATTAGGGTTGGGTAATAAAAATATTTATGAAGGGCTCTTTTATTTAAGCGATTAAATCAACCCCAATTCAGATCTTTACCATGACACAATCACATAGCTATATATATATATATATATATATATATATATATATATATATATATATATATATATATATATATATATATATATATATATGTGTGTGTGTGTGTGTGTCCAATATTTTGGATGCAACGGTGTAGTCTATTTCATGATCAGAGGTTATTTGGTTCGATTCGATGATGAATTGGATCACTTTCGGTTCAAAAAATATGCATTTTTGCTTCTAATTATTCAGCATTCATGTATATTTGTCTAAATCGAGTGTGAATAATATAATTTGATAGTCTTTGATGTTTCAACGCTAACGACATAATCAATTTCAAGACCGGAGATCGTTCGGGCATTGTCGCAGCCTCCCGACTCTGATATGCATGTAAACACATCGATCACTCTCCTTCTTGATCGGTCAACTGTTGAATTGTGCAAGATGCATATTCTAATCAATTTCAATATTATAAATGTGATGTTGAAGTCCGTTCACAGATCGGAGATCATTTCGACTAGTTTCGGTGATATTTAGTGTATTTTAACTCCAATTTGCGCAATATTACATATGAAGCCCATCAAATTTGTCTTGTGAGCTCGACTTAACTTATGTAGCATGCATGGAGGTCAACAACTATATGAGATTGAGTTTAATTTTAAGTGGAATTAAAGATTGTAAATTCAAAGTTGACCCCATGTGGTGGGATAAATGCTTGTTGTTGTTGTTGTTCTTGTTATTGTTGTAAAGGAAAAGTAGTTAGCCAAGCAATAAATAGAAAATAGTCCTAGCTATGGAACCCCAATTTACTTTAATTAGATTTCTCTTACTATATATTCAAATTACATGTAATAAAAATAAAATTGTAGTAAAAGGAATGTAAATATAATTTGAAAAGCTTCATAAATATTGAAAAACTTTAGATAATGTTTCCATAGTTTTTCTTCAATTTATATAGAAAATGAGTTTTGGCAGCATTGGAATTTAAGTAGATTAAACTCTAAAAATGTTTAAAGGATATGACTAAATTAATACATGAATATTGTAAGTAATTTTGTAGTCTAGTGATTTAGAAATTTTGGCATTTTTTTATGGATGCTTTTTTGGCCAAATATAAGCTACATACGAACTAGTTTTAGAACACCTAGGTTGAGGCTGACCTTTGCAAGCATGATTTAATATAAGCTACATGATTTCAACCACAACATGCATACAACACTTAAACATGATAAGACACATCATCTAATAATAATTTTAAGACAAACATACATAAATTAGTAAGCCTTGTCTTTTAGATTGGGACCTTTTAATAGTTCTTCTTTTCGTCTCCCTTGATATGCTACATCACATATTTTTACTTATTAAGACTTTCTCTTGGAGGTGCCTATGAGTGTAATTAACTAGACCCTTTGAGATATTCAACATCCCATATTCCCTAATTTCATTCATTAACTTGATCACACATCTACAATTAAATATTGACCATGAGTTTAGATGAAAGAGTGAACCTATATTTGATCTTCTCCTTAACTCCTCTTTCAAAATATTATCATGTATCTTGCCTCTATCTTTCCTCCTAAAGAGAGATTATTTTCTAATGTTTTTTAAGAATTAGACCCTCTATGCTCACTAAGTTGTTTGGTCACCTTTCACATTTTTTTCATTTATTTTTAAGGCACTCACAAGATCCAATTAGATAATGTTGATACTCATTTTGGCTCAATTCTAGTATAACCTTGCCCTCTTGAATGAGTATGACAACTTGATGTATTAGTAATAGAATATTATACCAAAAATAATAATAAATAATAGTTGCCCCTACCACTGTTTTAGTATCCCTATCATTACAAAATAAATAAAAATTATTCATTAAAAAGAATATACATTATGGTACAATCTGTTATCTATTCATCCTTTAATTCATTATATCAAGGATACTTCTCGAGACAAGAATATATTAGTAGATTCCATGATTAGCTAATTAAGTAACATATCCTAATTTAGCACATTTAGACCATCTTGGCCCAAACTTAAATCAAATCAAAATTAATTCAAACCAATCAACCCTAAATTCCCAAAACACTAATGACATCCAACTAAAGCTTAATTGAAGTCTAATTTATTAATAGCCTTGCTTTGTCAAACTTAAATCAATTGGACCTTTAAAGTCCAAATTAATTAAAATTTATCATTCCCAAAGCCTTATGAAAATTAATCAAACACATTTGAAGCTCAATTAGGATTCAATTTTGCTGATTAGCTCATTTAGTCTAAGTTAACCTAATTGAAATCCATTGAACCCAAATCAAATTAAGACCAATTCATACTAATTTGGGCTAATTCAAAACTTTAAAACCATTACACAAACTTAATTAAACACGACATGTACTCAATTAAAGACAACTTTGACTAATAGGATCACTTGACATAAGTGGACCACTTTGAGCCAAATCTAAATTATACAAAACAAATTATTTTAAAACTTAAATTGACCATTTAACAAAATCATGTAGACCCTTAGGGTAAATTTGGCCAATTGGACCAATGAATCTAATTTGACCTAAATAGGTCATATTGAGCCAAACTCAAGCTAACTTGACCCAAATCTATAGTGGTTCAGTCTAGAGCAATCGATGGGGAGGCAAGAAGGAAAACTCTTTCCAAAAATTATCTCGATGTGGGTAAGCTTTCTAGTGCTACGTTTCCATTATAGGGGCTGGTCCATTGAAGTAATTTTTGGTGACTCATGTCTTTATGTTATGTGAAATGGAATCATTCAATTTTAGGATCCAACTATAAAATCCCATTGCAATTTTATTTTTGATACTTCCCATTATGAAAATAATGAAATTAAGGCTTGAATTGCTCGGATCAAGCCTTATGGAGGATGACTCTATCTCTTGCTAGAATTAAGGGAGACAATATCCCCACCATTCACTTTAATTGATTAGAATAGACAGTGATGATTTAGTCATGTGATTAAGCATGAGTTTTCCCACAAAGATTGCATGAGAGATCTGAGTCATTTGATATTTAAACAGATGACTCAGATCAATGTCATAAGCGCCTCCATTCACTCAAGCTCCATGTGGGTCATCAATCCAAAGAATTAGACTGTGCCATATGTAAAGTGTGTGTCCAGTCAATTTTCTTGTGGTTAAATAGATAAAAGGAAAAATCTCTATTTTGATTTAAGGTACTAAGGTCACTAAAGTCAATTGTAACCCTACAACCTTCATTTAAAAGTTTATCAAAATGTCTCATTCACCTATATTGAATATCCTCTTCTAAAAAAAATACTTTTTTATTTTCATCCTTGATGTACTTCACTTGAGCTAAATGTTTACTTCTTCTATTGCTTTGCTTGGCTAACTTATACATACATCTTTCACCCTATTTAGAATCCAATATATTATATAAATCATTAGATGTTGAATTCTTTGCATCACATATTACTTTCTTAGACTCACTATGGGTACTCTATATCTTTTTCAATTATCAAAACATTTACATCTAAATCAATTTTTATAACAAACCTTCTTATTTTTTATTGTTTTTGTACATCTTCGCTCCAACACAAATTGTTTCACTAATAGGATCTTTTACTTTTGATTTTCCAAGCATATTTTTTATAGAAGACAATGGTTAATAGATAGATGAATAAAAACTTAATAAGTGATCCTAAATCAAAATAAAAGAAAGAATGGCAAAAGATAGGGATTAAAATTAGAAAATTGATGTAAGCACCTTACGCCTTAGTTCCATGTTTTTTTTTTTGCTCTAATTGTCAAAAGATTACAGTCTACTTAGAATAAAATTTATTTTTATTTTTATTTTAATTTTATTCTTTAAAAATATATTATTTAGTGTATTATTCATTTTTTTTATTTTTTTTTAAAAAAGATATTTTTAAAAATACATAAATTAATTTTGGATGTTTTGAGTATTTTTAAAAGAAATTAATAATCAAAATACTAACACCAAATATATTATATTTTTAATCAAAATACAAATACAAATAAAATAAAATAATAGAAAGTAAAAAAAATGATTCCAAATATCCCTTAACGAATCAAAATAATGGAAATACACAACCTAATGTGTTATTTCATATATGTATCTCCTCCTCTCCATTTCAATGAATCTTATGACTACCATGCCAAGTAGCATGTTGCATAACACCAACATGACATCATTTACAATAGCTCAATTTACATAGATAGCACTACTCACCAACCTATTTCATAATAGCCAAAATAATAGGAATTAGAAGAAGAGAATAATGATTAAATCAATTGGTTTCATAGGTCTCAAACTAGAATTTCATAGATTGAAGTTTACCTCTTTTATCCAAAATTTTTTATATCTTTGGAGGCTCTCTTTCTCAAGTACCAAATCATGTTTTCTTTTATTCTAATAAAATCTTTTAAAGGTATTATATTCGTGCTACTCAAATTACTACTTTTCACATATAGCTAGAGAAAAATAAGTTCTATTCAGAAATGATCCTTCTTCTTTAGAGAGTAACATATGAGAATATTAAATGTGTCATTCACATAAAAAGCAAAAATGAATATTCTAGAATACGTTGTGTATATAGATCTCTCCACTATATAATGATAGTTGACCTCCAACTTCTAAATCTATGATATTAATTTCATCATATGAAATTTTACATAGCTGCTTATCCTTTATCATGCTTGTGGTGTGTAACCAATGATTATAAATTTTTTGCCTCAACTAAACCCTATTACTTTGTACTCACTTACCTATGGTTCAAGAAGTGCTTTCGATTGTTTTATTTATTGGCACTATGAATATCTTATACTATAAGAATTTATCATTTTGTTTTTGGTGATAGCAACTTCTCATTCCTTTTATATGCTCTATTATTGCTTCACATTCTAGCCTATGATTTTATTATGAGCAACATTAGTGAGAGGTGCTTGATGATTCATGTTAGCTAATGGCTTCAAATTTGGATTGCTTTTAGTGGAGTGGACTGTCTGACAATATTTTTCCCTCTTTCTTCATTATTCACTCAATTTTGATAATTTTTAAGATAATAATCAACTCTTTATTAGTTCATCTTAATTTTTATTGTAAGGGTTATGATGACTATCTACGCCATGGAGCACGATTCAATTATTTATTATCTCAGTGTGCCTTCAATCTATGATATTGATACTTACTTTTATTGTCTTGGTGGAAATGATGATTCTAATGATAGTTCAGACTCTGATCTAATATTAGAATCTTTTCTCTCAAATTTTTTAAATTTGGAACTCACTATATCCCAAGAATATTGGCTTTAAAAGGCTATGTAGACTATCGATTCAAGAAGACACATTTTAGTTGTTATGCTTTTTTTAGCTATATTGGAATAAATAATTGACTATATTGTTTATCTAAGTCCTTAGTTCTTTTATTTATCTCTTCTTCTTCTTCTTCTTTTTTGTCTTTTCTTCTTTCATGATATGTTACATTTTTTTGTAAAACATTTTAGGTCAATTTTGTCATTTCATAGTTTCACACCTGTAACTCAATTTGTTTATTATGATAGTTGGGTGTGGCCCCCAATATTTCCAAAAGAAAAATGAATGAATGAATAAAAGCAACAAAAATAATAAAAGAGTATGAGAAAACACATCTAAGGCATTAATTAAAAGGGGCTTTAATTTTACATACATAGTTATCCAATTCTTATATATTTATAAATCAACCACCTTCAACCTCAATTTTTCAAATTAACATTCAAATATTGAAATTTATAATAAATGCATAACCAATATTTTTTATTTTTGTGAAATTCCTAATGATATGGTCATTGCATGCATAAATACATGGATCCGATACAAAAAGATAAATAAATAAAAAATAAAAAACTAAAAACTTTGTTAAATTATAAACTAATTTAGGTGATTAATTTGCAAAATCCCTAATTAAAAGGATAAACATCTCACAACCTAAGTTAGAGATAATGATACAAGTAAAAAATAATAATATTTCAAAAATTGAACCGAATATTGAACTGAAAGAGAGATTTAAAATGCAATGGTTCAATTATAATAAAACCAAAGGTTGAACTAGATGACATACTAAATATTAAATTTTTTAATATCTTTTAAATGATTGGATAATAATACAATAATAATATTTTAATCAATTCAAAATATAATATTTTCATTTAGGATAATTTACTCTTAAATATTTTAAATAAAATTCTAAATTAAAATTAGAGGACATGATATTTTAACTATTTTATATATTTTTAAATTTAATTTTTATTTCTAATTATCTGATTCAAATTATATGCCAAATTTTGACAAATATTTGAACTAGTTGATTTTTCAAAAACCAGTTTAGTTTACTAGTTCAACGCCCTAGTTCTAATCAGTTTTATGTAAAGGACTAAATTGACTAGATCAAAGGACTAGTTCATATTCATATCGACTAGTCTAGTCCAATTTTAAAATTATATAGAAAATATAATGAAAGCATTGGACTAGCCAAAAACAACAAAGCACCAATTAGTTGGTTTGACGAAAAAAAAAAGATAAAAATTGAGAAAATTGAAGCAAGCAAGCACTTTTGTTTTAATGCCATATTTTTAAAAAAAAAATTTCTCTCTATTTCTCAAATGTTTTAAAATTTAAGTGAAGTACGCATTGTTGTGCGTTGATTCATACATGTACCTCCTATCCATTTTCGCAAGTATTATGACTTGCATGGCGAATAGATATAGCATAGAAACAGCACAACATCATTAAAAATTACCTTAGGCTTCATTTGGCTAAGCTTTTCAGATTCTTGAAAAGCTGGTTTAAAAGTATTTCCTGAAAAACTATTTGTCTTTTACTTTTTGAAAATGGGCTAAAACGGAGCTTTCATTGAGATGGAGCTAAAACACAGTTTCAAAAAGCACACTATTCAAATGGGTATCAAAATTAAAAATTCACGTCTCGAAAGCAAAACGCACTAAAAAAGCTTAATCAAACGAAGCCTTAATTTACAAAGCTGGCACCGCTCACCAAACTGTTCGATAATAGCTAAATGAAAATGAATAAGAAATTCATCAAATTAGAAAACAAGAAGTAAATCAATTGGTTTTACAAACAATTGGCATTAGCTCTCACACTATAATTTCACAGACGGAGGATCAACTCTTTTCATTTCCATTTATAAGGAAGCAATATATCGAGAACTTCAAAAGATCTACATGAAATCTGCTTGGGATGGAGCTGCCTTGTTGGGCTTGCCTGTGATGAATCGCTAGTGCATAGTTGTTAGCCTGCCATGCAAAAAGTTAATTCATGGTTTAAAAAACAGAAGAAAAAAAGCTACATTAAAATTCACACACCTTAATCTTACATAGTTGTTCTTGGTATTGAGAAAGGAGCTGTTTTCCACTGCCTTGTTCTTCTCTCCGAGATCTTTCTGATGCTGATGCAATGGATGGCAACTGCTTTTTCACCTGTCCCTTCAGAATCATGCTTTCCTGTTTCTAATCAAATTAAATTTTCAATAACCATCTATAGGAAATAGTTTGTTTTTAATTGCGAATAAGTAAGCTCACAAAATTTTATATTTATATATGTAACATCTAAATTTTAATTTTTACATAAATTATATATGTAAATATTAAATTTTAGGCATTAGGTATGAAAATGCATAAGAATTGTCCATTATGCAAGTAAATCGTCCAAGAATAAAATGTACAATGTGGAAGTTCTTTGATGCTTTAACATTAACCCGCACAACAATACATTTCTCCATAACATCTAGAGCCTTCTGTTCTATAGCTTAGAAGGCTGAAGCCCTTGCATCCGATGAATTCATTATTTCTTTTATTCCTCAACATTACATTTGAAATTGATCTTGCCCTAAGAGATCCTAAACTTTATTCAAACTTAATTGAAGTTTAATTATTCCTCAATTTGGCGAATTGGCTCACCTAGCCAAAGTTATCCCAATTGAGCCCTATAGGGTCAAAATAAGTCAATCCAAATCAAATTGAACCTACCTAAAGCCTTACAGTCGCCACAAGCATATGATTGAACAAATCTCATGACTAATTGCAACCCAATTTGACCAATTGGTTCACTTAGCTCAAATAAGCCTAAGTGAACTATATTGTACCAAAATTCAAATTAACACAAATTAAATCAAATCAACCATTCCTAAACACCCAAGGTGATCATTGAGCATAACTCAATCCTAAATTAGGGCAATAAGATCAATTTGGCCAATTTCACTAACCTAGCCCATTACAAACCTACATGAAACATGTTGAACCAAAACTTTTCCAAATTAATTTGTCCACTAAGGGTCCACCTCAGTAGTCTGAGCCCATTCCCAGTCTACCTCATTGTCTAGCCGGCTACCTATGGCTGAACCACCCCAAAAGTGCGGTTCACATGCAAAGGGGGATATACCTCATCCTATGCCACCAAACTAAACACACACCTTCACACCACTCCAGTGCTAGTCCTTGAGTTTCCTAGAGGTTCTTTTGCACCCCATTGTCGTCGACATTAACTACCTCAAACCAAACCATCCCTCATACTCGCCTACATCAAACCATCACCAAACTCCAAATAACTCACCCTACACCCTCCTCACATTCCCACGAGCTCGAATGAATTGATTCTCATTCCATTAGAGCATTAGAAGTAGGAGTTCAATCAAACTCCAATGAGAAGTAGTCAAGCTTGGTCTTCGAAACAACTGATGGGGAAGCAAGCAACCATCTTCTTAGCTGGGCTTCACCTCTCAAGGCAAAGCTATCTCAATCATCAGTGCCACCATATATTGACTCACTTCTTAAACCATAGAGAAGCCCTCTGGTGTTAGTGTTTTGTTAAGTGAAATTGCATCCCATTAGAATCCAACCATAGGGAACCTTGCATTTTTCACTTCCAATACTAATCAAGTTAGTTTGAGTGTGATTTAGGATGTAGTCGGCTCATATCAACCGGAAAAAGACACTATTCATCTCTCATCGGAGGTAGGAGATGGATCAAGGGTCGTCACTTCTATGTGATTAAAATAGATGAACATGATAAATCACGTAAAATAATCTTATATTTAATTCTATTAAGCTGGAAGACTAATTAGAGTCATTTGATCTGTGATCAAACAACTCAGGACAAAGTTGTGTCCTTCACCAGCTAACTCAGTGCCACGCTAGATGATTTTAATAAAAATTCTATGATGTCGCACAAAAAGTGATGTCAAGTCAGCCGCTATCTGTGTAATTAATTAATAAAGATTTCAACTAGTGTTAATTAGTTAGAACTTTAAAAAATCATAATTAATTATAAAAAAATTTAAAAATTACATATAAATATTATATGAAAAGCTTAAATAAAGGACAATAAAAAAATAAAGCCCAAAATTTTATAAAATACACTTAGATTAATTAGGATTTGAATATTTTCATTAATGTTGTAATGACTCCCTAATTCCTTGAGCAAATGACAAAATTTTAAAGGAACATTCATTGGGATGAACTCTTCTCCCATAATTTTTCCAAGTGAGTTGGTAAGTGTATATGGAGATGCGTATTTTTAAATCTTAATTAGCCATTTTAGTAATTTATTAAATTAGTAAGTCATGAAATTATAAAAATCACTTTTGAATGTCTAAATATGTTAAAATAACTTAATGATGATTAAAGAAAATTATTAGGATCTATGGTCCAAATTAATTCTCAAAATCATCATTAAGGGAGCTTTTATTAGTTAAATAATTCAATAACTCCTAGAACTTAAAAAATTCATAAATAATTGTGTTAGTCTCTAAAAATCATGATTAACCCCTCTTTGTGCTCATCTAATAGTAAGGTTTGCAATAAAATCAAAAGCCTCAATTGGTTTGGCGTATTTGAGTGTAATTACAAATTTAGGATTTTGTTCATTTATTTAATTAGTCATGAACTATAAGCCCATTTACATTATAACTTTTAGGATATGTTCTATTTATGTGCATGTCTATTTTGTATTTTTTTCATAATTGTTGGGCATATATTTCATGTCTAATTAATCTTTTGAGTCTCTTAAGGTCTAATTATAATAGATAATTATTAAACCTTTATTAAATGATAAAAACCATGTATTAAACTTTTAAAACACTTAATGAACAAAGAGGGTTGTGGGACAATTTTAGAGTGTCTAAATCTCTTCAAATATTCTTAAATCACTTTAATTTAAATGTATCAAATAAAAAAAGTTTAATTAGGTTTAAGTTGTGTTATTATTATGTGATTCATATGTCAAGATATTTTTTGTTAGTTATACTATTACTAATAGTGGTGGTTTAATTTAGAGTCGTAGGGACACTACGTAGATCTTAGGTGGTACTTATTGAAGTGATCAAGTATGACATTAAAGTATAATGTAATATCTTGATGGATAGAAATATCACCCTACAATGTACTCGATCACCTAATAAGGACTCTTAAGATAGATGGGTCTACATACATACCAGAGATCTTTCCTCTTCTTTACAGGGACAAGTAAAGTAGGGTTTATTTTATGTCAGGTTTTTAGTTTCCTATGGAAGTAAGCTTCTATAGTTAATTACATCCTAAGAAATGAGAATTTCCTATGAATACTCTTGATTAAAGTAGTCAATCGAGGAGAATGGGATATAATGGTTCACCTATATAAGAAAAAATGAACATATCCTAACTTTTCTAGATTTACAACCGATTGGAGTGGCTGTCAGCTAACACCTCATATGCTTTAAAATCTTGTAGGCTTGTCTTATGTAGATGCAAGATAGTTAGTTGTTTGTTAATTAGAATCCTAAACTTCCTCCCTAAGAGACTAAATAATATTTGGGTGACATGACTTAGAATAATGTTAAAAATGTACAAGTTCTTGGATCATTTTGACACATCAATTTGGACTAAGGCTTGAGATAATTATGCATAAATGCATGATTAAATTGAGTTATGGGTCAAATTAGTGAGAAGGGGTGTTCTCTACTACAAGGGATTTCTCTCAAAGCCAAGCTTATTCTTTATCGTGCAAGAGTGGAGATCCTCTATATTCAAGAATTGAATAATGACATGCACGTCGTTATAGCATATAACCATTCAGCTAAGGGTTTTCTAAATCTTTTATTATCTTTTTTTCACATAGGTTTTATAGTGAGGTTTTGAATTGCATTAGAACTTAGTTATGAGTTGTTTAATGAGAATAGAAATTTTAATTTTATCCTAAAGAGCCTACCACATCCAAGTCACACATCAAACATACACACTTTAAGAAACTATGAAAAGGATGTCATTTATATTACGTAATCTAAACATAACAATCAAACATTTAAATTTTGTAAACTAATAAAAAGGCGGTCGTAGATGCAGGCATACACCGAAAAGAAAAAAAGTTGGGTAGCCGAGCTCTACCCTTATACATCCCAAATTATAATTAAATCTTACAAATAAAATAAATATTATGGTGGTTTCAATTATTGTTCTTCTTTCCTTCTTTGTATTAACTTGCTCTTGGTTCATAGGTCTCCCATGTCTTTTCCTTCTAGTCATTGCTCATCCTAAATCCCATAACACTAATCCTAATTCTATTACAAAAATTACATCTTTATTAAAATAAAATCTAACTATACCTGTAAAATAGATATTAGCTAGACAAACATACAAACCAAGTAGTTATATTTCACATATTTGGATTTAGCACCCTGCACTTGGGTTACCAAGCCCATCTGCCGTAATTAGATTATGCTTAGGAAATAAATAGCACCTGCAAGCAAAAGTATTTTATATTCATTTATTATCACAATGCTCACAATCCACCTCTCATAAAATATCGTTAATAACACCATCCATCATAAACAATCATAACATCTAGTTGTTGACTTTACTTTTAGAGTGAGGATTGTTCATTCCAATCCTAGGTCTAGGATTCTTATATACACTTAGGTTTCTTTAGTGTTAGGGCACTTCTAGTGACTAAAGAAATACTAAGCCTGGGCCTAGAGACTTATAGAGCATAACCCTAGGCCTAGAGTTGACCTTAGGATGAGTGGGCTTCACCTACCCTCGGCCTAAATAAACACTCATACTCAATAATTTATTTGAACTTAAACCAAATGATTAAAACCTCAATCTCAAGTCTTCAATTGACCATGATTGAATTTTATTTTCTCAATCCGAGCTCCAAGCCAAATTAATTTGAACCTTAACTCAAGCTAACCCACCTCAAATCCTATAATTCCATTCAAACCAACCCAAGCAAGTCAAACTCAATTCAATTCTCTCAATTTTTCTAATTATTCAATGGATCATTTCAAACTATTATAACACTTGCAATCAAGCCAACTAAATCAATTCAATTTAAGTAACTCAAGTTGACCCATTTGACCTAAATGGTTCAAATGAGTCAAAATCCAATCTAACTCAAATCAATTTCAATCAAAGCCATCAATCAACTTCAAATCCATCATTAAATATACTCCAACCATCTATAACCCCAATTAGTTCAAATTGACTTAACTAAACCACTTAACCCAAAGTGCCCTAAAAGGTCCAATTGGACCAAACTTCAATCAAACCTTTATTAGATCAATTCAAGCTAGCCAATCTCTTCATTGATAACTGTAGGTCATTATTGTGCACTCCATTACAATCAATTGCCAACTTGGCCCACTGACCTAAGTTGACCTAATTTGACCTAAAGGGCCAAATTGAGCCAAATGAAATCTTAAACCAAATTAGTTGAAACCAATACCTCTAACGAATCACTAATTGAATATTGAACATGATCCAACCTTCAATTAGACCCAATTTGGTCAACCCACCCCAATTGGGCTACTCAACCCAATTTGACTTAAAGGATCAAATTGAACTAAATCACTCCATAATTCAAATCAGTTTAAATCAACTCTTTCAATCAATTAAAAATGATCAAATGAACATAGACCTAACCCATGCCCAAACCAATTTACTAATTTGGTCAAATTGGTCAACATGACATGCTTGATTCAAATGAAATCATATGAACCAAATCTAAATATAACCCAAATTGAATCAACTCAATTGTACTAATTTATTCTGAATGACCAATTGAACTTAACCAATCTCCCACTTTGACCCAATTTGGTCAAAATGGTTAACTTTCTTAACATGGTGATTTGACCTACATGAGTCAAATTGAGCCAAACCCAAACTTGGCATGACTCATCCTTGGGTCACCATGGGAATAGTGGTAAAATCAACCAAATTGGGTCAAACCCATTAAATCAAGCTCTCCAAATTGGGTCAAACTAAGGGTTGAGTCAAGTTCAACCCGGATTTTTTTTGATTTAATTTGTTATGGCTCCACTAGGGAGGTTGGTTTTGAATTGATTCATTTGTTTGATTTATTTGTTTATTTAGGCTCCAATTTAGAGATATCTAGATATAAATTTGGGAGGCATATTTGAATGAGCAATTTGATTATTTTAAAGTGGCCAAACAGCTTGGGTAGATTTCCATCAAATTTCTTGTTCCAAAAAAGCTTTTAGAAGACTTACGCGAAATTGCTAGATTTGACTGGGGACCTATTGAGTGAATGTTGTTGGCGACTTACATCAACTCTAAGGCAGTCAGAATTAATTTTATTTAGTTTCATTTAATTTATTTTTGTTGATTGAATTTGATTTAATTTATGAACCCTATCAGTGTACGATGGACCAACTAAGAAAATTCCACGAGGGCCTTGGCCTATCTTAAACTTCCCAATCTAAAAGGGTAGTCTAATAGTCGCAGGGTGAGACTATCCAACCTAAGGGTTACTTTTCGATGTACAATGACTGTGCTAGGAAGAAAGCGTAGGAGACTTACATCTTTCAAAGCAGAAACAACCGCTAGGGTGACCTGTTAGCTGCGCAACAAATGGAACCCGACCTAGGCCAACTACTAAGTGAATGCCACTGGGGACTAACATCAACTCAAGAGTAGTTAGGTTATTCCTATAGGGAGTTTTGCTGACACTATCCTAAAGATAGGATGCTTGCTTGGTAAGATGTGCCACAGGGGGTATTTTTCTAATCTACGAGCGAATATATATATATTTTTTATTTTATATGTTTGCATGGACCCTGTTGGTGTGCTATGGATCGCATTAAGAAGGGGCTATGTCAGCCTTAGCTTATATCAAATTTACCAATCTAAAGGGAGAGTCTGCACATCCATAGTACAAATCTTCCAAACACAAGGGTGGCTACTAGGAAAGGGGGATTGTCTAATCTAGTATTAACCCGGGTAGTGTCTATATGGGGTGGCAATGACATGATCCAAATAGAGTGCCCATAGGGGAGGTGCTGCTAAGGGCGTTATCCTGCTCTCTCAAAAGAAAGACTATAGGTGTACGGTGGCTAACTCAAGGAGAAAACATAGGAACTTACATCTACCATGAGTGGTGTATCCACCGAGTGGGTCGCTGTCAGTATAGTGAGCACCAACTGATCTAAGGTGTTGATCGATATGCAATGATCAATCTAAGAAGAAGGTGCAGGAGACTTACATCTTCATAGATGAAAATGATCATTGGGATAGTCTATAATCGGTGAGATAGATGTTATTCGACCAAGGGTGACTACCAAGTGGGGAGTCTCGAGGAATGATTAGAGCCAAACTTAGAGTAGTCAGGAGGATAGGAGCCACTGGGGGGACTTACCCTAATCCTCAAACATACTCAACCTAGAAAGTGCACAAAGGCTAGTCCAAGAAGAAAACATAGGACACTTACATCATCTTAAGTTAAGCCAACATGACGGTAGCTAAGCCATACTACAAGATGCTGGATTGTTAAACAAGAAGAAAGCACGGGAGACTTACATCCTCCTAAGCAAGAAGACCACTAGGGTGACACACTAGCTAAGTAGTGAATCGACCTGACCTAGAGTAGCTACTAGGTGAGGGCTGTTGGGGGCATTATCTCAACTCAAAGTAGCCTGAGACAAGATATATGTGTTTGCTTTATGCTTTATGCATAATTTATATTTATGTTGTGTTGATGAAGGATAGGATACTGCTTGGGTTCTCTTATGTATACCTTAAACACGCCGTGGTAGATTTGTGGACAAAGCTGCTTTCAATTTGAAGAGATTGAATTTGAAATGGAATTTTCATTGATGATAATTACTTTCAAAAATAATTTTATGAATAATATTTCGGTAGGTAGTCCCCGTTGATTGGAAGCATCGGGTCCTCTCCATTATGGTTGATAAATTGATATGATCCTTCTTGGTAGGCTTTCTCTATGGAAAAAGGGCATTCCTAAGTGGGTTCAAACTTACCTCCCATCTTACACTAGGCAACAATTGGTCTCCTTAGAACTCAAACAAGCTCTCTTATTTGAAAAGCTCTAGGGTGAACCAACTTGTTGTAAGCTTGAATAATTTTGACTTTGTACAACTCGAGATTTTGGCATGCTCATAAGCGTCTTAGCTCCAAACCTTCGAGCTCTTCTAACTACAACTTGGCATTCTGCTCTGTTGTGATCTTGCCACCCATAACTATCCTTAGTGATGGGAGCTAGACTTCTAATGGTAGAATAACTTCAGACCCACTAAGGAGAAAGGGGTAAACTGAGTTGGAGTTCTATAGGTAGTGTGGTAGGCTCATAAAACATCAACTAACTACTCATGCCACTATC
Organism: Cymbidium sinense; assembly: GCA_021442155.1. Classification (NCBI taxonomy): domain Eukaryota; kingdom Viridiplantae; phylum Streptophyta; class Magnoliopsida; order Asparagales; family Orchidaceae; genus Cymbidium; species Cymbidium sinense. Next base: position 68,125,234 of record CM038228.1, on the reverse strand, counting down.
ATTTATTATTATAGAGTATTTTCTTGAGTATTTGGATGAGAGTTTTGTTAAAGGCTTCTGTTAAGCTATTTTCTCTCTGATAATAGATGGTAGAGTATCTCCAATTTATGTTGTGTCTCTGGGCAAAGTTATTAATTTTAGTACTCTTGAATGTAGTACCATTATCGGATATAATTCAGTGAGACATCTCAAATCTATATATGATATAGTTCCTAAAAAATTGGAGCACATGCTGGCTATGACCTCTCTGAGCGGAATCGCCTCCGCCCATTTAGAAAAGTAATTGGTAGTAGCTAGGATAAATCGATGACCCTTAGAAGAAGGAGGATTGATCAAACCCACTATGTCAGTACCCCAACATTTGAATGGCCATGAGAATAATGTTGGATGTAGAATGTTGGGTGGTTGGTGTAGGACCACTCCATGTACTTGAAATTTATGGTATCATCTAGCTACATCCATACAATCTGTGATCATCGATGACCAATAGTACCCGAGCCTCTTAATTTTGCCTTTCATCTTGGGACCATATTGGTGAGCTTCTCATAATCCTGAGTGCACCTCGGTCACGATCTTATGGGCTTCATGCTTGTCTAAACAACATAACCACATATGATTGAAGGGTTGTCGGTATAAGACACCATCCATGAGAACGTAGGAAAGTGCCCTTTATTTCATCTGATGTTCTTATGACTTCTCTTGAGGTAGTTTACCATTATTTAAGTAATCCATGAATGGTTGCCTCCAATCCAGCTCATCATTCTTTTTGGAAATGACAACCTCCCCTTCAAGAGAGTATTTTTTTGGTGAGTACAATATCAATAAGATGTAGGACTTGCCTATTGTGAATCTCTATTGATATGGACTCATCTTTTGGACATGCCAACTCCTTGGTGAGCTTGGCTAAAGCATATGTCATGACATTTTCTCCTCGAGGAATCTTATAGATGGTAACTTCTGGAACTTGGGCCGACAACTCCATTGCATACTTATGGTTGTCCTAGGCTTTAGAACCTTATAGGACCTAATAATTTGGTTGACCACTAATTGAGAATCCCCAAAGATGTTGATGTTCTAGATTCTTAGAGAGATGGCTAACTCCAGACTGGAAATCAGAGCCTCATATTCGGCTTCATTATTGGTGCAAGGATCAGATAGATGATATGAAAATCTCATCATATTGCAGTTTGGAGTTAGGAGAACTATTTCTATCGTTGCCTTTCCTTGAAGAGTATATTGTGGTTCTTCTCCCCTTTGAGAGAAAACTTAACCATCAAAACACATCACCCAGTGGAAAGTACTAGTACCCCCTAAGTTCATGATTTGTTCATCAAGAAGATCATCACTAAGCGGAGAATTAGCAAGAAGTGGGTGTGTACTAAGAAATCCATGAGTGCTTGTCCTTTCACTGAACAAAGGAGTATAAAAATGATGTCATGGTGAAAATCAATGATATTTGTAAAGTTAGACTCGCTACTAAAGAAAGAGGGTACGGTCGAAGCAAAGGAGTCACAAATCTTCAACTCATTAAAGTGATAGTTTGATTATGAAAGAAGAAAAGGTGATAGTTTTCTTTGTCAAAAGAAAAGGTGATAGTTTTCTTATGAAATAAGAAAAGGCGCAGAGCGTGAGAGAGATTATCAAGCTTTGAAGAAGGAATAGCATGTCAGTGATAGCTAAAGGGAGGACAAGTCAGTAGATGCTAGCATAGCTACAGAGTGGTCAGGTGCAGATTTAGGAGATGTTATTTTGATTACAATAGGAGTTAGATATAGTGATAAGTGGATTTTAGACTCAGCTTATTAGTACCAGAGGTGTCCTCATAATGAGTTTTTTTCAACTTATAAGCTTGGCTATGTTGACATGGGAAACATTGTAGTGTGCAAGATAGTTGGTTTTGGCACAGTTGAGCTGAAGATGCATGATGGTATGATTAAGACATTGACAAGAGCTAGGCATGTACTAGACCTCAAGAAGAATCTTGTATCTTTCAGTGTTCTCAATGAAGAAGGATGCAGATTCTTGGGAGATGCTGAAGTGCTTAAAGGCTGCAAAGGTGCATTGGTTTTCATGAAGGACAAGAGAGTTGGTAAACTCTATGTGTTGCAGGGAGTAACTTTGATGGATTTAGTTTCATCATCATCTGTGTTGAAGCACCAAGACTTGGGGAAGCAGAAAAATGTTAGCTTCATGGCTGCAATTCGAGTTATGGAATAAGCATAGGTTAAGGGGAAGATAATTATGATAAGGCAAATCGATCGCATGTTGCAAAGTCTATCCCAGTGCCAGGTCATACTATTACAACATTCAAGGAGATAGGCTCGACTGAAAGGAGAGGTGAGCATGCTATACTCGACTGAAAGGAGAGGTGAGCATGCTATACTCGACTGAAAGGAGAGAAAAAAGTGAGAGAAAAATTCTCTTTCTATACTCAATATCCAAATTCAAGATACTATGCTCAATATCCGGATTCAAGAAAGTAGCTCGACTGAACACCCACCCAATCTCGATTTTGTTGATACAAAATTTATTAAAAAATTTCTGAATCTATCAAAATTTCTTAATCTAGATTTTTTTAGATATATTTTTTATACAAAAGTGGCTATGTTGATTGGAAAATGATTATAATTTTTTTATTTTAACTCACCTTTCAATTATTCTCTCCTGAAAAGCTATATCAAGTTCAAGAAGTACTTAAACCAAGCAGGTACCAAGTTCGCTAGACCATTTCAGTCCTCAAGGCTAGGTTCTATTGGGCCCTAGATTATCGTAAACAAACAACAAACTTGATTCAGCAGGACTGAATGATTGTTATATATAAAATTACGTATAGAAAGAAATTGAAAGGAGAGTCACAACCTGTATTTGGTCAGCTTATCTTGACTTGACTATGAAGGAGAGGTTTGATTTCCTTATTAAGAAGTCAATGAAATGATTTATTCAAAGGATTGAGTTCTCTTAATCTCATCGAGTTGTCAGACTCTAAGCATTCATAGAAGTAGATCGTGTAGGGGATCCATGAGTTAGCCCTGCCACATTCCAATGACCAATATCTCCCTTAGCTTTTTCATTCAATTCCACTCTTCGAGGAAATTCAACCTTCAGTACTCCGCGAAAGACTCTTGAGTGAACTTATCAAGCTGATCTGACACTTTGGGCCGCACCTCTGAGGACTCAATATTCAATATTTTAGTCTTCGAAATGACCGAAAACCAAAGCTTGCTTGGAGGCATCGTAAAGAAATATAAAATGTGTAGCATTGTAATGTAGCAGCACCTAACCCATTGATTTTGCGACTAGGCTCAGCAGCTATGGCCATGATCCCTATTGGACGGCCATCCTGTCCTTTGCCTGTAAACTTCACTGTAGTAACATGATCTTCATATCATAAAGAACTTCTTCGATTGCATGTGAGTCCAAGACAAAGGGTCGTTGGTCTGCCCAAACTACTTCAACTCTTTCTTCAACGTTAAAAGAGAAGGAGCTGGACCCACTTCCTAATAGGGCATTCTAACTTGAAGTTGTTTCAATCAAAAATATCAGCATGGTGATGGGCATCACATTAAGGTATGTTATCTAAAATAAAAGCACTCTTGAAACTGGGTAATCGTCCATGTGCACAGTGATGTAGAGGGGTTTGAGGTGCTTGGTCATTTTCTCACTTGCTTCTCAAACAAAATCTTGTTAGACTTTATAGGCTCAACAGCTGCTTAATATGCTTGTTGTTCTACATCTTCAGACCTTGCCTAAAAGAGAAAAGGCAACTTAAATAAAATATGGAAAAGAACCAAACTCTAGCGCCTCATCTCCATAATCCAGATCTTCATCATCAAAATCATTGATCTAGCACTATCATGTCCAAGTTGGAATACACCTTGAAGCTCATCATCATCTAAAAAGATAAAGTCATCAAAATCATATTGTCTCCCAATGGATCCTGTAAGACTTCCTTAGGACTTAAGAGCATTGACAGGGAAAAAACCTTTGTCTTATGTGCAGCTTCTTGGGCTATTCCTGATGCTGGACTTCAGTAATGATAGCCACTACCTCTTAAGTCTTAGAAACCATCTATTTATCGCTTGTGTCCTGGGCTTTAGCTATTGCTTTCCTATCATCTTGTTTCTGAGCCCTCAACTAGTGCCTTTTTGTTATCGAGCTCTATTTGACACTTTCTAAAGAGAGTGTCAACTATTGATCTCTAACAAAGACCCGTGCCCCCTCTCTTGAGGAAAAGAAGAGCTTTTCTGATTAGTTCGAGCAAGAGAAGAGACATATATATATATATATATATATATATATATATATATATATATATATATATATATATATATATATATATATATATATATATAATATAGAAGTGGAAAGCTCCTTACATAAAAAAAAATAAGTTGATTAGAAATAAGTACTTGACTAAATTTCTTTCATTAAAAATAATGATTTTTGGCAAAAGTCAATATGAAGAAAGGTGCATAGCATAGAGAATTCTTCACGAGCACCTACCCTTCTCTATGAAAGGGGGTAATCTTTTGTTTGGATATGGAAGATCTCTTATTTATCCCTGATCCTTATCTGATCTATCCGACTTAGAGAACACCAATGTGATTGAGTAAACATGTCAGGTGAACATGTCAATTAAAACTAGACTCAGGTAAGGGATTCAGCCAGTGCCTCTCGACTCAACAAGGCAATCAATCACGTGAAAGGTCAATCGTGGAAAACTATTAGCCACGGTATCCTAAGTGACCTACCGATAATGTACTAACTCTGTCATCACTCTAGTCAATCCCTATGGAAAAAAAAAGACTCAAACCAACTACTCCATGATGAGTCATGCGCACACTTGAAGGCATGACATCCATATAAAGCAAGACTACTTTGAAGCACATCAAAATACAAGTCAAGCCAAGCAAGAAAAAAGGCACCAGTACAAAGAATTGAAAATTCCTTTCAAGTCTAAACATTTTCAAGTCAATGAATGCACATCTTATACACATGTCCGCAGAATGTTTTAACATCTAATGCTTTCATTAGAAGATAAGCCAATATATCATCTGTTGACATATGAACAACCATGATGTCTCCTTGCTTCACAACACTCATGAGATAATGGGTCTTTCCCTTGAATGTGCTTTGACTTGGAATACTATTCATCCATGAGATTTTCTATTTCTTAGAAAAAAAATTTTAATCAGCTCCACAATGGAATCCACAAAATAAAACCATCAATCACTAAAAAAAGAGAAAGAAATCCATAAGATCAGAGCAAAAAAGTGAGATTTCTACTTTAGGGAAAGCTTCACTCACCTATATAAGAAAGGAGACTCCCTATGAACCAAAGGAGTGATGGGGATCCACAATTTGCAAGTTATGAATGGTTCGCAAGGATAAAGGTTGGTAGGAAGAAATAATAGCGATGGCTTATAGTCCTAGTCAAGATTAACTTCCTCCAAAATCTTTCTAAAAAAGAAGAGAGGCTAAACTAAGTCTATTAACTAGTTCAGTTTGACTCCATGATTGAAAAGAGTCTAATGAAATTACGGGGTGCCCATATGGATCCGACTTGATCAATCAGTGATGTTGTCTATGTTCATGTACCAGCCAATATTCACCCTATATGGAGTGGATTGAGAATTCTAAGCATGGGTCCCCATCTTCTTGATTCAAGTATTGGCTAGCTCACCTTCTCCTTTGGTACTCATGATCACAAGTTGAGCATTCCTTCTTGACTTAAGTGGAGTTGGGTGGAAACCTATCTTAGTATTCCAAAGGGCCCTTCTATTCTAGCTGGATTCTTCTCTTTAAGGTCACTTTTGATGCAGGAATGACAGTTGGGAAAGCCCCTTTGAGCGTGAGTAGAGTTTTCAATTTGGATTAAGAACCGTACTAGTTTCATAAAATTAGTGGGTGCCATAATTTCTTGAGGAGGAACCCTTGATCCAGTTGCTAATGAAAACAAAGACAGATATTATTAGCTTGCTTAGCTAGTTGCTTTGATTAATGGGACATAAAGAAGAATTTTTCTTCAAGGAACTTCTTTTTAGCTGAACTTCACTTTTCTCAGTCAACCTCAAGATTTTGAATCACCTAAGTTCCCCTTCTAAACTGGGCTGAGAAAGTGATTCAAATTATGTAAATAGTGAGATAAATTATTGACTCAAATTGGACAAGAACTAAAGATGCTAGGCCTCACTCCTCATGACAAAGTGGTCACTAAAGAAACCTAGGATTCACAGCTTTGAAAGGCAAGGTGTGGAGCATTGAAATTAGAATTCATTCTAAGAGGAAGAAGGCTAGAGTCACCAATACGAATGATCGCCCGTGGCACTTTTCTTCTCTTATAGGGCGGGCATCAACTTTTCTCTGCCCTAAAGTTCAAGCAAACCTAGGTTTATCCCCACGATGTGTGGGAAGGATCTGTTGAGCTTAGTAGCTCAGGATTCACATCTTCTCCAACAAGGTGCTCATGTATTAAGAGACTATGCTCTTTATTACGGTCTGAGACATGGTAAAAAATGAGAATTTCTTCTAATATTCAACTAAAACAAGTTCTTGCTAATGGTTAAAAAAGAAAAAAAATCAAAATAATAAAAAAAGAAGATAAGTATAAATAGAACAAGAAAAGAACAAAAGAAAGAATTACACAAAGATAGGTACTAGTTACCCTATCTTATTCATGATTCTTGATTTTCCTTTTATCAAAAGAAACTCAAAATTCTTGAAATAATTTATCCTTCCTTAAAATATCATAAACAATTCTTGTAAGTTGAGAACCTTTTTCAAAGAAATCTAAAATAGCAGGAACATTTGAATAAGTTCGATTCTTTATCGGATCATAAAAACCCACTTTTTGAAGATCCCTTCCTTCTCTTTGAAATCGAACATCAATCGCAATGATTCGATAGATGGCTCATTAATATAGATGTAGATAAAAGATGCCCCACCCCACCCCAAAAAAAAAACGTATAGGAAGTTTTCTCCTCATACGGCTCAAGAAAAAATGATTCTCATTTTTCTAATTTCTAGAATTGATCTTTCTATCTATACAAATAGAAAGAGAAATGGATCCATAAAGAATTTGACTGTAATTTAAGCCTTTTTTTTCCTTCTTTATAGAAAAAGAAATTTCATTTGTACTCCTAACTCAAGTTGGATAGTTTTGAAAGAGTTCGAAAAGAAATCATTCAAATTTCTTGCTCTGTCTCAACCCTCTTTTTTTCAACTTTCAGATCTTTTTTTTTCATTTCAAACATGTTAAAATTTGAACCTATCCTTTTATCTAGATTTAGATATATATGATATATTTACAAAGTTGGTCTAACTTATTGATTGTCACAAACCCTAGATTATTCCCCTGATAAATGAATGAATCATTTTTACTTGAGTTCCATCATAAGCTATATCTTTCTATACCATTAGTATCTTTATTTAGCAACCCAAGACAAATTCAATCAGGTTCCTAGCAGAACAAACTATGTTGAGACAAGAGCATCTTCATTTGTATAGAAAATGGTGGATGTCATAATCCACATCCAATCATGTCCTTCAAGTCGCACATTGCTTTCTACTACATCATTTCAAATGAAGATTTATCATAACATCCCTCTCATTTAAATTTTGAATCTTGTAAAATTGATTCAATATGGAATCATGAAGAGTCATTGGTTGAACCGATACATAAGAAGAAACACTTATATATAAGTGTTTCTCTGGAAAAGATTTCACTTCAAATTACCCACCATATTTTCTCATATGAATAATATCACATTAAAAAAAAATAAATCCGGTTTAAGCAAACTTATTTACATCTTCAACAGATCTTTCAGGATTGTCCATAATAAAAGATTCCCCTTCTTCATGAAAAAAAGAAATTAAAAACCTAAAAAAAGCCTTTGACTTTACTCTCATTCAAATGAAAAAAAATCCCCATGAATGGCTAAATGTTTTTGCCACTTTCACTGAAAAATATACTAAACTAAATCTTTCATTGAAATATTCCATTATGGAATAATAAGAAAATGTGAAATAATGAAATAATAAGAGAATCTAAAATAATGAAATAATAATAGAATCTGAAATAATGAAATAATAAGGGAATATTCAGAAGAAAAATAGACAATATATTATTATGTCATAATTATGTATTAATATATTCTAATATGAATATATAATTTATAAATTTTTTCTCATTTTTGATTTATGAAATATAATTTTATGATTCTAATATTATGATTGACTTTTTTTTTATCATCCGCAATTGAATCTGATTTTCATTTAATTGAAAACATAGAGATAGTTTGAAAAGAAAGTTTCTTTGCTTTAATTATTATGGAGTATAAAAAGTCTCATTTAAGGTAAGATCAAAGAGAAAAAATGATTCCTCAAATTATGATCTTTTCGCATCCATTTCCATCATATAAAATAAAGATTCGTTAACAAAAGTAATCACGAATATTTCAGAAGAAAAGACTTTAGTAATTTAGTAAATAAAGTAAAAAAAGATGTGATTCTAAGAATCATTCTTAGAATTAAGATTGAATAACATTGTTTCCAACATGAAATAAAAAATTGTTTCATTCATTAAATAGAGAAAAATCTTTCATTTCTTATGAAAATGATTTGGGATGGAAGGATTTGACCCTCCGAGTAACGGGACCAAAACCCATTTCCTTACCACTTGGCCATGCCCCATTTTTCTTTTTTTCTAAGAAAAACTAAAATAAATATTGGTTATCCATCAATAACCAACCAAAAGACATATATGACATATTGTCACTAGGATTCAAAACATGTTGATCTATAAGAACAAAAGAGGCGAAGCATTTTCACAAAAGGGGGCCCAGTATGCAAAATTGCGTAGACAACAGTCTATCACCTGCAAGATCATTAATGGCATTTTGAACTAAATTTTAAAGAAATAGTGAAAGGCTGCTTAAGCTACTTATTTTGATGTACCCTGCTCCCTTCCTCTCTCTCTCTCTTTGATTAAATAGTCTTTTTATTGAGGTAACCAGAACAACTTTCCTTTCTAGTCATGAAAGGGCTCATCGCTGACTCATACGAGAACGACCTGATTCCAGAGTGAAGACCTTCTTTTTAAAAGGTCGTGCACTCTGTGTCGCTATCCTAAGTCTTATCTACAAACATAAGCATGTAGATAACTATGAACTATTATTCTATTAGAAGTCTTACCTTAACCTTACTATAGAGAGACTACCGAAATATGCTCTTTTTTCCTGAAATTCCTCCACACAAAAGGTTGAAACCCGAAAATCTTCTAGTCATTACTGATGTATCAACCTCCATATCTTTGTTTTCCTGTGTACTTCCAAATCATTTACCTACCCCGCTTAGCACCCACTACTTGATATCCAATTGCTTTAGTTTTGAAAGAATTGATTCAAACCAGAATGCATATCCTGGAATGTTGACGGAACACAAGAAAGACTCTGATATTCTATATCTTGATAGTTACACTAGACCTCCGTTATCAATGCTATTGTACATTAGGTGCTTTGCTCTTGTATAATAGGTATCATTGGCAACCTTCGCTTTACTAGTGGCGTTCAAACCTTTCCTTTTGCCTGTGGCCCTGGTGCATGCAGGAACATCCTAATTTGCTAAAATCTGATCATCATCTCTAGCGCCTTGGGAACCAGGTGTCTTCATGATAAAGAATAGATCAAGGTATGAAAATAAGTAAGTAGTATGTACTCCTCCTCCTTCTCCTTTGGGTGGAATTCACCATCTCGAAGCTACAACATGGCATCGATACTGAATGAACTACTTATATACCAACAAGCCATCTATCTATCATTAGGAAATGAACACCCTCGAGATGAAATCGGGTTCATTTGTGAATGCGCCTCCTTATCATCATTAGGAAAAGACTCCATCATCTGGGATGGAGCATCTTCAAATCATAGAAAAAGAGAAGTAATGTGAAACTAAACTATGCCATTCGTTCATTATATGACTACTGGAACTGTAGAAGGATAGGCCACGGATAAGCCTTTTAAAAAAAAGAATCTAAAAAAACTCAAAATAATTTTGGTTGAAGTTTCTCTTTCTAAAGAGTGGTTGTATAAACTAATATTGAAGCTCAGACTACCTATTCTAGCACATCAATAAACTTTGATCAGGTGTCAATGACACCTCTACCCTCGAGTAGTATACTTATGGCTTTTGACTTGACTAGAAAAGAAGCAAAAATAGTTTGATCCATACAATAAAAGATACATAAAGAAAAAGTGAAAACTCCCCCTCTTCAATCAGCACATAAGAGAAATGTCACTGAAGACTACCTTATTAAGTCACTGGTTAGTGTCGAATACATATACTATGAACACAAAGTACAAAGTTCATCCTAAAAGAACAAGTGATAAGGAGGGACACCAAAAAGTCAAGCTAAAGATTCTTGAATAGAGGATAAAGTGATGCCCTTCAAAATAGAAGAGGAGCTTCGTGAATGATTCCCTCATCGCCAGGCCTCGATTGTACGTTTGACATTTGTAGTTGAAGTTTAAAGTCTCAATATTCTACTTTATTGATTTTTGGTTATGCAACATCTACTTTCAGCTTTCATAGCTCTCCCCCACTTACTTTCTTTTTCTTCATGATATACAAAGGATGAAGCTGGGAAAATCCTTTGAATGCAAGGCGCTGGTCTTTCTTTATTCAAGAGTGGGAAGAAGAAAGTCTATCCGAAAGGTGCTCTTGGAATTGATATGGTGCCTAGATCCTATCTACTATGTCATATGACAATTTGGAAGGTAAAGTTCTTTCACGGTAACCTAATCCTTGAGGATAAAAATTTTGTAATTCATATTTCTGGTTTCCATCGACATTCCAAAATAAGAGTATCTTTGCTTTATTTATCACTTGACCCGAAATCACTTGAGGCTTCAAGCATTGATTGGATCTTTTTCTGACTCCTCACTTATCTTTTCTTTCAAACATCTATTCAGAATAGAATAAGAATAGCATCTTTTAAGCTGTTCAAAAGCACTTTTTTCTTTTATGAATTATATGACTTAGAAAATTTTTCAAATAGTTTCTTTGGCCATACTCTCTTTCAAATGTCCCAATGTTTCCACTTTTAGCTTTAAGTTGAACGGAATAGAAACACACTTCGATGCCAAAAGGAAAAGGTTATCCTTCCTCATGATCTGGTAGAACTCTGATAATTCAAATATTTTTGGTTTTTTCTTTTCTCATTTATATCATTAGAGAATTGTTGGCATGAGTTCTACTGCTTTGTTCCTTTTTTTTTGAAAGAAAAAGACTAGTGCCTTGGTAGACAAAAAGTAATTACTCGATTTTCAAGAGAGAGATTTTTTTGCCCCCTTCCCTTCGTTCCCTCGAAAATGTCCCCAAGCCCTTCGTGGTAAGAGAATAAAACTATACTAACTATTTTGATCCTCTTGCTTTTCTCAAGCCTCTCTCCTTTCACTTTGCTCGAGCTTGTAAACACCTCTCCTTTCAATCTCGAATAGAGAATGCAGAAAAAAAAAAATCTTCTTCATGTAAGAACTGTTCAATTTAGATCGAGAAAATAGATTTTAGGAAAACGGCTAGAATCAGTAGTCAATCCTATTTTCGATAGGAGCAATTGACAATGGAATCTAATTTTTCCCATTATTTAACTATCCATAACATAAAAGAGTGAAAAGAAGGCCCGACTCCAGCATGTTCTAGAATAGTGGCATTTAATTTAATTTCTTAACCCTTGCCTTAGGATTAGTTTGTTAGATTTATTGATGACCGGAAGGTAACTCATAGAGGTGTGTTACCTTGTGGTGGGAAGTCATCAGTTTGAGCCTGATTATCCCTAAACCCAATGGGAGTTTTTCTATTTGTACTTGCTCCCCCACCGTGATCGAATGAGAATGGATAAAAGGCTTGTGGGATTGACGTGATAGGGTAGGGATGGCTATATTGCTGGGAGCAAACTCAAGGCTAATTTGAAGTGTATGGATGGATACAAGCCTTCGTCCTTGGAATGAAAGACAATTCTGAATCAACTTTTTCTTTGAACAAGGATGCTATAAGTAATGCAACTATGAATCTCATAGAGAGTTCATGATCATGAATTCGGCGAATGCATGCACACATGCAAGTCGAAGTGGTGTTTCTAGTGACAGATTGATGACTAACACGTAAGAACCTGCCCTTGGGAGGGAATGAAATAGAATCTAAAAGAGAAGATTTTCAAGATTTTAGATTCTATTAGATCTATTGTGTCTATATTCTGAATATGAATTTTTATTTAGATACACAATACATTAGTCAAATTTCATTCTTTGTCTTCCAATTCAAAAATAGAAATTTGGAAGTTCTTTGAAACATATCAATGAAGATTTTTCGAACACAAACTTTTTGGCTTTCTGGTGGAAATATATTTAGCTAAAGAAAAAGCATTGACTGCCTCGAAAGATCCTTTTTTTTCAAATATTTCAACGAATATGCTTTTTTTACATAGAAGTGCATTTTTTTTGGAACTGCTATTGAAAAGGTAGTTGACTCCTTTTTATCATTGTATGTGAAAGACATATATTGTTTAAAATCCATTTCTTTTCTATTATTATCAATTCCATAAATTGAAAAAAATCCTCAATAAGAATATCATAACATACAAATAGAAAAGAAGAAGAAAAGAAAAAAGATTCCCAAATGATTATATTTTCATATACAAATAGAGAAAGATTTTTTATCTTCATTCTGATACATAATGTAATTCTTACATACATATTTTCTCTTTTTTATTTTCTAAAGGAATATATACAAAAGAATCTAAGAAAAAAGTAATGTAATTGACTATTAAAAATAAATAATATTGGAAATATTCATATCTAATATGAATAATAATAATAGAAAATCTTTCTATAATTTATCGAAATAGTAAAAGAAAATAGTCAAGTCAAAAGTCAGAAAGTGAATAGTCTAGACTAGAATAAGCTCTTGTAGTAGCAGGCATTCTCAAAATTCAAGGGGAATGCCATTTTGCAAGGAAAATGAGATGAAGGGTCAGAATCTAAGCTCATCAATAGCTTGGCTATCCTATTGATTTCTTTTCTATTTCTCATCTACAATCTTTCTTTTTTATCTTCGTATATCATAAGATCTAATTTTCCCTTTGGGAAAAGCCATTGCTTCTAATGATAGCCAAGATCACCGAGTAGATCCCACCCAAAGGTGCCTATGAATAGGCGGCAAGGAACTTGCTACTTCTATCGCATTCAAGTCAAGCTTTTTGTTTAGAATTCTCTGTGTCAAATCAAGAATGGGTGTGTGTTCATTCTACCGAGTTCAAGCTATTAAAAATCATGCATTGGATGGATGCCCGGGCATCGAGAATGAAGGATGCTATTAGAGGTGAAAGGCCATGGGGGGAGAGAGCGTCAGTGATCCATGTATCTCCAATCGAAAAACCATATCCAAGCTTTGTGGATAGTTTGTGCTCTTTAGACTTTCAAACTTAGTGAAATAAAACATTTGAGTAGCTAAAGGAAGGAAAATCAAAAGAGAAACTGTTAGTAGCGGCGAGTGAGAGAATGAGAGAAGAACAAGGCACGTAGGGAAAGAGAAGCAGTTTCATTCGATTTGATGTGGATTGGATGATGGAAAAACTAGCAAGCAACAAGCTAGGGAGAGTCACGTTAATGTAGCATGCCCGAATGACTTGTACAAAGTAAGGAACCATTTTGGGGTGGGTACAACAAGCGACAAGTAGTGAACTAGTTTTCTAAAAAGGTTGGAAGATCTAGCCAAGAAGGTGATAGCCTTGTTCATTCATTGCCATGGTTCAATCCTTCCCAGTCAAACGCAGTGTGTTCAAATGATGATCAATTTTGTGCGAGAAAGGTGGACCACCCTCTAAGCCTAAGTCTTCCTCAATGACTGATAGTGTACAAGTACTGTGAGCGAAAGGTGAAAAGAACCCCCATCTGGGAGTGCAATAGAGAACCTGAGATCTGATGCGAACAATTAGTCAAAGGAGAGAAGCGCTTAGCACTCTCTCTAATAGCGTACCTTTCGCATGGTGGGTCAATGAGGAAATGGGAACATTGGCTTAAGTTATTAAGTGTAGATGCTTGTAAGAGGTGGAAGATGATAGTTCTTCCTATTTGACCCAAACTCGATCTAGCCATGAGGTTGAAGAGTTGAGCCTTGAACCCACATATGTGGAAAAATAAGGGATGACTTGTAGCTAGTGGTGAAAGGCCAACCAAGATCAGATATAGCTAATTTTTCGTGAAATCTATTTTAGTAGAGAATATGATGTCGATGGCTCGAGGTAGAACATTCAATGGGCTAGGGTGGCCCCCATTTCGCTTTACCAACCCCAAGAAAACTTTGAATACATCATCATTTATAGATATACTTGGGTGCTAAGGTCCAAAGTTGAAGGTAAACAACCCAAATCGTACGCTAAGGTCCCTAAGAAATCACTTAGTGGAAAAGGAAGTGATCAAGCGATGACAACCAAGAGGTGGGCTTTGAAGCAGCCATCTTTTAAAGAAAGCGTAATAGCTCACTATCTAGCTCCATGGCACCAAAAATGTCTCAGGGCTCAAATGATTCCCTGAAAGCTACTTTTTCAAGTGTTAGTAGTGGGACGTTTTGTCAATCGAGGAAGGTTTTTGGTGACAACACCTTGAGATATCAGATGTAAAAATGTTGACATGAGTAATAAGAAATCTTGTGAAAAACATGATCGCCTACATTCAATTAATCTACGCAGAGTAAATCGGTCCTTAAGGAACCCTCGAAAAGGCTATCGTCCGATGGGTACACGAAAGTGATGATGTTGCTACTAACCATGCCTATTGGAGAATTGGATGATGGGCCTCGCCTCTTCTCCACACTCTCCTTTCCCTTACACTCCACACCTTGAGTCATCAAAGCCTTAACTAATTCAAAGGGGCTCGCAGGCCTAGTCACCCTACACTACTTGCGCTTCCAAAGGTGATCGTCTTCTAGACCAACAAATGGAGGACCTGTAGTTTTTCAAAGATTGTTCTCTAAATGTGAAGGCTCTGAGTGGGCAAACACTCGACCCAATGGGAGAACATGCCAGTCTCCGGCTCCTCGCACCGATCCGTTCAAAGCACTTTTATGTGTGAATCGAAGTCATGTTGCATCACTATCGTCTTTCACTATTTAAGTACATTGAAAGCTATCACCTTTCTCATTTCATTGCTCACCTTTTTCATCTTTAATAGTAGAGCATTTGATTAGAGTAAGGATCATGAGAGAGTAGAGTGTACGCCATAACTTTGGGAGAAGGGATGCTTTCTATATATTGATTAGGAAAATGACACATACTAGAGAGTAGCGACTATTCCTTAAAAACAAAGGGATCTGCTAAGTGGTAATATGATGTAGACACATGCCCGATGCTGGAAGGTCAGAAGGAGAAGTGTGATAAGCTTTAAATGGAAGCCCCGATAAATGGCAACAGTAATTCTAACTATCTTTAGGTAGCAAAATTCCTTATCGCATAAGTACTAACTTGCACGAGTGGTGTAACCGCCCCACCATCTCCAACATGGACCCTGAAATTGAATTCTCCATGAAGATGCGAGTACTAACGGCTATCTGGTAAGACCCTGCACCTTGACTTTAGCTTCGCAAAGAACAACCTTGATCAAATGTGTAGTGGTGACCGGCACACAATGACCAATCCTAAAAGACCACTCTTTCATCTAAGGATGCCTAATCACCACACCTATCATTCGGGGAGGGGCTAAGGTGGGTAGTTTATCTTGGGAGGATGCCTCCTAAAGAGTAATAAGTAGGCTTAAGCACTCATGAGCATAATGGTATAACCACTGAGTGTGAGACCGGGTAACAGAGATAAAATATACCATAGTGATCCATGAGTCTCATGAAGAGCTTCCAACGGATCAAAGGCGCAGGGATAACATGATGATGACTCCAAGAGCTCTTATCGACAAAGTCGTTTGACACCTCGATGTTGACTCATCACATCCTGGGGTTGAAGAAGTTCCCAAGGGTTCAATTATTCATGGATGAAAGTGGTATGTGAGTTGGGTTTAGAATGTCGCAAGATAGTTCGCCCTATCTACCATTGGTGTGAGAAGGGAGCCAACCCTTGGGAGAGATTTATGGTTTCAATAGTAGTGTTGCCAATCTGCCCAAAAAGTTGGTATGGAAGAACTATTGCTAGTAAGAAATCCTTCTCTACAAGTTCTCTGAGGTTTTGAATAAAATTTTGATAGGCGAGAGGTGTAAGCACCTTGAGGTGTAAAGAAATCTCATATTAAATGAATTGAACTTTCTAACAAAAAAAGGAAAGAGAGTCAAACCGCAATTGTGGTTAGTCTCTACCTCTAAGTTGCCACACCCTACTGGGTCTCGAGGATGGTTGCCAACCTATAGCAGCAAGAGGGGTAGAGGAATTGGTCGACTCATCAGGCTCATGACTTGAAGAATGTAGGTTTGAATCCTGTCCCCTCCTAATCACTTGAGATGCTAAGAAAGATGGTGCTAATGCATAAGATAGTGTGGCACCCGCTGAATCATATAGAGTTTGTAGCTAGGTTTCATGCACAAATACTGTGTTTGACGATAGTCAAAATAAAAAAAGACAAGCTGTTAACATGGAATGCACTTCCTTGGTCATTATTTCCTTGCCATTTGTCCTTCCTTAATGTCCTTGCCCTAAGAGTTTCACCATAGAATCCCTAGCTTGAACTTTGTGAAAGATCTATAGAAGGCGGCTAGATCCCTTTCTTTTGAGTCTCACTCCAAAAAAAATATTATATTTTGTAGTGAAAGAGTGAACAAGTTTGATAGAATAAAGATTGCCCATACCTCTATCGCACCGACTTTGTGGTAAATAAAGTATAGCAGTTTAGGAATGAGTCAACGATGGAACAAATAGTGAGGAAAGTGGAACTAGGTACTCTTTTTCATGACTTTCTGATGCGGATAAGCACTCAGTCAAGTAAGAGCTAGTTATCTAAGTCGGGGTGAACCCTGCTGACTTGCTTTCAATCCACACCTAACATTCACAATTCACCTCGCTTGATTAAGTTTGTTGATCTCTTGAAAAGATCAAACTTCTAATCCATTCACCTATCTTTCATCTTTTAAGACCAGGATTCTCAAAAACCTAACCAGTCAAAAAAGAAGCATCGACTTTCTATACAATGACTTTTGTGATCCAATACTATGAGGGATTCTCTTCATCGTGAATCTTCCATTTACGCTTTTAGATAGGATTGTTAGTCCTTGATTTAAGAATCTTGTTTATAATTTATTGACCGAAAATAATCATTTTTTGATGAAACTAATCCCAAGCCCTTTGACAAAGTACACTACATGAGTTTGGCAATGTCAGACAGGGAGATCATTTTCTTATTGAAAATCTATGGAATAATGGTATCGTACTATCAGATTTGCACTAAACCCATCATGATAAAGCTTCACATGTAAGCATTTCACCTATGCTTCACACTCAAAGAAGTAGGGATGGAGGGTTGGTGGGAAAGGAACAAACATTAGAACATTCATAGCTTGAGATTTTCTTTTTGTTGTTCACTTATCTATCTCTAGAATAGCATGATATCAGTCTGAGTCCTGCCTATCCAAAAGAGGAAATAGATTCATTCTATCAAGCAACCTATTTTGGTAGCTGGTTAGTAATAATGAGAATCGGTGCATTGTTCTCCTTTTCCTTCCATATTTTCAATCTAGCCTACACACTTGCCCCCATCTCACACTTTCAGTAGTGTGTTGTTCCGGCCTCTGTCAGATGGCCCCCTTCTTGCTCTTCCGTCTCATGGAACTCATCAAGAACCCACAGGTGGTAGTAGTTATCCGCTTCGTGAAAGTCATTTCTTCTCGAGCTTGCAAAAGAAACTTTAAAAATTCTTGTTATGTAGCTTATAATGAGTGTCTTATGTGTGCTTGGTTACTTGTTCCTCTTGGGTGAATACAACTCCAATAAAACTAGCCAGGACACCAATTTGGTTATTTGTGGATCATTGGTTGGCCTTACACTAGCTAGAACAGATACAGAAGGGAAGGCGGAAGAACTCAACACTACTCCAATTTAGACTAGCTCACAAGGAGACGAAACTCAACTCTCAGAAAGGGCATTGAAACTCTTTTCTTCGCTTTTTGCTCATGGGATGAAGAGAACTAGTAGTAAAAGCCTCAGAGTCCGGTATTGATAGACTTTGAAGCTTCATAGGCTGCTAAGGAATTCATTCTTTCTTAATGATATTACTACACTTTCTTTTCTCTATAATGGAATTTTGGAAGTCTGATTTGTGCCTAGCTTCCTTTCAATATACATTGTCTGTGCCTTCTAGTTGTATAGCCAGGAGATTGGTATAAAGAGAGAGAGGACAATGAAAGCTAGTGCTCCCAAGAAGACTGTTGGGAATAATACCTTTATGTTCAGCATTTCAACATCATATTTCTTTGAACATCTTAAGAAAATCCCTCGTCATGCTAATGGAAGAAGTGCACCGCATCCTTTGACCCCAAGACCTTATCCAACACACTCTACCCAATTTGAGTCAACATAAAAGAAATCTGACTCCACTCTCCCTTCGAAGTCTAGTATTAGAATCATTTGGAATCCCTCCATCCGTTGTAGAGAAAGCTTTCACTCTTTCTTCTTTTATTCGCTACGCTCATAACCTTGACTCACTTGTGCTTAGATTTTGGAACATGTATGTGGATCCCAACACTGCATAACTTCATTTAACCATCTGGCAATGATGTGCAATCAGGACTGTACTTTGTAATAGTTCTGAGTCTTGATAGCTAGTGATTCACTACTTGATTCACCACTTCTCCTCTTTTTAGCAGTTCAATGGACAACTACTTTTTTTGGTCTAATTTGAGGATTCTGAGAAAGACAAATTTGGGGTCAAAGGATGCTTCATCTGTATCTTTAGATCTGGCAAATTTTTACTGGTATGGATGAGGCTTTAGCCACTCAATACTGCTTTGGATGTGGATAATTCTTCTTCTTCAAATAATTTTTTGGATGTAAGAGCATATAATTTTATGGATTCTTTTAGGTGCAGATTCGGCAGGTTCAGATGTCCTATATCCCCGTGATTTCAAATTTGTTAATGAAAAACCTTCATCCTTAACATTCTAGTACTCATCTCTTCTTCTAAGGAAGACCCTTCATCTTACTAAGGAGCCAGCCATGCTCTTGCCCGAGTGTTTACTTCTTTCTTTAGAGTGTTTACTTCTTTCTTTAGAATTCCAGCTTGATTGATAGATTTTTTAATTCAACTCGAGGACTATGATAAGGAGATCCAGCCAAGTTTTTTTATCATTGATGAAGAGGTCTTGAGCAGAGGATTTCTTGAACTATAGGTTAGAGGCAAAATGAAGCCATTTCATATCCTCTGCAGCTGCCCCTCCATCTCCCATTTCTTGTATGCGAATGACACTAATCTTGACTGATGTAACCAACTAAAGAATCAAATGAAGTTTCAAGGTTTGAAAAGGCCTCTAGAGAATTCAGAGAAAAGAGTTGCTTTATCTCGGGAAGCATGTGGCACCTGCAGAAAGAACATCATTTCAGCAACTGCACGGTTCAACAAAAAATCTATGCTAATGCAAGACCTTGGGGTTCTTTTATTCTATTCTCAGGACCAGCTAAAGGTTCACTGGAAAAGCTTTCCCTTGGTAAAGAGAACATCTATCATCCGACCTTGAAGCATGGGCTAACTAAATTGTTCCCCAGTGTTCTTCTATTTCATATGTTAACCTTCTGACCTGACTTGTCAGCTTGCCTGGGCTTTCATCATGAGGGCATGGGAGGAAGAAAGCTACTTCGCACCTTGAGTCTACTTTCCATATTCTAAAATAGATCTCCCTTGCGCCAACTCACTTAGTGCTTGAAGCTTGAAGTTCACCCAATTTAGTGACCCTACGCCTTAACAGGTGGCTGCAATTCTCCTACTGAACGGGGCACTTCACTTACTCTTTCAAGATGAGGTGCTAGACTTTCTTCAAGATTTCTTTGAAATACAAACAACTTTGGCTAACGCTCTATTGCTACTATCAAATGTGGGAAAGCCATAGGATTGAAAGCTGATTGCTACTTTCTTGAGTACTGGGTAACATAATAGAAAAGTCTTTCTCTACTATCTTCAGTATGGTTTGCTTCATAAGTAAGCATGAATCTTGCCTTCCTTTCTCACATGGAAAAGAAAGCTTTCTTCTCTTTTCTTATCTTATAGGTTTGAAAAGAGTTAGTAAGAAGAAATCGACTAGCTAACCAAGCTTTCAATATGACTATTTCTTTAAATGAACAATCTTTCCTAATTCAACTGTTGATGGTATAATCATGAATTCATTATTCATTTCAATAATAGTGTGACTAAAAAGAAAAGAGTAGTCAATTACTAATGAAAGTAGTATAGTTGACTAATCTATTGCTTTATACATTGAATATTGCTTTCTTCTACCTAACTCTTAATATATAGTTTCTCAGAAGTAACTCTTTCAAAGTAGTTTCAATAGTTTTATTTACTTGATTTAATGCTATTACTGCTACTATTATTGAAAGATTGAATTGACAGTTGTAAACTACTAACTACTGCTACTACTATTATTTTTATTTACTTAATAAATAGATAAGACTTCTTAGTAGTCAAGTAATATTCTAAGAACTAATTATAGAATTTCTAGTTGTTTACTACTAGTTTCTGCTTTTACTAGGAAGTGCTACTAATTAGCTAAGCTACTATTCTAATAGGTATCACTCATGCTCCACAAGATCACTCACTCACTTTCAAAAGACTTTTTCATTCATTGAAGCAAACTTGTAAAGTGATAGACAAGACATCCATAACAACTACTTCTACTCTTTCCTACATTCATTATCATCATTCCTAGTACACCCCTCCTCTTCCTATTATTCTTCCTCTTATCCTATAAACATAGGTATTACTATTTCATTAAGAGTGAAAGATAAGATAATAGCACCCATAAGTATAACAAGTGTCTTAACTCTCATAGCATGATCCACTAGTTATTGCTCCTCATGAATCATATCACGAAGATAGTTCTTAGGTTGGGTCAAAATATGGATGTAGCAATTGTTCAATTTGAACTCGCAATGACTGAAGTTGCCCTAATAAATGACTAATAACACTCTAGACTTCATCAATAATGGAGAAGTCCCTCATAGGTTGATTATGTTCAATAAAAGAACTTTTTATGGATGAATAAGGCTTCCATTTCATGGATTTCTATTATGACTTTGCAGTCAACCCTGTGGTAGATAAGCCCACCATATAGTGAAACCAATTAACAAACATAAGAGAAGGAGAAATTAGTTATCTATTATGTAAGAAGAATTAAACTACTCATCCAAAGTAAAACACTTCGCACCTTGAAGCGGTTGTATTATTCCTCTAAGTCCCATTTCATTTTTTGGAGATGATCAAACCATAAGTCTACCCTTTCAAGTGTTGCCTACTATGAAGCATAATTATGACCTTCTCAAGTCATTCTAAAATAGGAGATATAAAAGGCTTCCAATAAGACTTTTTCTTGCCAATAGTTCCCACTATATGTTTTACCTAGTATATTAGAATCCCTAGTACTATGCATAAAAGGACTCCATGGACTTCTTAGTATTCTTCATCCTTTTACAAAGATCTATCTAGAGTTCAATAAAAATTGATATCACCATGAGATCTCTTAGCATTCATAATGAATAAGTGAATGCCTCTTAATAATGTTGACTTGATAATAAGAATAAAAATCCTAACTTAGCAGTAAACATAATATAAGGGAAGGACTTCTGAAGAGAAGGGAAAAAGGTTCCCTCTAGCTGGAGAACTTTGGGTACTTTAGAAGGTGATGTGATCATTCATAACTTTGTGATATTAGTTTTTGGAATTCATTAAATTCTCATAACAAATTATCTTTTTATTCTTCTATTCCTTTTTCAAGTCACCTCTACAAGGAGCAAAAGGATCAGAAAACTAAATGTATGCCCAAGTGTACAAACAAACTATAATAGCCTCTACAACAAGTCATCACTTGAACAAAAGCAAGTCAAAAAAGAAAGCTCAAAGGACAAATTTTAAAAATTGACCACATAAGTAGACTCACTAGGGCTAGCAAGTGGCCAAAATAGACCAGACAACACAAATGACCAAAGTTCAAAGACCTTATCATGGAATATCAATTCACCACATCAGAAAAGGTAGCAAGTCACTCAACCCAACCAATCCTAAGTTTACCACTCTTTGAAGAACGCTTGCCTCATATCAAGTCGAGTACCCACTTATATTGGACTTGCCTTACATGTACTTACTATCTGTAATTGCCTCCGCCATATTATTATAAAAAGGAGTCCTTTCAAAGGGAGAGGGAGGCTTTTTCTTTTCCTTCTCTCTTCTCCTCTAGGGATTGCTAGATCCTTTACAACTTACTAAATTTTGCAAAGAATAAAATAAGAAAAAAAAATTTGCACTTCTTCTATTTTTTGTTGCTCTATTTTTCCAAACCCTACTTCCCAGGTATCTTAGAGGGTTCTGCCTTATTAGAATTTAGGAACTCACTCACCTGGTAGAGATGAAGGAACTGGAGGTGGAGCTATCTCATCGCACTTAGGAGTTCCAACAGAAGAAGAAAGCTAAATTTGCTAGCTTCCTCAGTTCTAACAAGTACAATCATTCATTACAAGAGAAGTTCAAGGAAGGTGCCAACTACATGATTGCTAAGTTGGTGAAGCATGGTATGTTGGATGCCAAGTTTCTAGATAATTACAATGTACTCACTCTATTGAGGTTGAACTCTGATGAAGGTGGCAAAGAGTGAAGCACCAATTAGCTTCTTCCTTTTGCTTCTCTCTTTTATTTCTTGTGAGTTAAAGAATGTACATGATAACTTTTGTATACTCTCATGTGAATTTTTTATTTTTAAAATTCTTTTGAAGAAATGAAATTCTCCTTTTATGTTTCTTATATTTTTGTTGGTTAAGCTTATTTTATAAATGTACTTTCTTGATGTAATAAATGCCCATAGAATGTAGCCCAAAATGCTCATTATGACATGAGAGAGTATTTGTTCATACTTATTGATTAAGTACTCATGCTCATCTTCAACGACTTGGATATACTTGATGAAATATGTTCACTGAGTATACTTGATTGGGTCACAACTAAGAATTTTTTATTTATGTTTTTTAATTAGTAGAAAGATCATCATACTTATTATCACATAATTTCATTACATGTGGGAATGTAAGGGTAACAACTAGGGAGTGTTGGTCTAAGGGAGTCACTGACCTCATAGAGTGTCGATCTTACACTCTAAATTCTAGTGTTGGTCTTGGGGAGTCGCCAACATCACGAGGTGTTGGTCTTACACTCTAGTTGCCAATGATATGGAGTGTTGGTCTTGGCAAGTCATTTAACTCATGAGGTATCAATATTACACTATATTTGTCAATTGCATAGTGTTGGTCTTGGGAGTTGCATTTAGGTGTCGCCTTACACTCTTGTTTCCATACTATAAAGTTGGTCTTAGGAATCACCGACCTCATGAGGTGTTGATCTTACACTCATCATCCCATTAATAAGTCATGAAATCTTTTGTAAGAGTATGATCTTATTGTTTTCTAGAGTATTCCATCGAATCAATTCTTATTTACATGAGCTAAGGATAATTTTACTTGAGCAAAAGTAGTGTGTCGAGCAACCCGAATCACATGTTAACTCGGATTAATGTTACTTGCTCAACTTTTGTAGCAAGCTAATTAACCACTTCATTCAATATGTGATAAATGTTTTTATTACTTATATATAATAAATTAAAGGGAAGTATAGTGTAAAAGGACTTATCTTATGGGTAAAATCTCTTTAGATCTTCTACATTACAAGTATGCAACACGCCTTATCTAGAGTGAATCTATAATTGATATGCTCTAGTACTGACTTGCCTCTTAATTATGTAAGGGCTGACCCAAGTGTGGGTGAGTTTGCCTAATATATTCTGGCAAGCCATCGTGTCAACTTTCTTTAATACTAAGTCATCGATTTTAAAGCATTTTTTAATGTGGTGATTTAATATTTGTTCATTTACTTTTTTGTCTCTTCCTATCTTAGTGAGGCTTCTTCAACTCTTTTAATAGATCAAGAGTGGTTTTCACATATTTGGTGTTTGAATTATTCCAATTGCCTATTTCTTTACCAAACTCAATAGTCATGACCCTTTTATTAGAAAGTTTGTACCCAACTAGTAACATGACCTCCATACCATGGGAGACTACAAAACAAACAATGTCACTAATGGCTAAAGTCAAAGTCATCCTGAGGGCCCAACATGTAGCGGGTAGGATATCAACCCACTTCTCTTTAACACCTCGTAATTTTTTCTTCAACAAGTTTAGGATTTCTTGTATTCACTACTTCAACCTAGTCATTGCACTAGGGGTGATGAACCGAAGTGTACTTTAATTGAATTCCTTATGATTCACAAAATTCTCTTAGTTGCCTATTTATTAATTAAGGTATATTATTTACTATGATTGACATTAATAGTTTATAACTATAGATGATATTGGTCCAAATGAACTTTTGAACTACCTGTTACTTTGGCAGGTGGCTTTTCCTCAATCCACTTGCTGAAATAATCAATCATGAAAAGTGTAAATTTTCTTCTTCCACTAGTGAGTGGTAGTAAGCCAATTAGGTCCATTCCCCAAATGGTGAAGGGCTAAAGGCTACTAATTGGTTCTAAGAGTTATGACGCCTGTTACTATAGAAAATGGCACTTTCACATCTTTTAGCGAGTTCCTCTATGTGTTTCCTTAATGTGGGCCAAAAGTATCCTTATCATAAGATCATGTCAGCAAGCATTCATACACCTGAATGATGTATGCACTTGATAGAATGTACTTTATTGAGTAGTCTTCCTTGCTTTCTTTCTCGTACACACCTCAGTTCAAGCAAGGTTACCACCCACATAATAAATCATCTTTGATCAAGAGTTATTGTGTAGCTTTATTTTCAAATCTTTTTGGGTCTTTGACATTCACCTCTAGCTCCCTATTCTGTAGGAATTCCTTTATAGGGTTAACCCAAGTATGCGAGTTTTCACTCTCTATTTGCAAGGACTCTTTCTCCTTCATGTTAGGATGGGAGAGTTGAATGGCAAACTGCTCCTCGAGTCTGCTAGCTCGAAATAAAAAGTTGGCGAGTTGATCTAATCCCTAAGCACTTGCTCAATCATGACATATTCAAACATCTCAATTTTTACTTTAATTTTATAAAAGAATCTTCATAAAGAGTCATCTATGACTTCGTAATTTTAATTTATTTGTGTAACCATAAGTTTTGAGTCTAAATTAGTCAGGCAAGTAATGCTTCATACTCGGATTGGTTAAATGTGACTAAGAAGTAAAATAAAATGGCTTAATTATCGTAATATCTATTAAGGTTTTTAATATGATACTCATCCTCATGCTTTGTTCATCTAAAGAGCTATCCACGTGTTTGTGGAAAAATTTGTGACACCACATATATTTTAGGAATTTCTTATTTGGATGATCAAATACATCATTAAAGAGTAAACATATTATCTCGAAAGATAAACATGCTATCCTATAAGGGATTCAATCATTTATTAAAAGACTCCTAATGGGTATTTGATGCACTCTAGAGTTTTCCCTAAACAAACATCAAGTAGACCATGATTTATTTTAAATTGGGTTCATGGTTCCCTTTAAGGGCAAGCCCTCAAAGTTTATAAGTGCTTCTAACAGAAAGTCACTTTTGAGAATTATCGACTCTTTCTCTTACTTGAGGGAATGAACCTATCCACGACTCTTATGGACTTATAACCTACCTAGAAGGGCCAACTAACACCCACCTAAACGCATTTTAAATCCATGATGCCAAAGTCTCATGTATGCAAGTTGGTTAAGCTATTGCATTTTAGGAAATAATCTAAGAACCTAGACTCACTTCTTAATCCCTAAGATCATGTAGGGCATGAAATGTACCTAACTAATGCATATTTTTTTAGCTTTTAGATGTTTTGACTCATGACCCATTTAAGGCTTTGGGGTAAGCATTTTATACCTAAATGACATGCAACTAGAAGTGGTCATGGGCCAAATCAAGAGAAAATGGTGATCATCCTCGAAGGTCAAATGACTGAAGTGCCTAATTCATAGAGTTAGAACAATATGTTAGCATGGTTTGCAAATGCTAATTATTTCTAGTTGATTTTAAGTTATTCCTAAGGATTTAATTTATATGAAGTTTCAAGTTTTTTTTTAGTTGATTAGATTTAGATTAGGTAGAAATTTAGTTTTCCTAAGAGCCCAATCGTTCAAAAATCCATCATAGAAAATATAGCATAGAAAGAAACCTTGAAAAGTAAGTTGATTCTTACACCCAAAGTAAATCAAGACAATTTTAAATTAAAGAAAAGCCAATGCAGTAGGGTACTGTTGTACACCCCGGAAGAAAGAGAAAATTGGCAACCAAGCTCTGCCCCTATATAGCCTAGCTTAGAACTACAAGTCTAGATCTATGAGTCTTCTTTCCAAGATCATCTCATTCTTCAGGAACCTCCATTGGGCTTCATAAGAGACATGTACACCTATCTGCTGGTAAGGTAAGCTCTTGTTATTCATAGACCCTATAGATCCTAACATAATTCTAAGCTCAAATTTATATTTCAAATTAAAAAAAAAAACTAAGCTCTACAAAATAGATGTTAGAAAAATCCAAACATCATACAATAGTTATATTTTACAAACATATGGGCTTAACATTAACTGTTTACCAAGCCCACCTGCCTTTTTGTGCTATGCTAACAAACTATTCAGCTCATGCAAGCAAATAACAATTTATAATTTATTTTATAACTGTCCCTTTTAGCACAACCTCATGTAGAAGATAACATTAGTTCTAAAAATAACATCCTGCCATCCAATCTAATGGGCAAATAATCCTAGGCATATAGTCTAAAATAGTATACCACAAAACAAGAAAAGGCATATCACATCACATCATATCACAAAATATCACAGATCAACCTAACCTATGTCTAGGCCTTTTTAGATTCAAGTTTCAATTCAATTTTTGAAGTTCTTTTGATTTACCTTTAGATAGTTTCAATTCAAATGATTTAATGATTTAGGATTTTTTTTTAAAATTTATTTTTATGAATTCTAAGTTTTTAAGAATGAAGAATAGAATTGATTCTACTTTGGGTGGAACTCATTCTATTCAACATCCTAAATCTAATAGAATGAAGTCTTCACCTAAGATGAAGGTTCATTCCAAAGGCCTAATTAAGATGTTTAAGTGTCTTCCTTAACTTCTTTTATTCATTTAAATGATTTGACTTTGAGTAAAATTTAGATCAATGTTTTAGTTTTGCATTTGGAATTTAATTCTTTATTTCTTTTCTTTTGATTTGATTGTGTTTCTTCTTGTTTGATTTATTTTCAATTTGATTTGATTTACTTGATTTAGATTGTTTTGTTATTTGTTTCATTAATGTTTATGTTCATTGAATTTGTGTTCATTTAGTTTGAATTATGTTAACCCAAGACATTTAGATTAATGTTTTAATCCAATCTCAATTTACATTAATTATGGATTAAGATTTTCTTAATCAGTTTATCATGAATTTGATGGATTATTTAC
The DNA here is from genome assembly GCA_021442155.1 of Cymbidium sinense. Classification (NCBI taxonomy): domain Eukaryota; kingdom Viridiplantae; phylum Streptophyta; class Magnoliopsida; order Asparagales; family Orchidaceae; genus Cymbidium; species Cymbidium sinense. The sequence continues at coordinate 68,097,548 of CM038228.1, read as the reverse complement.
TTTAAAGTTTAATTAGGTTTTGCATTTTTAATAATTTCCATTAAACCTAAAGTATGTAAGTGATCAAATTCTTTGGCTTAGAATGTCAAAAAATTGTCCTTAGGTGTTGATGTTGATGAAGATGTTTCAAATCAATTAATGAAATTTTTATAATTTTTGAAATTTTTAATTTATTTTTTAATATAAATCAACCCAGTGATTGGAAATTCTACAACTTCTAATACACATGTCAATTAGCTTTTAAATTTTTATGGAAAGTGATGTTCTTTGCCAATTTAATTTTTTTAAAGTTACAATTTAATCACATAAATAATTAGGGTGTAATTAAGATTTTAATTATTTCAATAAAACCTAAATTAAGCTTAATTTAGAAGGAATTATTTAGGGTTTTTTTTTCTTAGATTCATCTATGTAAGATGCGTCCATAGAGGATTCATTTAAAATTTTTAGAGTTTCGGTTGATTTATTATGATTTTCTTAAGTTCAAGTTAATTAACTACCAAATTAGACCATTTTATGATTTATTAAGTTTCAGTGGATTTCATTGCTATGTTTAGTTCATTGAAGTTTATTATGATAATTTAAAGTGATTTGATCATTTTTCATGATTTATTTCATTTAATATTATTTTATTTTATTAAAATTAAGGTTTGGAGTTTGAAATTTAATATCTTTTGATTTACTTTGAATTAATTCATGAAAAGTTTTTCTAAGGTGTATTTTAACATCAATTTTAATTTCCCAAAGTTTCAAATCATTTTGATCAATGATTTAGGTTTAATTTAAGTTTTATTAATTTTATTTAAAAGTTAAATTAATGTAAAATTATTCAAAAATTAATTGGCCAGTTTGAGTTTAATGGATTCTACTCACTCAGATGAATCCATGGAGCATTTATTTATATATTTTTTGAATTTATATTTTATTTTATATATATTTTTTAAGTTCTAGCATTTTTTAATATTTATTTAATTCAAAAAATGAGAAAATCTTATTTTAAATGATGGCGCTGACGTGACGCCATTGCCATGTGGCGTGGCGCTATTGGCCCATGTGGGATCCATGCATGTCCGACATCAAAAGCGGCGGCCACGTGAGACGATCTAAGATTGTCTGATCGAAGATCAGATGGTCATGATCTCACTTGTAGTTTATGTAGGGATTAAATTAGATCATATGGCTAGATCTTGATCGTTCATTCCTAACAGAAGGAACAGATGGTGGAGATCATTCCCTTATTTTCGCCGATGAGAAATGGATGTTGTCCATCGAATTCAGCCAATTTTCTGCAATCTAAGGAAAATTTTAATGTGCTTTTGATTGTAAAATGATCAAGGATCGATTTACAATCAATCCATATGGTTTGATCTCCTTGGAGATCAAATTCTCTTCATAAAGTCCCAAAAAATTACTCACGGCATCGAATTTGAAGCATACCTCATTGGCGATGATCCCTAGTGGTCGCCATGCTTCAAGCACCTTCCCCTCATTGGGACTAAGCTATAGACGTGATTTGGTGGCTTGCCTTCCCGCCAAACACTATGGAGACCATCTCTTGGCCTTTTTCCATCAATTTTGGCCATTCTCTAGCTTGCTAGCAGTGGTGGACCTCGAGAATGGTTCGTTTGAGGTCGCCACCACCCATGAAATGCATAGAGCGAGTCAATTTGGCATGAAATGATCTCCCTCTCCTTTTACCATTAGAGATCGAGAGGTTTGCAAACGTCCATGGTGGATTTATGATGTGTCGATGGTGAAAGCCCTGGGGGAGACTTTGAATTGGCTTCTCTTCATCTTGTGGATGTAATGGAATGAAAATAAAGAGAGGAGATGGCATCTCTCCCCTCTTTCCATACATGGCCGAGAGCTTGGTACGTAAGCCTTTAGATGGCTGGAATCTAGCCACCGGTGGTGAGAGGCTTTGCCAGAGGGTGGGTTTAGTCCCTCTTGGACTTCTGAGGATGTTTGGATGAAAAGTTTGAGGGGATGAAGCCTTTTCCTCCCCTTTCTCTCCTTGATCGGGAGCTTCCTTCCTTGGATTCTCTTTCTCCTTCCATTTCCATCCCATGGATAAAGCCACCTTATCCCCTTGATTTCCTCTTTGGAGGCTATCAACTAATTAAAAGAGCTAAACAATTTGGAAGAGGTGGATGAGGTATGGAGAAGGGGAAGTAGGATTTTCCTTCCTTGCTTTTTAATTCCTTCTCCCTTCACATGGTCTCCACTTCATCCCTTTGAATTTTCATTTTATGGCTTTTGGCCTCACCACCATAGCCCTTAGGCTAGTGTTTGGCTGCCCAAATCAAACCCAATGTGAATTTTAGGTTGAACCCAAGTCCATTTGAGTTGGATTGGAGGGTTGAACCCAATTCATGCCATTTGGATTTGAATTAAATTCAAAGTATTTTAATTATGTTTATTTTGATCAATTGATTTAAATTTGGGTTCAATTATATTTAATTGATGATTTGTTAAATTTTAATTTAATTGATCCCTTTAAGTTTTAAGTTGATTTTGCACTTCATTTCTACTTAACCCATTTAGGCTTAAATAAGTTAAGTTGGTTCCATTTGGGTTCAAATGACCCATTTAGCTTAATTGGATTTTGTTTGGATTCTAATCATACTTAATTACATATATGGAGTGGTTTAGAATGATTGATTTCAATTGATTTGAAGTTAATTTCAATTTTGATCCATTTGACCCAAATTGGGCTTAATGGGTTAAGCTTGGGTTCATTTGGGTCAAGTGACCAATTTGATCAAATTAGACTCAATGATTGGTTGTATTATGTTTCATAATCATTTCAAAATGATTTTGAATAATCAAATTGAGTTGATTTTAATTTGATTTGGGTTTGAGCCCAATAAGGCTCATTTAGGCCCATTTAGATCAAATGATCTAATTAGCCTAATTAAGATCTTAATAAATTTATATTTTTTAAAATTCATGTTAAATCATATTTATTATATCATTTGGATCATTTAGAATGATTTCATTTGGTCAAATTTGGTGGGTTGACCTTTGACTTGGTGGGACCCACATAAAGTTAAACCTATCTTAAAACGGCTGGCCATTTTTTACCTTAATTTGGATTTCTTTTATTTGATTTGATGTAATTTTGTTTTGGTCTATTTGGATTTTTTTTAATTTTTTTTGAATTTCTTGGGCTTATGTGATTTTTAGCTTGAATAAGATAATTAAGCTCAATTCCTTAAATTAAACTTTAATCTAAGCCTAATTAAATTCAGATTTCAAGTGGTGTATGTTTTAATTTAGTTTTGAGATTTTGGTTGAATCTACCTAAGCCCATTAGGTTAGATCAAACCCATGAAGGATGTAATAGGTCACTAAGTGTAGTGTCATAAGTGTCTAATTATGAGGCTTCTAATATAAGTTTAGATATTCTAACTACTAATTTTAGAAATGATATTAACCTCATCCAAAAATGAGGTCAACAATGTTATTTCCATAGAGGCTCTAGCTTAGTCAAGGTACCACACATGTTGCTGAAATCCACAAGAAGGTCTACCAGTGCTTATGCCTTCATCACCATCCTTGGATAGTATGTTATGTTAAGGAACTAACAATTTTAGTAGTCTTCCTAAGTGTTCTAGTTTGGCAAGTATGCATTTAAGGGCGTTGTCAATCACAACCTGGATGGAATGAGCTTGGAAGGTTGGTCAGACCCGTTGTGCTGATGTGATAAAGTTCGACTGCAAGCTTCTCCATGATGGGGTAATGCAACTCACTTTGCAATGACTTACACACTAGTTGTTCTCTTCTTGAAGCGAACATAACTAATTGAGTCTTCCTAACTAACTAGATATAATAGAAAGGTCTCAACTTCCTTTGGACTTTGCAATAGTGGAGGTGACACGAGTAAGTTCTTCAAGTTGCCAAAAGCTTTTTACATTCTAAGACACCTTTGAGTACTATGAAAAATGATGAGCAGCACTCCCTAACCATTGAGATGAATTGATTCAACCCTTCAACTCGCCCTGTAAGTCACTAGACTTCCTTTGTGGTCCATGGTAAAGGCATATCAAGTATGACTTTCACTTTGTTAAGGTTGACCTTTATGCCTTTTGAGGCAGTTAGGAATTCTAAGAACTTTTCTAATACCATGTCAAAAGTGTATTTTAGAGGATTGAGGCACATGTTGTATTTTTTCAATATGACGAAGGTTTCCTTCAAGTCTTTGAAACATTGTTCAGGTAACTTACTTCTAACCAATAAGTCCTTTACATAAAATTCCACATTCCTGCCTTTTTATTTTTTGAAGATTCGATCCACCATCTTTTGGTAAGGCACTCCAACATTCTTCAATCCGAAAGGCATAACTTTGTAACAGTAAAACCCTTCTAGTATGATGAATGTCATTTTCTTAGAGCTGTTGAATGCATTCATATTTAATGGTATCCAAAAAAAAAGCATCCAAGAAACTCATTACAAAGTAAGCCATTACTAAGTCGACGAGTGCATCTATGTTAGGAAGTGCCTTCAAACATGTCGAGTTCAAGTTTGTGAAATCCACACACATCCTCCATTTCTCACTAGATTTTTGTACCAACACTACATTTAATATCCACTCCAGGTACTAAACTTTTTTGATGAAGTCGGTGTCCAATAGCTTGGTGACTTTTTGTTTAATTGGCTCGGTGAGTAGAGCTGCAATCTTTCTCATTTTTTGTTTGACAAGCCAAGCTTCCTTACAGATATTATGCCTATGATAAGCGACATTGATGTCGATGCCCAGCATCTCAACTGCAGTATTGTTGAATACGTCAATGTCCTTCTAGAGAGTCAGAATAAGGGCTTCTTTGTGCTTGGTACTAAAATCTTTGCTGACTCTTAGGACTAGCTTAGAATTCTGAGCAATCGCCACCTTCTTGAACTTTTCAATGATCTCCACTTCAGTCTGTGTGACTTCCAATTGCAGTATTTCTTCTAATCAGCTCAAGTTGCTTACTACTCACAAGTTTCAAGCTTTAGATTAATTCAAGTTTCCCGATGGTAATCTTCTCCCCACCTAGTGAACTTGATCGCCATGAGATAGGTTGATACCATTGTTCTAAATGTATTAATTAGTGGTTGGTTAAAGATGACATTGTATGTGGTAGGTGCCTTCATGATGACAAAATTGGTTATAGTCATGAATTGTTTCTCACCTTCCCCCATGTCATGGGGAGAGTGATGACTCTTATTTATCTTCTTTCACTGAAAGTGTGGAACAACGGTCCCCCCGTAGGGGCGAGTTTTGAACTCGCTAACCCCAATCTATCGAAGACAAACTTGAAGATAATATTGACCGAGCTCCTAATGTTAATCAATATAATGCCAATTTGATAATTTGGAATGAGTGTTGTGATGGCAATAGTGTCATTGTATAGATTACCGACTACAAGATGACCCTTCTCTAAGAAGCTTATAGAACCTATTGAAGTACTCGGTGCTCGCACCATGGCCTTCAATTTGACTTCTCCATATTGCAATATTTAGAGGCTAGCTCACCTCATAGATTCTCCATCTCCTCTGAAGATGACATTCCTAATATGAATTGCATGAGCCAGGATGGGCTTATTAGTTATCATGGTGACTTCTTTTCCTCGTCTTCTAGTGATCTCTTTGAGTTTCTCAGCTTTGATTATCCATAAAACTCCTTAGGTGGCGATATTCCTTGATGTCATGTCTATGGTCGCAATGATAAGCATAGTATATGGACCTATCATAAACTCTATCTACCTTTAGGGGTGGCGACCGCCTGAAGTACTCATTTTTTTTTTATAGCTTCTACCAACTCTATCATTGATACCCTCAAAGGAGACATAGTGGTAAGCTTTAAGTATTTGTCGTGTTGATGACGAGTGGGTTGATTTCTAAGTTCTCAGTAGTGTACTAGCGCTTCTTCCCTTTGAATGAGCTTTCTTCTTCAGTTTTACCCTCTTACATGTAGTCTACTTTTAGAGATATTCTCTAAGGGTGACTTCTTCAATGGGTCACCTTTGCAAGTTGTAGCGGATGGTTACGTGTCCTCATTGTATTCTTCTATATTAACATGGCTGGTTGCCAACTCCAATAATTTGGCAAGGGTTTTGAGCTATTGCACCCCAAAGTGCGTATTTGAAAGGACCCTCCTTGAGGCCTTGAGCAAGTGTGGCTTGTATGACCGTAGGATCTAGGTCTTTAATCTCTAACATTTCCCTTTGAAAATTGGTGATGAACCTTCTAAGGGATTCATTAGACTTCTCATTTATTTACAACAAAGCTGCAAGCTCTTCAATAGCTTTTGAGCACTAGCAAACTGTGTTGCGAACATTATCTTGAACTCAATAAAAGAAGTTATGGTTCCAACTAGCAGCCGCGAGAATCGTCTGAGAGCTGATTCTTAGAAGGCTGGGAAGAAGACTCAACATCTCATTGCATCATCCAAATCTAATAGCGAAGTCGTCGACTCAATGTGTGCTATGTGGTTAGATCGGTGACCTCTATAAAACTCTAAGTGTGGAACCTTGAACCTTGAGAGGCAAGCTTCTATAATCTTCTTAGAGAAAGTATTAATCGAGTTCATATGCTCCCTTGTGTGCCTGCCTCCACCCGCTTGATAGGACTCATCATTAAGACTAGGTGTTCTAAACAATTCCCATCTTTATCAACAAGCTTGGCAAGTCAACAATCTTTGAGGAGTGTTTGTTTTCCCTAGTTTTGGTCTTTCGTTCTTTTCCTGCTCCACGGCCACCTAAAATAGGCTAATGATTTGATCTTCCATGTTTTTTAGAACTTGTTGTGTAACTAAATCCTCATATTTTTTTTTTAAAACTTGTAGCATCCAACTCCATTCCGGCTCAATTGACTTGTGTTGAGTGACCTACTTCACTCTGTGCTTGACTTCTAATTTCCATCCTCATCCATGCTTACAACATAGAAGAATGTTGAATCCAATTTTGTCCATGGGCGAGGATTAACCTACTTAGGCTCTTAAGATAAAGGGTTTGAGCATGCAAGACAACAAAGAAGTAAGGAGGTATGAAATATTCCACTATGATAAGAGATCTAAGTACAAATGACCCTCCCTTTTTTCTTGGGAGGATGCTATAGTATAGTGAAGAAACAAGAGGTATAAAAAGAGCCTTAATATATAAGGAAAGAAGGAAAAAGGCAAAAAAGTTTCCAAAGAGTCCCAAAAAGAGAGCCCCAAATCCCCTCCCTTTTATAAAGTCCTAAGAGAGGTTTTACAAGTAGTCGATATGAATGCTGAGTAAATAAGTAAAATATTTTACCCGCAAGCAGCAAATCCATCATAATTGAGTAGTGAGTTCCCTAAGCTAGGAATCTTAAACTCTGATGGGATGGTTCATCTTTTTCATATGATTGGATGTGTGATCAAGCTGTCAATCCAGAGGCAGATTGCTTAACATCTATCAATCAAAGGATGTTCTATTCTCCATGTGCTCCCCGATCATGGGGCAAGTCTTTTGCAAGGTAGGTCACCGCCTAGCTCATGAAGCGCATATAGATATACAAACCGAAGTTGCTACAAGTGATCATGGCCATCCTTATTTTAGATGAGTGTTTTTACGATAACAAACTAGGTGCTGATGGCTCATCTATCTTGACTAATGAATTTTTAGAGATATAATCATACAATAAGGTTGGTTAGGACAAATGTTTAGTAAAAAGTGAAATCAAATTAAAAGATATGATATAAATAACTGTAGGTATTCAAAAGAGCTACAGATCATACATAGCATATACCTCCATCCTCATAGTTATATTTTCTTACGAAGGGCTCCCAGCTATCACGCAATGTCAAATGTCTTGCCCTCTTTAAATCCCCAACTAAGAAACCCATTATGGCACCCACATTGTACAGTCAGCAGTCTAGTTAGCCTACTATTATCGTAAACTTAGAGAAGCGCAATTTTACGATAATGCCAAAAAAAATAAATCAAAACGCCCGGCCCCAGTGGAGTTACAAAACTGGGTTTCAGAAAATTCAGACTTTCATCAACTCATATGTAGATAAAGATTGTTCAAAACCTTACAAGTGCTACTTCAGAAAACTTGAGGTAAAATTAATTTGTCAAATGCAACAAGTTCAGTCATCCTGAACTCAATGATCTTCAAACTTTGAAACTGAGACAATTAAAAAAAAAACCACCAGGCAGTAACATCTGTAAGAAAACAATAATATCGTAAAGTCTTCTGCTACAGTTTTAGCATATCATCTTAAGCTAATTAGATTGAAAGTACCAGTTTTCAGCTCTCATTCAAATAACTATGAAAATAAGAACCGTGGAAAGACAATCTTGTCAAAGTCGATTATACTCTCAAGGAGAAAAAAAATCTTAACAATTAAAAGCATTTGTATATTGAAGAGGAATGAATAATAATCAAGGTCATGTTCTTCCAGTTAGGCTGCTATCTGATTTCTCATAATTTTTTGATGGTGAACTAGCTCCTGAAAGGGCTGCGTCCAAATAAGCTAAGATTTCCAATCTTTCTTGAAATAGAATTCAAAAGTTTCAGAGAGCTGGAATTCTCGAGATCTTGTTTCATACAGGAATGTCCTCTCTCAAGATCATAAAGCCTTGCCCGCATCCGTGCAAGCTCAAGCTTTAGCTCTCTGTTCTCTCTTCTAAGAGACGCATAGTTATCTCGAGGAGAAGTAGCTCCACTAAGCGTGTAGCCTTTACACACTGGGACTGAAGAGATATCTTCTGGTTGTCATCAAGGTGGGAGCAACCTAGACCTGTCTATGTAGAGCATCTGGACTATTGCATGAAGAGGGAGGCGTTCATTCTGAGAAGCATGAGCACTAGCTTCCTCAGAGAGCTTCTGGAAATCTACTAGTCCAAATCTGATAGTTCCCTGAAAAGAAACGTCAAAAAATCAAACATATAAAATTTGGTTATATGTACTAAATATCAATTTTAATAGTACTTTGGATAGAAAATTCACTTCAAAGTTATTAATGGGGAATATAGCACTTCGAGATAGCTAAATCATATTTCTGCCCATGTCTATAAATAGTTCGCTCGTACAGTATCAAAAGTTAAGACAAATGACGCAAGGCAGGGAGCCAACATATACTTAATAATGGTATAGAATGAATTTTCTTTTAATTAGAAATGAGGATCGAGTGAGTGATTCATATAACCTAGTAGAACTAAGTATAACTATAAGGTTCTAAAAATGTGAAAAGATCCAGAAATAATGTGCTACAACCAGTCCCTAGAAACGAATTAAACTTCTAAAACAGCACATTACATAATCACTCTTAAAAATAAAAAAAATAAAAAATAAAACATTCGTTATTTTAGTTGGTAAGGGCTGATCAGAAAGCATAAACCTCTGACATCAAAGCTAGTGAACAAGGATTTATTCTCTCAATGTCGCCATCCAAGAGAAAGTTCCATGTCATTCCACTGATAAGTATCTTAAAAATGCATGGCCTTAAGATGGTCATACATGGGCATTTTCAGGTCAGTCAAACAACAATTGCTAGGTACTCAAACGAGCAATCACTGAACAAGTCATGATAGGCCTACGATGTAAAATTATCTCACAAACAACGGTCAAAAAGTTAACATAAATTGTGGTTCCTCAATTGACAAATGATGGCTACTATCTATCAGTGATCTTACCTTGTTGTAGTGCACGTGCCCTGAAAAATCTCTTTGAGAATGCCCAAGAAAGCAATTGAATTATTAAAACTAACACCCCACATACATATGCTAGAAAATTATAAGCACAACCATAAAGAGAAGAACACCAAGATTTATGTGGCTTTGCAAATAATGGCCTAGATCTTAGGCTGAGGAATCATAGATAAACTCACTATCAAATATATGTAATATCAAACAATATGAAGTCCTTCCTCATAAAGAGGGAGATTAGGAAGATCTATCATATTAGAAGTATTTTTCTCACCAAAACTCCAAAGAAGCGATTCTAGATCTACAAAATAGAGAAAATCCAAAGAGAGGCAGCCATAAAGTCCACCATAGAATCGGATGCTTGATTCTCTTGTTTGCTTGATACCACAAATCCTCCTTGTTTTGTCACTTCGGTTATCTTCATCTTCATCCCTCACACTAGAAAGAGATCACAACCTAGAGAACTCATTTGATCTAGATCTCAATATGAGGGATAGGGTAGGATTTGATGACAATTGACAATTACAAGGATTGAGATAATCACAAAATCCAAATCCTCATCAAATCCTTCTTATCATCAAAGAATAAAAGTCTTATCAAGTCAACAAAGCATCGTCCTCACCCAAAGCCCACAACTGTATAAAGCAATCAAGTTCAAACATTGTCTGAAGTTGATAATAGGTATCACCGTAGTGAGCATGCCAACAAAACTCTATGCAAAATGGATCTGTCACTTAATTATTTTTTGATGAAAATAGATCGTTTAGATTGTGTAAAGATTGTAGTGAAATTTTAAGTCGGCATTGTTGGTTTTAGATTTTAAGATGAAAGATTGTAGAGAAAAAAATAAACTAAATTATTGTCCTAGGATTAGATGGGGACACTTAAAATAAAAATATTTTTTAAGAGCAAGCTACAGATTAGAATGTTTAGATCTTAACGTTATGTGGGATGCTAAAAAAAAAATATTCATAAAGATGTGCTTGGCAAATCAAAGGAAAAAGCTTCTTTTAATAAGAATAGTTGGTGGTGGAGTCGAGTGTGCAAGAAAAGATGAAATAAGAAGCATTGTTATAAAATTTGGTTTGGATGTAAAACTTCGGAGAATTGGGAAAGATATAAAATGGCTGTAGAGATTTAAGAAAGCAATATATGATGCAAAAAAATTTAGAGTGATTTATACAATAGATTAGATAAAGGTGAAGATGTATGTATAAGTGTATAACAAAGAGATAGGAGAAGTAATAAATTATAGTTAAGGATGAAAATAATAAAGTGCTTTTCTTAAAGAAAAATATATTGAAAATAGATGATGAGGTATTTTAATAAACTTTTCAATGAAGGATCTGAAAATGCGATTGATTTTATATAATACCCTAAACAAAATAGAAATTTCATTTTATCATTAAGTATTAGTAAATCGAAGTTAGTGAAGCTTTAAAGAAAATGAAATGTGGAAAAGCGATGAGGGCAGGATAATATTCTAATAGAAGTGTGGAAATGTTTAGGAGATCAGGAATTTCTTGGCTTACAAATCTTTTAATATTATTTTAAAGACTAAAGATGTCGAGATGAGCGGAGAAAAGAGTTTGTTGGTTCTATATTTAAGAATAAGGTGATGCACAAGTGTGCAAATTATAGAGGAATTAAGTTAATGTGTCATACATTAAAATTATGGGAGAGTAGTGAGCATAGGTTACGATGTGATCTGAAGTTTCTCTGTCGGTTTGGTTTCATGCCGGGTAGATCTACTATGGATCTTTATACATTTGTTAAGAGGTTTGATGGAAGCATAGAGAAAATAAGAAGGATCTAGATATGATATTTATTGATTTAGAGAAAGCTTATGATAAAGTCTCAAGAGATGTTCTTTGGAGAGTTCTAGAAACGAAAAAAGTTAATATTGGTTATATTCAAGTCATTAATATATATACTAGAGTTGTTACTTGTGTCCAAACACAAGGAGGATTGACAAAATATTTTCCTATTTGGTTGGATTACATCAAGGATCAACATTAAGCCCTTATCTTTTACTTTAGTTTATGGATGTTCTTACGAGGCATTCTGAAGAGAAGTACCTTGGTGTATGCTTTTCTTGATGACATTCTTCTTGTTGATAAGACTAGAGAGTCGAAACTTGAAATTATGGAGGTCAACTTTAGAGTCTAAGGTTTTACGTTTAAGTAGATCTAAAGCGAATATATGGAGTGTAATTTTAGTTGTAGAAGTTTTAGTAGTGTTGTGACTTTGGGTGATCAAGTCATTAATAAGAGTGCGATTGGATATTTAGGCTCTATTGTTCAAAATGATGGTGAAATAGATGGAGATGTTATTAGTAAATTCAAGTTGGATGGTTGAAGTGGAGGAATGCATCGGCTTTATTATGTGATAGAAAAGTTTCCACTTAAACTTAAGGGAAAATTTTATAAGATGGTGGTAAGACTGCAATGACTTATGGTGCGAGAATGTTGGCCAATAAAAGAGAAAGCATAAGACTAAGTGTTAAGATGAGGATGCTTGGATGAGTGGCTTTACCGAAGAGATAGAATGCAAAATGGTATGTTGGAAAAAGTTTGGAGTAGCTTTCAGGATTGGTAGATAAGATTAGGAGAATTGCTTAGATGGTTTGGCCACATAAAAGCGTCGGCCCGTCAGATGGCGATTAGGAGAGTAGATGCATTAGATTTGCTTATGTTAAGAAAGGTAGAGGTGAACTAAAAGACTTGGTTAAGATGTATAAAAAATGATCTTAGTATACTTGAATTAAATGAGAATTTGACACATAATAGACACAATGGAGGATTCATGTAGCCACACCTAGTGGGATTAAGGCTTCTTGTTGTTGTTGTTGTTGTTGCAAAGCTGCGAAAGTTCATCGTTCAATCTCTCCCAATGAAATGATATTAAAAATCAATAACTTAGTTATCTCTAAATACATCTATGATATGGCCAAGTGAAAGCAGCATCACGAAAACTAAATTATCAATGTGCAAACAAAAGAAAAAATTAAACTAAATCTTTCAACCAATAAATATTCAAGCTTCAAAAATAGTTACATCTTATGCTTCCAATGGCAAGCATTTCAAGATGGTATAGTTAGAGATTGAAGACAACCAATTTGAAGCATTCTCTTGTAAATGCCACCAACATAAATTGAATAAGAAAATCCCATAACATTACAATCGGGTTTAAGATCAAATTGGTCCCTCAACTATTTATGAAGGACAAATTTAGTCCCAGACTAAACAGGAGGATCAATTTGATCCCTTAACTATTTGATTAGGGACCAAGTTGGTCCTTCTGTGGTGTGGCGCATGATTGAAAATGAGCAGAGAGTAGGGTTTATTAGTTATCTACTTATTTTTATTTTTTGTTATTCCAAAAATGCCCTGTATTATTCATTATTTCTCTATAACTTTCCGTTAAATTTCAAATGGAAGGACCAACTTGGTCTCTGATCAAATAGTCAAGGGACCAAATTGGTTCTCCTATTTAGTCTGGGACTAAATTGGTCCTTCATAAATAGCTGATGGACTAATTTGATTTTAAACCCCATTACAATCTGACCTATCCCAACAATTTATTTTATATTTCTCTTTTATTAGTCAACATTCGGAGCCATAAATTATTGTAGGTCTTACCACCATATTATAAAATTTTCTTAAGAATTGAGCGGTACTTTTTCCACACAACGAGGCGGATGAATTCTTCCACTTCTACCTTCCAATTGGAATTCTACTAATAACATTTTCATCTATTTTACCATCATTTTGAACAATCGACCTAAGATATCTAAAACGTTCACTACTTTTAATGACTAGATCACCCAATGTTACAACCCCACCACTAAATCTTTTATAACTAAAATTACACTCCATATATTTGATTTTGGATCTACTTTAATGAAAGTCTTTGACTCTCGTTGACCTCCATAATTCAAGTTTCTCTTAAACTCCCTCTCTTACCAACAAGAAGAATATCATCAACAAAAAGCATACACTAAGGTAAATCCTCTTATAAATGTCTAGTAAGAACATGCATAAGGCTTAAAACCAATCCTTGATGTAATCCAACTAAAATAGGAAATACTTCGTCAATCCTCCTAATGTTTGAACACAACAGCTCTAGTATATATATCCTTAATGACTTAAATATAACTGATATTAATTCCTTTCTTTTCAAGAATTCTCCAAAATACTTCTCTTGGAACATTATTATATGCTTTCTTTAAATCAAATATCATATGTAGATCCTCCTTACTCTCTCTACACTTCTCCATCAAACCTCTCAACAAACGAGCATCTATAGTAGACCTACACGACATGAAACCAAACTGGTTTGAGAAACTTTTGTATTCAATATACAGACTACATGGATCACTCATGTACATATACATGTATAGCGACTTAGTGCAGTAAGGGTGTGTCCTCCAAATGATGTGGCCCATTTGTTAATATACTCCCTTGGTTCAGAACATGAGGTCAATCCACTATTCAAGTCCCCATCAAGTTGAGTTTAATGGCTAGTGAGTTCTCGATAGGTCACCCATCTAGTATGTTAGGTAAGTTAGTGCATTTGCCCAAGTGCATAGCAAGTTTTGTTGGGGAGTCAACCTATGGTATGCTCCTACTATCGAGTTGGTGGCGAGCTAACATGTGGTGGGTAACAAGTTGATCCAGCTTGACTGACCCACTGGTTCTATTCCAAAGCAAGACCACTTTGGTCGTGGTATACCCTGAATATACACTTAGTTCTCCGATACTCTCACTCCTTAAAGACTTGCAAAAAGACAAGAAAATTAGTGATAAGCATGGCATCATATTAGCTACAGGAATCACAATTATTGATGCATTTACTATTTTATAAAATCTTCTGAGAATCATTTTACATCACTTTTAGTTTCATCGTTGATGAGTTAAGGGTCAATGGAGCATCAAGCCATTCACCTTCTCCCCTTCGTTCTTATTGAGTTCCATTTATGCGAGATGGCTTCCCATGTTGTGATAGGTGATGTCGATAAAGGCTAATGGAGAGAACTCCATAAGGCAAAGAGATGTAAAGTTGTCATTGAAGTTGAGCGGAGTACCTAATCACCTAGAAGGGGCAACTATCATTTTGACTAAAGGTGTTTCTTGTGGTAGTATCATTGAATCATCTCAAGTTGTAGCCAACATCTCTGTCGAGTTGAGCATTCTTCAAGAAGGGGAAAAGATTTTGCTAGTAATGAGAAGGTGATGCACCAGAGCGACTTTCTACAGTGCACTGCAAGTTGGCTAACACTTGTATTGCTGAAATATCACTTTGCAGTACTTTTCCACATTATCATATTTAGTAAATATACTAAAGTTTAATTACTTAAAAGCTGGGCTAACCATCCTAAACTTGTTAGAACGACTAGTCAACCTGAGCACTACAGAAGGTAAGTTGGTAGTCAAAGTATTTTTTTTTAATAGGTTGACAAGTTCTATCCCCTAGCCTAGATTTCACCTTATTGTAGACGAGTTATTAGGTTATACACTGAGTGATAGGGGCATCTCTGATTTCTCCGTCACTTCCTAACCCTAAGGTGACTCCCTTATCGAGTTGCCTAGTGAGGGTACTAATCACTACTATGAATAAAATATCCGTTAATCTTGCTACTTTGCATTTTTCAGGGTTGAGTACATTTAGGGAGATTGTTGTTGTGGCGAGCCCTAAGTTCTGCATATCTTGTGACACAGGTTCTCACTAGGAAGAAGCAGCAGCCAACACAAGCGGAGAAGGGATGGATCACCCTCTCTTCCTATTTAAATGGCTCTCCCCATCAGGAGGGAAAGAAAGAGTCGGCCTACTAGGGCTCCATCTTTGGCTGGCATCAAAACAAGTAGCAACCATCAGCAATGGGAGATCGAGGCTGCTAACATGCAGGTCGAAGTCACAACCTTATGCAATAGGGTCAATGTCCTGGAGCAAAGTACGAGTATACTAATAATAGCAGTTACCTTTGGTTGTTCTATGCCGCTACAATAGGAGCTGAGTGAGGTACATGCTGAGGCAGTCACTGCTTGTTGTCACGACAAGTTGATCGGTTACTTATCATGGACAACAACTTCATCCTGAAGTACTTAATAAGAAAAGGGGACTCTACCCTGATCCTATATTAAGGCACTTTCTTAAGAGTTATCCCTTGTAATAAATTATAATGGTGAGTGTGTGTGTGCTATAAAAGACATTTAATATTAATAAACCTTCTTTATTTGTTGAATTCACTTGTTCTGATTATCCAGACCTTTCGTATTTTTTATGCTTGTATGTTCAAATATATGGGATAGCCTTCACAACAGGCTACTAGAACATGATCAAATCTATAGAAGTGAACTACTTAATAAAAAAGACTCGCCTTATATAGGGTGGGTCAAAGAAGGAAGCTCAAAAAACGAAGTATGAAAACCGGCTACATAAGCAGACTCATCCAGGGCTAACGAGTGACCAAGGAAGATCTGATAACTTAAACGACCAAAATTCAACAACCTTATCATAGCACGTCGATTTGCCACATCAAAGAAGGCAGCAAGTTCCCGTAACAACGAGTTATGGAGCTTATCGCTTGCCAAAGAACACTCGCCTCGTGTTAAGCCAAGCCCCCACCTGTACTCGACTTACCTTACATGTATTTATTATATACAATTACCTCCCCGTGCTATTATAAAAAGGGTCCTTCTAAAGAGGGGAGAGGAGGGAGACTTTTTTTTCTTCTCTGTTCTTATTAGGGGATGCTATAACTTTCACTACTTATACTAAATATTGGTGGAATAATAAAATCAGAGATTTTTTCTTGCAATTCTTTTATTTTCTATTACTCTATTTTTACTAATCCTATTTCCCAAGTATCTTAGAGGTTCTGCTTCACGCCACAGACAGATCTAGATTCAACATCCTTTAGATGCGGTGAGAGTGGATGAGGCCGAGAAGTAAGAGTTAGATACAAAGCGAAGCAGGACACTTAACACAACATCATTCAACAAGCATAAGTGTAGAATGCCCAACAATTTGCCACGCAATAGGACTTGAGAGATATGGAAGATAGAATCACTTGTGTAGTGCAAGCGACTACGAAGAAAATCAACCACAAAGAACCAAAGACTAATGAAAATGAGAGACCCTCGAGATCGATGACTCGTCGGGCTCACCAAGTGAGAAGAGAACTATCTAAAACTCTCAGCCTGGATAATGAGCCATACTACACTAGTGAAGAAGAGGACATGCAAAGGAAGTGGAAAAATTCGACCAATGTTTTCTCCATGAAGATCGTGGAGGTTCGCCCCCACACAAGTTCAAAATCCCGCACTTGGAATCATATAAAGGTCGAATGGATACGACTGATCACATAGCATACTTCGAGTCAACAACGTCATTATTGAATTTGGATAATGCAATGAATTGCCGCCTTTTCTTTACCACCTTCAAAAAGTTGTCTCTCAGGTGGTTCTCACTTCTCTCAATAGGGGTATAACCTCATTCACCGATTTTAAAAGAGTGTTTATCACACAATTCATTAGTGCTCAGAAACCTCTGAGGAGTTCTCAGGCTCTTCTACAAATGAGACAAGAAAACGGTGAATCCTTAAGGAAGTTTATCACTCACTTTCAATAAAAAATGATAGAAATTAAAGACTTGAAGTACGCAGTGGCCCAAGCCAAACTTGCTCAGGGCTTGAAAGAATGACCTTAAGATACACCCTTAGACTTCAACAAAAACACTAGTCGAATTACAGTTGATGAATAACCATGTGAATGCCAAGAAGTATAACAAGGTCATCCAACCGATGCCACCGAATTCGCATAAAGGATTTAGCAAAAGGTCATCTTCGAGCAATCGGATAGTTTTGCAAAGACCAAATAAGAGAAGGTGACTCAAAGCTCCTATACTGGGCGATATTCCGTAAACCGTGACTCACTATTAGGAATACTCACAACCCACTTTGGCAACTCCCCTAAGGGTGTCAATAGTCAAGTTAGTTGAAGCCATATAGAATAAAGAAAACTTTAAGCGGCTACCACTTATGAAGGCCGATGGTATTCGCGATCACACCAAATATTGCATCTATTATCGAGATCATGGACATGACACTAAAGAATGTTGTCACTTGAGGAGCTTAGTTGACAAGTTGATAAAAGCAAGGGAGCTCAAAGAATTCACTAGGAGAAAGGATAAAGAAGTTTCCGAAGCATATAATGGACTCACCCCAACACAGGAAATCCATATTGCGGGAGTTGTACCCGCTACTTTCGAAGGCGGTGAGGAGTCCTTGAGAAAGGCAATCCTTAAGCGAGTGCGAGCTGAAGACATTAACTCGGCAGCCATGATGAGTGTACCTCCTACTTCCATAGTCACTATAAGTTTCTCAGAGAAAGGCAAACTCGCTGTTGGCAACCCATATCATGATGCTATTGTCATCACAGCGTTAATCATCAATTATCAAATTGAGAGTATATTGATCAACACGGAAAACTTAGTCAACATCACTTTTAAATCCATCGAACAATCTAGGATTGGCAAGTTCTAAGCTCATCCGCACTAAAGGTTTGCTATATAGTTTCTCAGGCGAAACAAAGAAAACAAAAGGGGCGATCAATTTCCTCGTGACTTAGTGGGAGGACAAGAAATAATTAACAACAATGCTTGACTTTATTATAGTGAAAGCTCTCGCTGCTTATAACACCATCTTCGGCCGATCACTGCTCAACATGTTTAGTACAGTGGTATCAACCTATCATGTAGCTCAAATTCCCCATAGGTGGCGAGAAAATCACCATTAGAAAAAATTTGAATCAATCTAGAACTTACCACTTGAGAGCCATAGGTGGGTCATGTAAAAAAGATGAAGTTTTTCAACTAGATATCACGCGAACCAAAGTCGAAGTTCTTGAAGCAATAGAAGAGATTCCTACCACACAAGACCATGGGCGAGTACTCAGAGTTAGCTCGATTTTCAGCCCTATGTATAAAAAAGCTCTCATCCAAACTCTCATGGGTGATCTCGACATAATCACTTGGATCATAGCGGAAATGCTAGGTATTGATATCAACATCGTTTGTCATCTCCTTAATATTCACAAAATATAAGATGAGAAAGACCGCAATGTTACTTGCTGAACTCATTGAAGGGAAAGTCTTCAAGCTACTCGAAGCCAACTTTATTAGAGAAGTCCAATACCAGAAGTGGGCGTCGAACGTGGTAATGGTTCATAAGTCAAATGAAAAGTGGAGAATGTCCGTCAATTTCACTAATTTGAATTCGGCATGTCCAAATGACGAGTATCCTTTTCCTCTCACTTGTTGACTTTGCAACTGGCTACTCAGTAATGAGTTTCCTAGACACATTTTCAAGATACCATTAAATACAAATACATCCAACCGATTAAGAAAAGACATATTTTATTACTGTAGAAGGACTCTATTACTATAGAATAATGTAATTTGGGCTCAAGAGCGTGGGGGCGACTTATCAGAGAATGGTGGATTATGTATTCAAGGAACAAAAAGAAAGAAATGTGAAAGTTTATGTTGACAACTTGCTGGTCAAAGGTAAGTCGTTGTGCAGCACATCCAAGATCTCAAGAAAACTTTCGCCACTTCGAAAAATTATAACATACATCTTTATCCTTTAAATGAACTTTTGATGTCGGGTAAGAAAATTCTTGGGAATCTTAATCACCCTCAAGGGCATAAAAATAATCCCCAATAAAATCAAAGCAATCATTGAGATGCCTCAACCAAAAATGACAAAAGAGGTTCAACGGCTCATAGGATGAGTCTCCAAGTTAAACAGGTTCATCTCTAAAGCTGAAGAATGCTTCTCGCCTTTCTTCAAGGTCCTTAGGGGAGCTAGGAGAGTTGAGTGAACTCTAGAATGTGAGAAAAACTTTATGTGATCTAAAAAACCTACTCGCATCACTGCATCTACTACAAAGCCCAAAGAAAAGGGAGACTTTGCAGTTATACCTAGGGATTAAAGAAGACTTGGTCATTTCTGTTCTCATCAGGAAAGAAAGCGGAAAGCAGTGACCTATCTCTTATGTTAGCAAAACTTTGTGAGGTGCAACTATCCTATTATGAAAAAGCTCGCACTCGCAATCATTATCTCAACTCGACGGCTTCGATTGTACTTCCATGCACATTCAATCCAAATCGTCATAGATAATCTGCTCAAATCTGTGCTCACCAAGCTAGATCATCAGGGTTAGCAAAAATTGACTGACACCCCAAGAGGTCAACAACTATTGACTAAATGACCGACTCTTCATACTTGGAAATCAAAAAGGCCAACACTCCATGCAGTTAACAACTCATGTAAAACTAACACCCCAACAAGTCAGTGACTATAGATTAAAAATCGACTCACATTGATGACGACTGCTAAGGGACAACTTCCTACAGTCAGCAATCAAGCGCATCTCATAGTCGACATTCATAATTTCACCAAATTCCGGACAAAGCATTCATTAGTGAGTACAATGTAAATAGTGTGAGTAAATTCTTACCCAAGAAAATCCGGCGAGTCTCCACAAACGAATAATTATTATATTTGTTCAAGTAAAAACATTCACAATTGCAAAATACACTTAGGAATAAAGGAAAGGTGGTCATTTTCATTCACAAGTAAAATCTTTACATAAGTGTGAATGTGAGATGCATATTTTCTTTCGGCTAGCTAAAAAAAAGAGAAGAAAAAAATAGTTAACTTGTACTGCCCTCATCACCATCCTCATCAGAATCCAAAAGAGTGAGTATGCTAGAAAAATCCAATAACTTGGCATCCAACTGACAATACTTTAATAACTTAGCATAATGAAGTTAGCGGCCATCTTAAATTTCTATTGCAATAAATCTCGATACTTGTCAAAATCAAAAAAACCTAAGAGCTCGGCTTCCTTTTTCAGAAATTCCTCTGTCATAAGAGAGAGCTCCTCCTCCCATTCCTTTTTTGTCATAGCAAGGCAAGTCAGCTCCAAAACTATCCTATTCTTCTCCTCTTGTCAAGTTGCCTCCGCCTGAAGATCGGAGAATAGGCCTTTGGAGGATTGGAGCTCGTCCTTCATAGTCGTCAATTCAATCCTCGTAGCGGACAAGGCCTTTTTCTCCATTGTGTCATATTAAGTGTTATATTCTTATTTAATTATAATAAAATAAGGTCATTTTTTATATTTCCTAATCAAGTCTTTTTATTTCTATCTTTACCTTCATCATGTGCATAAATTACTCTGATCTACTAAATTTCAAAAAACTGTCTCCTTAATAAAGGACGATCAAACAAAAGAATTTTGATACATCTCATCCTCCTCTTTATATGTCAATTGGAGAATCATTCCCCTTCAAAGCCTTTAATAAACCTTTCTTGGATAATGGCCTCTCATCATCATCATTAAGATGTTAAAATCAACATTTCTATTAAAATTTTCGAACTCATACTTTGTGGTGCAGGTGAAATCATTTGATGCTACCATCTCCTATTCTCAATCCAGTTGCTCGAATACTAGTTTATGTAAAAGAAGTTCCCAAAACACTTCTTTTTGAGAGTACCAAAGAAATAAGTCAAATTTACCTAAAAATTAAAACTAGCACCACATTCAAATAGATTAAAACACAATAAATACAAAAACAACAAATGCACAAAGACAAGAATACCAAGATTTATGTGGTTTAATTAAGAATGAGCTACACTCACATATTAGAAGAAACAAATAAATCCATTATCAAATATATGGATAGTACATCGCATGCTCTCTCAAAACTAGTAAGAAAGAGTAGTGAAGATCTCACTATATTTGGAGTAACCTTTCTCCCAAAAAAAACTCTCACCAAGACTCCAACTAATAAAGCAATCCTAGATTACCATTAATAAAGAAATGAAATCTTAATCCTAGTCATAAAAGTTTCTTCCAAGGGAATAATTTAAGCCCCAGTCCCTCCCATGCCCTCAATGTTGCAAAACTCTCAATTTTCAGCACTTAGTACCTCGCCTTGCCAAAGTTGTATCCCTCATGCAAGCAATAGACCGCAACTTAGAGATATAGTCTGATCCATATTTGTAGGTATATGAGTATGAATTAGTGCTTAGAAGGGTAATTAAAATATTACCCTTTAAAATTGATATAATCCAACATACCTAGTTTACTAGATCACGCATCATGTCAATCAAGAAGCTGCCTATGTGAGTATTGTGACAAATGCACAAAAGTTTAAATATAGGTTATATTTGGTAGCATTGTGCTACTGCCATTTAGAAACAAAGAAAGTCACCACTATTCTAACAAAAATTGATGAACCGTTGAACAATGACTTGCCCATGGCTGTGATAGAAATATTCATGCAATATGATACATTCTACTACACGTTTTTCATAAATAGATGTCACGAATGTCATATTTTAGAAAAACAACGTAGCAGAAAATCATTACCAAACAAATCCAAGGCTTGTTACAGAGAAAGGAAGAACATACTTTAAAATAAATGTCAACTGCACTATAAAGCCCATCATCTGTCGCACGAGCATATCTTGGTAAGATGTCTGCAATAGCAATAAATTTGGCAAGCTTTAGATTTGAATCTGGAGCAATCTCAGCAAGATAATTGTCCACCAATTTTGCAACTTTAACCATCACACTTTGAGAGGGAGGGTTAAGACATTTGGAATCATAACCTGATCCATCCTCATCACTGTCTTCCTGCTGTAAGAAAATCACAAGAATCCTATAAATAGTATCAACATCAAATAAGGAGTCTCCAACATTTTGACAAGAAGGAATCAGTAGATCATCAAGGGCTGCCAACTCCAGCTGGGATCCAATTCTCCTCTCAAGATTTAGCCTACAGGACATCACACAGTCAAGTATCATTGCTGATCTTAAGAGCCCAAAAAGAAAGCCAATTGGAACAGCATGTTTTTCTACAGGCAAAAGGCTAGCAATACATTCAACCACCAGCCTTCTCTCACTGGTACGAGAACCACTAACTAACTCAAGTCTTGGATGATTTGTTATGTTCCATATTCTTGGTATCTTTTTGAAACTCTTCTCTGCAAAATCAATGAGTGATGACCCAATACTCTCAGGACGGACTCCACGACATTTCATAGCTTCTATGACCCTCTGATACAAATCAACACGAAGAACAGAGAGATCCTCAATCCACCAGTCTCCATTCCTCTTTGCATTCTTGTTCATGTGCAACCTACCTGAACTACTATATTCTAAGCGTGAAAAACTTGAAGCTATCTGCTCTGCACATGTCTTTGAAGCAATAGCATCAACGCACCTGCTAACAATTTTCAGTTCATCAGCAAGAGGAAACAAGTTCTCGCATTGTTGAAGAACTTCAACACACAATTCAAAGTTTTTGCAGATAACGCCATCAAGGTAAGCTTCTGAGAGAGAAGCCAGATTTTCAGCAGCATATTGATCAGACATCTCAAGGTACTCAGACACACACAATAGTTGAGCAACATTTACAGGCATGATCTCAAAATACACGCCATAGCAGAACTTAGCAACAAGTTCAAAAGCATTGGAACCACCCGGCAAATTAAGTAAATCTATCCTCGGGATATCAGCATCCTTGTGTTCTGCAATCAACTTCCGAATTAGACCACTTCGAGAAACAAGAGGAAACTGCATGATACCAAAAATGGAAGTTAGTGTTCTATAACAACATTCTCCTATAACACACATAGGAGTCATCACGTACGGTATCTCACACCTTTGAAAGAATAACATGATATGTAATCAAAATCATGTGGTAAAATGACAACATTAAACCTTATAGTCAATTGTGACCTTTTGATCAAAAGCTAGTAGATAAATTTATCACTCTGATAAATTTTCATTTTTACAATTACTTTTTAATCTATTTTTACAATTATAATTGGAAATTAGCACATAATCAAATATTAATATTACTGTTAAAAAATAAGTATAGAGAAAAAAGAAATGATACCACATGGTGAATGTAAATAAAAATCTGGTAGCTAGTGTAGCAATCAATCCAAGAAATGCATTTAGAGAAGAGAAAATTATATACATATGTAGATGTACAACATATTAAAGGCATACACAATGCAACACAGATTTTGAATATGATATGGTTCACAGTGAGAATTTTGTCTTCGTAATTTACCCAATACTCAGACTATAAAAATTTCAAGGTAATATAAAGTTACATTTCATAAAATCTCCAGAATGCATGTTTTAGTTTACTATTTGTCAATGTCAATGTTGAAACCATGCCAGAACCCTCTCTCCTCCTTTCACAATAATTCCACCTTGCCTCCACTCCCTGGCCCTCAACAATACCCACCACTCCCCCACCCAAGTTGTCCCATATATCTTTTTAAATCAAGTATAGAATGAAAACTACATCTTTCCTTCATTTTTAAAAATCTTCTACAACATCGCTGCCATTGCTAGGTGACAGACCATTAGTGTTCATTATATGCTGGAGCCTGATTTTATCTCTTACCCCTGTCCTTCGCACCAGTCGAGCTCGACGGTGAGCTCACTGGGGGGTTGCAGGGGGGGTAGCGCACCCCCTTGCTCGAGGGTTCGGCAGCGGCACCCCCGAAAGAAAAACTTTTCTAGTATGTAGCGGCTCGATGCTAGAACATGAGATCTTGAGTTCAAGAATAGAGGAGGCAGCACCTCGATGCAAAAAGGACAGTGCCATGGCACTGGAATTGCACCAAGGAGGCAAAGAGGATAACACCCAGGCATTGTAGGAGGCGATTGCATGTGGGGATCAGGCACCAAAAAAGAAATATGAGAGGCTGGCACTTGAACTAGTGAAAAGCCCTGAGGACAACAGCCAACTCCTAAGGTCATGGCCATAATGCTAGTGGAAGACTTCAGATTTAGCTAGTTTTTCTGTAATTTTGCAATCTTTTCTCTTATTCTCTTGTGTGAGAGTGAAGAGAGTGTCCTAGAGTGATTGAAGCATGGAGCTCGGATAAGTGTAAAATATACTATTCTTCTCGCTTTTCTTCCATAGTAGATTTCTTGGTGGTGAGGCTCGTGATTTTTTCTTTTCTCGAATTTTTCACATTAAATCTAATGTCTTCTGTGATTTCTTTTACTTTGATTTTCTTTGTTCGTGTATAGTCTAAAACACTCGAACTGATTTTATGCACATATTTTGTGATTGATATCTCCCTCACACAACAACAGTGTCAATCACCTAACACTGGCCACCAACAACAACACTATATGACTAGCAATCAAACTGAATTGACATAAACTTGTGTTTATGGCCAACCATCCAAAGCACATAAAGGACATTTCTAAGATCATTTTCCTTTATATATGCATTTGTTTTTGATATGATAATTATTTTGTTTTTATATGTCCTAGAGACCAAATGGCATGTAATGATTTTTATAAGCCTTATCTATTGTGAATAAGCTCCTTAAAATATGACCATTTTTGGATACATAAAAAGAGAAATGCTTAATTTGCCAAAATTTTGAACCGTAATAAATGATGAAGAGATCCGATCTTTCACTATAAGGTCATAAATGTCTGTCATATAGCAATGTTATTTCTACATAAAATTTCGATCCATTAAGCAATCCATAATGAAAAATGATCTCCACTTGCCAACCTCCAACACTGCTTCCCTCATAAATCTCCCTCTCTATTTTTTCTCTCTTTAACATCACTCTCCTCCAATATCTTTTTGCACTACTCTCTCACAATAATATCTCTCATCATTTAAACCAACTTCCCATCACCCTAAACCTATTTAAGTTCCATTTTTTCTCTAAAATCACTTCTCTCTATCCCCTCTCTCACTAAATCACTCTATTTCTCACTCTGCCCTCCCCCTTTCATTCCCACTCCTTTTTTTTCTTCTCCAATTGCCGCTTCTCTCTTTCTTTCTACATAACGCACATTATCTCCTTCTTGAAGCTCTCCAACACAATATAGTCCCATTTTCCAAGCCATCTCCACAATGCTCCGAACCTTATCCATAATTCTCTATAAATTTGGCATCAAAATGGCATTAGATCTCAAGGGATAGGAGTCATCCGATTCAAGGTTCCCAACCCATTATTCTTTTATTTTGTTTTTCTTTTATATACTAAAACATAACCTTAACCCCATATGCCAATACAACCTTTCAAACAACCCTTAAAACAGTTCAACTAAACCCAACCTTGTTTTCACCTGAACTGGTAGGCCACCAATATGTAGCAGATTGCATGAAGTTTCAAGCTCCTACATTGGACTATAAACAACTAGATGAGACACTAAGGTATTGCTTAGTTGATGACTTAGTAATTAGTATAGGTTGGTTTGCAAACATCATTTTTTTTGGCTAAGTTTCCCACTAGTAGACATATTCCACCTTTCTATAACCAAGGTTATATGTATCTTACTTGTCTACCATCCCCATCAGTTTTTTACTGGCATGGTCGCTCTACAACATGAAAACCTAACTTTCCTGCACAATGTTTACATGAACAAATACAGTTGCATTCAGTTCATCATGACCTTATATGAGCTGATATAATAGTTAGAATATTCCACCAAGCAACACAATTTTTCCAAAATTTAAGTTCGTCTGACATTACATTTAACTTAAACATGCTGTAGGCTTGGATTAGCTGGCTCTACAATATCACAATGACTATCAGAACATTTCATGGAGACAGAAGAAATTGGATGTTCAGCAAACTAAAGTAAGCAAAGGTTAGAGTCCTAGCACTGCTTACAATAGGAGGGCAAAGACGATTGACGTGAGGCTTGATAGAGCTACCGATAAGGTTGATGAACATTACCCACAAATAACCCTACAATTAGATGACGGATTTTAGGGAGGGTAACTCTCAAGGCATTCTTTTTTCATAAGTGTTTTGAGAGTTGTGAAAATCTAAATTTTGAATCTAGAGTTCAAGCACCTTCAAAAAATGAAAATGAGTTCAAATTTTTGGAATTTACCACCATTAAGTTGAGAAATGAAATCCAATCATAAGAGCTTGAAATTCACATTTAATTTTTCCTTGC
Source organism: Cymbidium sinense (assembly GCA_021442155.1). Classification (NCBI taxonomy): domain Eukaryota; kingdom Viridiplantae; phylum Streptophyta; class Magnoliopsida; order Asparagales; family Orchidaceae; genus Cymbidium; species Cymbidium sinense. The sequence goes on along the minus strand of CM038228.1, from coordinate 68,070,853 downwards.
ACATAATCTTCATAAAAGTATATAGTCAATGGAAGGAAGGATTACTTAAATAGAATAACCAAGCTAACTCAAAATTAGTAGATTGATTAGGATAAAAAATTTAGATATATTATTCATAGGCCAATTAAGCAACTATAAAGAAAATCTAAATAATTACAGTTTAGTTAATATTTATTATTAAATTATGCCAATCAATTGGAGTTTAGTTAAAATTTGGAAAGAATTTTTAAGATAATTTATTAAAATAATTGAGTTTAATTAAGGTAATTATTCATGTAGCAAAAGCTAAATTATACTTATTATACCAATTGATTACAACTAATTTTAGAATACCAAGTTAATCTAATTAATCAAACAAGTTAAAAATTAATAGGCATTAGAAGATAAATCGATTAAATAATATTGTTGTTTGTAAGTCAAAATGATTAAGTGATGAATGCATTGAGCTAATCACCATAAAAAAGTAGTTGTTAATTAAATTATTAAAAAATAGTTTAAACTGATTCATAATTACAACATTGGATTAGCATAAACATATAAACCAAGTACCAGACTAAATAATAGAATAATAAATTGGTCCAATTAGTCATTTAAATATCAATTTATTGGTTAATTAAGCTAGATAGAGTATAATTAGCTACTTAAATATTAACTATCATCACTATAAAATTTATAATTATTCACACATCAATAAATCAAAAAAAAAATTGACAATTTATTACCAAAATATTAAATTACTTGATTATTATATTGTTATTATTATTATTATTATTATTATTATTATTATTATTATTCTTATTAAGAAATAATATTAGCCTAAATTCTATTAAACTCATTACAAGTCAAGAAATTTATTGATATAAACATTAATTTGTTGATTAATTAAACTAAATAGGACTTAATTAAATACCTAAACATTAACTATCATCACTATAATTTTTATACTTATTCATACATCAAGCAATCAAAACAATAATTAACAATTTATTATGACAATATTAAATTAGCTTTATTATTCTTATTTATTACGATGTGATATCAGCGTGAAAGCTATGATGTTGTTACAACTCAAACAAACAAAGGAACTTTGTAAGAGATAAGTTTATACAAAACAAACTCATCACTAAAACCAACTTCATCACTAAAACACACAATACTTAGTTTTACATGTATGAAACAACAAACTAGCCAACAAAGTATCTTCCAAGCCTTTACAGAACATTTAAGAACTACACTCCTGCCTCCTAGAGAACCAAGCTCATAAGATTGATTCTCAACCTTGACAAAAATTGGAAAAGAGAGCTTCGTTAATCAAAGAGTGTAAAATAGTAGTATGGTGCTTCAAAGGATAATGTTGGATTGTATGCCCTCTTGTTTGGTAACTTGACAAATCAAAAAGTGGAAGCTAGTTAAAATTAATTTTGAAATCCATGTTAAATTGTTGCTCCCTTAAATGGATAGATGTTAATGTATTTTATAATCAATGGTGATGGTGATAGTGATCCAAGTCTCCACTATAACATTTAGGATTATTCATGTGGGAATGGACATATCATGATTCCTCTCCAAGATCTAACAAAGATAATGGATGAATGAACACAATGTTTCAAGCACATTGATAAAATGGTTACGGAGCTTGATGTGCACAAATGCCAATGTAGTCACTTGATTGTTCGAACCTTCACTTGCATACACAACAAGTGATAATCATCTTGTGCAAAAGTTGAGGCCTTGATTAACTTTGAGACTATATGTATATCCACAATGTCCTATTGAATCCATTTGTCTAGCAACTCATATCTCATTCATTTGATGATAGCAACCACTACGTGATGTCATCAAATAGTTAAGTGTTTATTTAAAGTGCATTGATTTTTAGTAATATGAAGATGAATTGCAGATTCAATAGACTATATTGGAAGATTGTCCACTTGGAAGAGAGCTTAATGGTGAATTCTATAAAACTCAAGTGAATTCTATAAAACTCAAGTGAATACTCAAGCTCTAGGGAGGAATTAGTTTGTTGTGGGTTAAGTAAATTTATAAAATAACTTCAGTGATGATGAACAATCAATTAAAAATAGTTAAAAAAGCTAAGAACTAATTTCAAACTTATAGATGCAATCTTATAATTTTTAAAGGATTGTTTTAGTTGATTTTTATTTATTTCATTTAATCTCGATTTAGTGTTACATGAAAAATACTTTTATCTTTCATTATATTTTAGCAATCATAAACTTAAATAGCTTAAATATATATATATATATATATATATATATATATATATATATATATATATATATATATATATATATAGATATACACACATTATAAATCAACAACAACAACAACAAGCCCTTTGTGGGGGCTACATAAATCCTTCGTCCATTGTGTCCTATTATGTGTCAAATTCTCATTTAATTCAAGTATACTAAGGTCATTTTTTATACATCTTAACCAAGTCTTTTTAGGTTTACCTCTACCTTTCTTAACATAAGTCAAATCTAATGCATCTACTCTCCTAACCGGGTCATCGGATGGCCGACGCTTTATGTGGCCAAACCATCTAAGGCGACTCTATCAAATCTTATCTGCCACTGGAGCTACTCCAACTTTTTCCCAAACATACTCATTATAAAAAACATAATAATAATATTATTAATATTCATTAATTTGTGTTCCATGTGTTGACAAGTTTAGATGGTTTCACATAATTGATATATTGCATTAGATTAGCCAAAACATGAATGATTTTGTTAATTATGCATTTATTATATAGTTATTTTTATACTTAATAAATTTGAGGTTCATTTTTATTCCAATGAATTCATTGAGTTGTTAAATAAATTTGGATATATGATATGATATACTTTCATTAGATATTCAATAAGATATGCCCATAATAAAATTTAAAAGTATTCATTAAAATTGTTATAAATAAAAATAAAATTGCGAATAGAATAAAATCTAAAGTCAACCGACCACTTCAATCTAAAAATATAAAAAGCTCAATTCAATGTAGATTTGTGAGTAATGACTGGTTTGACTAGCCATTAGCATAAGTTAACAAGCAATAAAGAGCAGTTTTTGGCCAATTATTGGAAGGTGTTTTCTGAAGCTTTTGAAATGATTTTGAGGCATATTCCAAAGGATTTTAAGTTAATATGTACTAGATTTCCAAAAATTCTAAGCTTCCTTGCAAATCATTTTAGGATTTTTTTTTAATGAAGTTCAAATTGTTCGTCAATCAAACTAAATCCCTCTCATTTGGTAATTTCCTTAATCTCTCGATCTCCAAAATCATAAATAGATTTGCATGTATCATTTCTAATATCAGCTATTGTGCAGTTCATTTGAAAGGTGATATCCATTTAGGACACCTTCAAAATTTAAAGGAACAATAGTTTATGAATTTTCTTGTTGTAGACAGTGAGTTGCCAAAGCCCTTAAAGATGCCTCAGTTCAAAATTATTGCCTTTTTGCTCTATAGTTAATATTTTCTTTATTAAATTTTTTTGTTAATTTACTTTGCCTATGATTTTAATTGTTAAGTGTTGAATGTTACAATGTTACTTGTTCACTTGTATAATTTCATATTTACATTGTGCCAATAAAGTTATTACAATTACATCACATAGTTGAATTATCTCACCATAACTTTTGTTTTAATTATCCACATGTGTACCAAGTGTTAATGAAATAATTTTGCTAACTTGTTTAATTGAGTAACTTATCTAAATTGAACTTAATACTCAAATAATCACACACTTGTCAAGATCATTTACTCCAAACCTAAGTTAGCTTGTGTGGTGTCACAAGTGTAGGTCTTAATCTTGATTACTATAACTGTACTCAAATTCTATAATTAGTTTGTTAACTTAATTACTAAATTACTTGCTTCAGTTAGTACATTATAATATTATATTCAGGGTTTTGAATAGGTGAAATTGGAAAGAACTTCTAAGTGTCCCATTACAAACTCAATTCACCATGTCCAACCCTCAATGGGTAATGATCAATCTAAGATAGACCTTGATATGAAGATTAAATGGCTAAGAACCATCAAATTACATTTTTGCGGGATAATGACAATATCAACTTTATCATTTATTAGCCTTATCCAAACTAATTGGAGTTTATTTTATAAGCCTCATGATTCAAGCGTCATTCATATTGTTTATTTTTTGCATGAGGAATTAATCCAATTTTGTACAAAACGTTCATTTTATACAACTTCAAGCTATTTTAGGGCTTAATCTTTTATTTTCTTCATAATTCTTCCACGTTAAATATCTTATTGTGATTTTTTTTTATTCCATTTGATGTAACAAGTCACGTAACTCTATTTTCAATTATCTTATCTTACATATGTGCTATTTTTTATTATCTCTTTGAAATAATCATGTTTCAATCTATCATCTTAGTTTTAACATATAATCCATCTTAATATTCTCATTTTTACCACAGTCATCTTTATTACAAGTAAATCTTTATTACTTAATGTTTAGATCCATATAACATCATTGGTCAAAAATTATAATTTTCTATAATTTGCCTTTTAAGTCTCCATGATATTCTCTTCCAACATAGTATTCTAGAATCACTTCTCCAATTTTCACACAATCTTGACTTTATAAATTATATTTTCATCAACATCCCAAATCTTCTAAATAATATACCCAAGATACTTCACCCAAAATTTAGATATATACAACATAATTAGTCTGATTATTTTATTAAATTTGACTTTAAGTCTCCATGATATTTGCTTTCAAGCATAGTATTCTTGAAGAACTTTTCCAATATAACCACACAAACGTATGATTTTAGAAATTATATTCTTCAACAACTTTAAGTCTCCATGATATTTGAATAATAGATCTAAAATATTTTACCTAATATTTACATCCATATAGCATAATTGGTATTATTATACTTTTAAAATTCACCTTAAAATCTTCATGATATTCTCTCATGTTATAGTATTATTGAACCACATCTCCAATTTAACCACACAACTTGACTTAAAAAATTATGTTCTCATCTACATCCCAATACTCCTGAACAATAGATCCATAATAATTAAAGTTAATATATCTAAATAATAATTGAGCTACTAATAAATTGACTGGTCATTATTAATATCACCATAATAAATTTGTGAATCATATAATTAATCTTCGATCTACTAGCCCTAATGCTTTATTTGCTAAAAATTTTCTCCATCAAAATTATTTTTTTATTTTTTTATCTAAAATTTTAAATATTTAAGACCATATTATCTTCATAGAACATAATTTAAGATATCTCAATTTAATTTTCATTAGTAAGCATCTTCTTAACTAATATAAAATGATACAAGCTTGAAGTTGATCATTAATATAATCCAATGATGCCTGAGAATTTTGTATCCTATTATAGGATCTCATTAGGAATGATGAAATCATTACTTATTTGTATTCCTACAATAAACCAATATGCAACACTATCATACTAGCCACAGCCAAAAGAGAAATGATTCTACCAAACATGCCAATAAAATATGCAGCACAAATATTAGTCCTTGACTGCTAGACCTCACCTGAATGGCCCAAGAGATTTCCTCCTCATATGCCACTCTAGTGCTGGATACACAATTGCCGTTGATGAAGCCTAAATGACTACCTCACATGTATGTGGATTGTTCAGCACAATGGTATTCATTCATGTTACTTCCATGTATTCATTTCCTACTCCATAATTCAATGAGAGATTTCTATCTTGGCATTCACCATAGTTCTCACACTAAAAGTTCTTACACAAGTTTTTGTTCATGCAATTCTTCAGCTTCCAAGGGAACAATTGCATCATACTATTATAGTTTAACAATCCCCTCTATACTACAAAGTACATTTATACATAACTTATAATTCCATGCATTTAATCTAAATCATTATTTATGTGTTAGGATCGTTCGAAAGTAAAACTATGGATACATTGTAAAGGATTAAGTTGTCCATTACTTCAAAATATCTTCGAGCATATGAAAATCAATATGGCAATGTATGTATATTTCTATTGAAAATAATATCAACTTCCCTGGTAGTAGCTTTAATAAACAAATTATTGAACTTACTGATGCAAAGATTGAATTAGAACTATAAAACGAACATATTGGAGGATACAAGTCAATCTCGAGGGTAGGATTCCCTAATGATTTCTATGACATGGTGATATTGATGCTACGACCGAAATAGCTGATTTTAACAAGATATTGTGTCATTTGTCCACAAACAATTCTTGTATTAAAAGTTTGGTTATGAAATTAATAGCATTATGTAAACATTGATGCAAAGTTGAAGATAAAAGGTCTAAAACATGATAGTTCAAATGTAGTTAAAATTTATGAATTTGGTTTTCCAATCTGTTTTAAAGCAAGTGTTCTTGCAATAGAGAGCATAACTCTATACAATTTTTCATCTTCATCTTTTTTCTGAACATGATCTTTGTACATTGGTACAATCTAAAAAGAACATAGTGAGCAGGTTTACTAGACAAAATAAATTTTAAAAAATGGAAAGTACCAAACAATTTTATTTTCAATTTTATCGCCGAATCCATTTGAAGGTAAGTCTTCTTGCATAACCCTAATGACAATATTATGAAAAGTGATCAATTAATATATATATATATACATCCCTTCTTTCTCTTTTGTAAGAGAAATTGATTATAACTAAAAGTAGTAGAGATAGATGAGCGTTTCTTGTATAACTATGTTGTCCAATAAACAGGACTTGATACATATATTATGAGACTCTCATGGGTTAGGGGTATCTTCCTGACACCAGGAGTTTACTAGAAAAGAAAATTAAAAATTACCTTGTGTAATGAGAAGCATGCCCCATTCACATCAATTGTGATGTCACTAGGAACGTCCGAAAATATCCTGTAAATTTTGAATGCCAATAATGTAAATACTTATTAAAACTAATAAAAGCAATATATAAATTAAACATGTAGTTGAAGATGAGGCCTATAAAGTAATAATGCAAAAGTAATGCTTGATTAGCAGATAAATGAATATCATATTCTTCCTAGTATCTTAAAAGCAAAGACGAAGTTACGTAGGACATAGTTATATTTTTTATTAAGTTAAAAAATCATAAGATATGAACAATATTAGATTATGTCTATGTTTTAATAGCTAATATTCTCATCACGAAGATGAAAAGGATTTTCATAAAACCGACTACAATAATTATCTTGATTTGATTAATTGTTGTATCCATGTCAGTTTGAGTTACAAAAATTGAGAGAGATAGGCTAAGGTTGTGAAAATGCGCGACCTAAAGAAATTCTCAAAATTAATATTACATTTGAAAAACAACCATTCACAGGTCAACTTGATAAGGGGTAGGTCAATCAAAAGTTGATCACACATAATAGCATAATGGGTCTCTCTCCAATCAGCTAAAACCAAACCAATTAAAAGTTATGCATTCCAAGCCAGCTTTAGGCAAAATAGAATGATAACATCCTTATAAGTGTCGCATTGGTAGAATGAGTTGAAGCATATTTTAGAGAATGATAGTTAGGCTCTTGTTTCTTCCTGACCACATTAATCCAATCAACATAAGGTAGTCTATGACAATTGAACAGAAATTATGAAATCAGCACTTAAAGTGACTTGTTTGTAGTGTGAACACAAAAATGGATTTACAATTAATTATGGATGCCTACATGGCAAACAAATAGGAAAAAAATTGTTACATCCTAGAATGTTCCAGAGGCGATTTTAATGTCTTAAGATTGTATAAAGATCATGCACAGGCATACACAAATAAATAGAGTATGGCATGCCCTGGAGATAATTGTTTGCAAAAAAAACCCCAAAAAGGAAAACCTACAAATCCCAACTCAGTTAAAATGCATTACAGTAATCCTCATGCCTTCTATAGTTAGAGAAAACAGAAGCATATGTTCTATAGAGGTTGCGTCCTATGACATTGAATAAAGGCATTGTGGAATAAAGGCATTGTGGAAAGCGATGTTAATAGTCTACAAGCAACTAGCAGTAACGATGTCACAACCCACAAAGACCCTTCATGATGAAGCATAAGATGTGATTAAGGTGGTATGGCTCAATTGATTGAATATACCACCAACTCCCATTCTAGACTGATATTCACTAGAATAAAATAAGTGATAACTTAATTACCTGAAAAATCTTAATTAAACATACAACATAATACTTGACTAAAAAAAACACAACTTAATTTCATAGATACATCCCAAAAAATTCATTCCTTATTCTACAGAGCTTTTAATAAACATCAAAACTCACATTTATAGCATCAAATGTTCATTAAATACATTGTCTTAGTATGCTTCATATCTTACATCAAACAAAATGTCAAAATATAGGGTTTTAAATTCAAAATATGATTCTCGTTCAGGCTCAATCTTATTTGTTTCTCTACTTGTAACAACGACTAAAATAAAATTTTGATGAGCTATTAAGTTCAATAAGCTATGTAATTCTAAAACATAATTCAAATACTCAAGAAAAGGAAACATCATGCATTCTAATCATAAACTTGATACAAGTATTAAAATTATGATCATAGACTAAATAAAAATATCAAGTATTTAATTGTCATCTATACTATATTATCTAAGTGTATTAGTGACATATAATATCCAAATACATCAAAAGGTAAAACTAAAAATTTTCACTAAATTTTAATCCAATTTTCGCACATCTCAATAAAATAATTAAAAATAATTTTATAAAATTTTAAATTTTGTTAAGAGCTATGATTTTCCTACTTTTTTAAAGATATTTAAGTATATATATATATATATATACACTGAAGCATCCACAAATTCTCCCTACTCTCCTCCATTTAGAAATGCTGCAGAGAAGAAAGGCTAGGAGGTTTAGTAAAAAATCTAAATTTTTGAGTTGATTCATGTCAATCATTACTTTTGAGTGGGTTAAGTATTTGAAAGAGATGTAAAAGGAAAATTATTATTTAGTAGTTATTTGAGTTAAATTTATGTTATTAAATTAGAAATTGATTTAAGCAAAAAAAAATTTATATTTTTACTAGAATGTATACAAAAATATCTAGATTGAACTTGCATAAAAGTATATGTATTCTAAGAAAGATGCAGCATTTGTGGTAAGATAATCTCTAATATGTGGAGCAAATTATTCGTTGGTCTAATGCTTGTGAATTCCTAATAATTACATTAGACATTTTACATGTATACTTGTAGATAATTCTTTATATTGAGCATGTTTATTGTAACTGGCGATTATTAGAAATCCTAATGTATTATACATGTTCACTTATTACAATAATTATTATTTCATATTATGTGTTTGCAATTGAAAAATAATAATAAATAATAAATGAAAAATGAAAATTTGGACCAGACATGGCCGAAAACGACACCTAGGCGTTATGTTGTCTTTAAGCTTAAAGAGCCCAAAAAATACCAACAACCAACCTCTCAGCAATAACCGTCCAGGGAGGGAGTAGGAGCAGTTTGGAGAGCATGAACAATTGGTTAGAGAGTGGGAACGATTGAGATCCAACCCTTATAAGAAGAGTAGGGCTGGGTGTGAACGGTTAAGATCCAACCCCTATAAGAAGAGTAAGGCTGACCTTCTTCTTCTTCTTTCCTTTCTAGCCACACAATTGATACAAATAGATTTTTCAGTAAAATACTAAATTAGTAATCTTCCTAGTTCTAAAGCCCACTCCTTCCCCATACTACAAGTGAAAGAAAGAGAAAATGTAAACACATTAAAGCAGCCCAAGCAAGACTTACTATATCCATGCAAATGATGCCGCCTATCTCTATGAAATGAAGGAATTTTTTTTTATTGATTTATAATCATAGTGGAATCAATGGTGTAGAGTCAAAATAGGATTCTTTATTATTATTGTATCAATCCCATCTCATTTTCCGCTTTTCCCGCCCTTCCCTCTCTTTGTCGTGGACTCTACTATAAGTTCTTCTTCTTGCACAAGGCAAGATTTAAGATAATACTCCAAATGAAATACTTCATTTATACGATTCCTCACTCTACAAAAAGAATCTTGAAGAATTCCACGATTGATCTTGGATCCGGTTTGCAATGAAGATCCTTCCTCCATCGATCTTAATCCAAAGCAAGAGAGACGAAGGTGATCACTTTAAAAACGAAATTTTAGGCATTGCCAAGATGAAATATTGTCGAAATTAAGATTAAATCAAACTTTAATCTACTAAAATAAGTTCAAGACCTCCTCCGTTGAATGTAGTTCTACCATGAGATGAAAAAACCCTCCCCCCGTCGATCTTGGATTAGGAACAAAAAAGAATAGTGCACTTTTGCAATAAAATACTTCGAAAATTAGCATTGCTAAATTATCACGCTACTAAAATTTATAAAAATCGTCAAAACCACATAAAAAATTGCTCTATAACGGAGTCATCCAACTCGTAGCGCTGTGGCACTGAGCTCTCGCGATTTTGAATGTTGGCACTCCACTTTGCAGTGCCACGACACTATTTAATGGCGCTGAGGCATTGCTACCAGCGCCATGGCAAACGCTTAGCTTATGAGTTTCAAAGTCAAAATATCCAATATGCAGCGCCGCAGTGCTATTGTATGGTGTCAAGGCGAAGCGACCACCGCCATGGCACCGAATCATAACGTCACAGTGCTACCTTATCAGTTTATAAGACCGATGTGTCCACCTGCAACGCTGCAACTCTCATGAAAGCACTGAGGTGCTATAACAGCGCCGCAATGCTTCTTCGCTAGAAACGTAGAGGTGTTGGATTCTTAATGCCAAGGCGCTATCATCATAGCGCCAAAGCACTGACATTCCAGTGCTGAGGCACTACATTTTCAACCTATTTTTCTTTAAGTTAAAAATTTTATTCAGTTAAATTTCAAATTTATAATAAATGTCAATATCACGATTAATTCCAAGAGATAGTCAATCAACATACAAAAAATATCAAATAAAATTTTATTGCAAAAATTAAAATTTTTTTACAAGAATGAGCCAAATAAAAATTACAATTGCATAAAAAAAGAAGAGAAATACAAAAAAAGGGAAAAAACATCCTAATGGTCGTAGTCATCTTCCTCTTATTTTTCTTCTGGCTCCAACGGGGTGTTAATATAGGGGTCGTAGTAAGGCGCTATAAAAAAAAAGAACTTTACTCGGGCCAATGTTAAAGCTACAATTTTCAAACATTTAAACGAGTGCTGAGCTAAACTAGTTTATGTAAGAAAACTGCTGCTGCTACTAACCCATATGATAGTCAAATTTCTTCCCCAATTTTTACTTCTGTCAACTACTTCGCCCACCCTCTTCCTTAATTCTGAGACTTCTCCTCCAATATCTTGTTGTTGCTCAGTTAACATCTTGGAGGATTTGGAATTGCATTGAGGAGAGCATGAGCTCTCTCTTATTTCTATTTTTGATCCAAATCATTCACTCATTCATTTCATCAAGGAAGCCCTTCGTATAAGAACTTCTTCTAGGTCCTCTGACGCACCAACCGCAACACACAAGGAATAAATGAGAGAGGGGCCATTTGGGTAGTACCCTTAAGCATATTACAAATTAAATTATAAATAATCTTTCTCACATCTATAATAAAATCCTTTTGAATCACATAATTCAAAACGGCTCTATTCTTAATTCCCTCACTAATATTACCAGCGAACATCAACTTGGTAGAAACAAAATAGTGTCAAGCTTTAGTCACGACTATTAGGTCAGCGATAGGAAAAATAATAATCTTTTCGTCCCGTCATTTCCACTGAAAATTTGAATTTCTAATAGTGAGAAAACTAAAAATTTTATTAAAACCAGGGTGATTATTATAATAGAAAAGATATTGATTATATGCAAAATTTTGCAAATTGTAATATGCATTAATGGAAGCAGAAATGCACCCATTTTCCCATGCAAAAACTTGGTTGTCCTAGTGAACCTTCGCGTTAGCGAAGAATTCTCGCACCACATGAACGATGCATGCGTCATTGTCATAGGCCAGCTTCTCCCAGCCTCCCTCGTTGATGACCCTCTCTATGTTGCCGCCCAGATTGTGAAAACTCCTCTCTGTGATAAAATGTTTATAGACAAGAGCATGTTGATACCACCTCGACATCCATATTGACAAATGCTGTCAACCAAGGCCTCTTCTTGCCCTTCTAAATGATCTTGAGAAGCATATTTGCTGATCTAGGGCTAGGGAAAAGCTAAGGCAAGAACAGTCCAAACAATAAAGGCTTTAGAATGAGTTTTAACAGCATAGGGGTTTTATTTATAGAATTAACCTAGCGTCAGGCATTGCTTTTGCAATAAGCAACGCTAACCTCTTAGTTTCAGGTATAAGATACGCGTTGCGGCACCCCAATAAGATTCTCCTTAAGACCCTGTCGTGTATCAATGGAAATATTTTTGGAACCCCCACCATCATAACATATAGCACTAATAATAATAATAATAATAATCATAATAATAACTCATTAATTATTATATTAACAATAACAACAATGATGATGATGAAAATTATTAGCATTATTATATTTCTATATAATTATGCATCATTTTTACGTGGCGCATGAATCTTGAATCTATATGATGGCCCTTTCATATCAACACCACCGAAAAAAAAAATTATAACCACTACTATCACATCTAATTCCAAAACATCCGTAGCCACTGTGATTCCCAAGATATGTCAGTCATCACATTGATTGCCCTAAGGGCAATATTCTACTAATGTTACTTGTTTAGAAAGGATCAACATGTACTCATTTACATTTATTATATAAGTTTTTAATCTGAAATAAAACTTAAAAATTTTCTCTTTAGGATTTTTCATATATTTTTTTGTCTAAGAAATTTCTTGTTAGCCTAAAATTTTAATTTTAGACAAAAAAAGTAAACTTCTAATTGAGTAGACTTTCCAACAATGCATTATATTGCTATTATATTATTTTTTTGTTTCATTACTGAAAAATCAAGCCTACAAGAAAACATGTCACATAGAATCAATAACATATAAGAAAAAATATGGTTGCTAAAATAACATTAAATAAAAATCAAATATGAGATAATAAGAATTAATACTTACTAAAAGCTACCATATTCCCAACATTTTAGCTTTCCCAATGTCATGCTTCAATCAATCTAAGTTCATTAGTATAAGTGGAACTTCCGACTAAAATTTATTTATAAGATAAATTATAGATAGTGTTTATAGAATATTTGTCCTTTGTGGTAAAGAAGGCTAATGGAAGCTAGAAAATATGTATTGACTAATCAAACCATAAAAAACCTCCCAAAAGGATAGCTTTCCTCTCCCCCACAATGACCAATTGATTGACACCACCTTCAAGAAATGATGCTCAACTTCATGGATGCTACTCCAAATATAGCCAAGTTAGAATGCACTATATTGGTGAGGAGGTCACATCATTCCAGAGTTGCAAGGGACTCTATAGCCAGAGCTATAACCTTTAATTTGAAGTTAGTTCCACCTACCTTAAAAAAAAGGACTTCAAGGACAACATAAAACATACAATGTAAGTTGACTTCAAAAACATGTTTATCAATACACACCTTTTTTAAAATAGTTGGCACAAAGTTAGGACATTTGCATGCTCCGTACACAATTCATACACATCTTTTTTGACATGATATAAGACTTCAATTCAAGTGTCTCACATACAAAATTTATGTCTTTCTTGGTATGATGAGAGTGCTCAAAATGTATTCCTTCGCATGCAGGTTAATGCAAAAATGTTTCCAAAATCCACAAAAAAACATTTAGAGAAATGTTAACAAAAGAATTTTTTGAAATCAAAATAATGTGATGAAAGTAAAAATAGTAGATGAAAACCATAAAATTAAGACAATAAAACATAAAATGTGCTACATGTCAAATAAAAAGATAAATAAGTAAAATAAATTTATAAGAACTTTCACAGCTAATAAATAAGCATGACTAAGACCACTCTGCTACAAAGCAAACAAAAAAATAAGAAAATTACATGCAAGACACTCCAATTTATAGCTTATGTTCCTTCACCACTAACCCACCTAAGCATCAGCATGAAAAAAAAAAAAACATGAACCAAATGGCAACATTTTAAGCAATTGCAAAATTTTAGGTTACCACAAACTCACAAGAAAAGTTGTGAATAAATGAAAGTTGAACTTACTCATGCCAAACAACATGCAATGATTAAGATGGAATCATATAAACAAAATCATAATGCAACACATGCATCACAATGAAAATAGTCACTAACAAGAGTGCAAGAAATTGAAGGAGAACAATTTAAAAGACTGAGCATACTTCTCAATGAAAAATCTAATACAAATTAAGTAACACAAAAAAACATGTCAATCTACCAAAACTCAAAATAGCACACCCATTACAAAAAATATGTCAATGTTAACAATGTCAAAAATTGAAATCAAAGCAACTCTAAATATTGCAAATGCCCTTGATAGAAATCAAACTCAAATCATTTCACACTAAAAAAAAACTACATATGTGCACCAAAAGCATGCCAATCCATTTTTTGGTTCCAACATCTCATTGAACCATATTGCATGCAATTGATTGGGCAACTCAAGAATATGAGAAATGCTCTATATATTTTATCATATATTTTTAAAAAATAACCAAAAGAATAACAAAAAATGAATACAAAATAAAAAAATATGTTTGATTTACAAACAATCTTATGCTAGTTGTGAGGCTTGCAAGTTATATTTTTTTACTTGAAAAATATCAATAATTAGTTAAATTTCTCACAAAATGATATTAAGGGTACCCATATTAAGAAAATAGGAAACAAACTTGTTGGCCCAATACTCCAAATGCCATGAGTGAAGTTGATAGGGCCCACATCCCAACAACCATCCAAATAACAAAATAATGATTTTATATCTTACCTTAGTCTAAGTGAACAAGTTTGTTTCATCACAAATTAGGAATCAAATATTCAACATCAAATATCACCAAAATTTTGTGAAGATATTTGCACACTATTATTAAGGACTTCTATAATGAAAATTCATTTTAAAAAATAATTGATTCACCTTGCCCATATGGAAAGGTTATAAGTCTCATCTTTAGGATGTGTTTGGAGAAGCGGTGGTGAGGCAATGCGGTGCGAAAACACACCACAGTATCATTTAGATACTATGTTCTAATCGCATTTTCGAAAATTTGCGGTGGGAAAATGCATTTTCTAATATAACCTGGTAAAGTGCGGTGGCTATCAGAAACCTGTGGTTAGCATTTTTTAAAATAAAAAAAAAATTGTAATACCCATCATAACTTTTTAGACAACAAATTCTTCTACAGCAACTCTACCACTGCATTTTCAAACAGCTCCCAAACGAACAGTTAGGCTTCTCCATTTCAAAATTATAAGTCCCATTTAAGGTCTAACCATTTACATGCAAGGGTAAAATAAATAGAGTCCATAGCTCAATAATTATCCACAATATGATCATCTACATACATAAATAGGATCCACATGTTAATAATTATCCATGTTGAAAAATAATGATTATAAATGAAGGCTTGCTAAAATATTTAGTCATGCATTTGCATAAAGCATTTAAGGCTTTGTATGATGAACATTCATTTTAATAAGAAAGCTCTTTGAGCCATGCATATAAGACATATCCTTTGAGCCTAATCATCTACAGAAAAATGATAGACCAAGCATGGCCCACAATTCTCCAATAGTTTCACCACAAATACAATCCACATTATAGATTAATATTGGGTAAAACAAATGCAACTAGTCTATATGAAAACTAATATGGACTTGATCCTTAGAAAGCATGTAAACAAAGTAGATGGGGTCCCCATAAACATAATCTTTTTGGGTCTAACATAAACTCTCAAGTTGTAAATTCCACACCTAAACACTATCTGCATAAGTAGTGGAGTTGAAAATATTTAAGGCACCAAATTCCTATATAAAGTTAAAAGTAATTACTACACCCCTATAATGGAATAAAAATAATTGTCAAAAAAGTTTTAAAATGAGTTTATGATTCCTACCATAAATCAAAGAAATATCTTAAGCAATTCCTCGATGATTGGATTAATTATCAAAATATCATAACCATAGATCCCATAATGAATATTCCTCTCATAGTCCATGGAAAATACATTTTGAACTTTCTTGATAAGAATGAGTGCATTCAAGCTTAAATCATAAACATGGGAGTTTTCATCTAAATCTATTACCATTTAAAAATGTAAATAATATATGTAGCCAAACACTTTAGCAATAATCAACCACTTTGTTCTCAAAGCAACTATCCATCAAAACTTTGCACTAGTTTGTCAAGAATGATAAATTTAAGTTTGATTAAAGCTCAAAATAGCTTAATGTCATATCAACTAAATCAATATGATCACTTACAAAAATCTCACCCTGATATGGGCTTGGCGAGTGTTTCCTAATAAGGCGTTTAGCCTGATTGTGATAGTAGTAGCATATTATCATTAAAGATTAAGTTTATGAGTTGTAAGACAGGAGATACACTGATGGAGCATTAAGCTTGTTGTTACCTAAGGTAGCTTAAAATTAGCACATTCAACAAGCATTCACATCAGGCCTATGAGATATCCTTAAATTATGCAACTCACAATTCCTAACAAGAATCATTCAATCACATTCGTCACCTATATTATGATAACCGAGACAATGAAATAAAAAGATTTTGATCAAATTTATCATCACTCCCCTACTATATCCTCTAAACTAATAATGGCATATTCTTCTCTCCAATCAAATCTATTCCTACTAAAGCAAAGCATCATAAGTCTATATTGTCGAACCACTAGTATTCTAAAATCCTCCATTTTTCATCATTTTTGCATCAACTCTTTGTTGATGCCTCACCACCAGAAACTTGGACTATGTCTCTCTTGGTAATGTGTTTGGCACAGCAACTTCAATATGAAAATAAATCAGGACCACAAAATGTAGCCGCATCCCCTCCACTTCAGCTCAAATATATGCTAAGATAAGTAACGACCACTTTCTTAGAGAAAGATCAAAACCCCAATAGGGATGACAAACCTCAATGTCGGGTTGAAATTGCACCTCCAGAAGAACAATCTTGGGCCTCTTTTTAGAGAAAAATTAGAGCATAAAAAAAATTAAAATTATGATTTTCCTACACCTCTAAAGGATTTATAAAATGTGGAGGAGATATATATATTACAATTTTCTAGGATTTTTTTAAAATTTTGATCTTCCCTACACCCCTAAGGGATTTATAAAACATATATATATATATATATATATATATATATATATATATATATATATATATATATATATATATATACATGCATACATTTACCTACATATATGTATAAATGTTATGTATCTATGTATGTATATATATACATGTATGTATGTATGTATGTATATATATATCTAAATATATTAGAATTTTTTGGAAATTTTAAAATTTTAATATCTACTTACCAATATATTTTGAAGATTACAAATATTTTATAATTTGTGAATGATTTCTAAAATAATTAAACTAAATCCTTAAGGTGATAGGAATCCACATTTCATACAAGCAGTGTGGGTGTGGGTGGTCAATAGCTCATTAACATCCAATGCCTAACTTCCAACATCCATGATTAACCAATGCTCAACATTCATCACTCGCTAACACTTGACAACACATCACTAGCTGTCACCAATTGACCGTCATTAACAAATGTTTCTCGTCAACTATCCGTATCAACATTCATAATATTTTAGCCACTACCTTAGGAGATAAGCATTACATTATGAGTATTGACATTATAATCCCACTTCCTCCAATTATAAAAAAGGTGAACCAATGTAATCGCTAATTTATATTAGTAAAATCATATTAACTAGGCTAACCATTTGGCTTTTTCCCTTCTATCTTTTTAAAATGTCTTATTCTGATTGAGGACTACAAAACAGTAACAAGTCCAAGAATATCACAGCAAAGATCTGAAATAAGATTTTTTGCAACTTATTCATGAAACAAGTATCACAGTTTATTCCATCTTTTTATGAAATTTATCTCCGAAAAACAGATTGGTGAAGGAACCCTCCATTTCGGCCATTCTCTACCAACACGAACAATTGATCTCATATGTCTGCAACATATACCACAAAATGTTTTTTTTATTTTTTTATTTTTTTATTTTTCACTTATCCTTTCGTTCATATGCCACATCCTGTTTGAGAACAATGCCGAAGCATAAATTTCAGGAAAAAAATGGAACAATATGCAAAGTGCAAATTCAATGTATCCATTTAACAGCTATAACTTCAAAATACACAGGGGACTTCAAATAAATGGATGTAGTTACACCGTTGTTCCTGTCTACCTGATGAGTCATGTACACCCCAATTTTCTTTCTTTTCACTCATCCTCATTATGTAATTTTTGCATTTGCATGCTTGATAAATGAGTCATAATATTCACAAACGGGAACTGGCAGCGTCTTCTTACACCTAAAACTTACTGGAACAGACCTCTTTTAAAAGATCATTTAGCTAAAAGCATACGAATTGCATAAAATGACTAGAAATCCATCACCAAAATCGCTTCAAACATCAATAAAAAACTAATCCTTCTGCCAAGTTCCCCAGCCATAAACTTCCAGGTCTTCTAATCGTTGCTAACTCAGACGATAACAGAAAAGAAATAGCAGCAAATACAACACATAGTAAATCAGTAATCATAATGAATGAATCATCTAGCTAGCAAAGCAGCATAACACATTTAAGACAGCATACAAAGGACAAGATAGCGCACCATTGGTCGATCCTCTGCTGATCGGAAGACACGCACAGCGGAACAGCATTTCGCTCCATGGCGGCGGCGGCGGCGGCGGCGGCGGTAGAGGGCTAGGCGTTCGAGCAATAAAGCGGACGAGCAACGTCTGTGGCGGTTCGGAAAATTGGACGAACAGTTGACCGGCAATGGAATGCATGAGGACCCAAAAATGGACATTGGTGAGAAGGTAGAGGCGGGTCATGATGCCATCCACCACCTCGCGACCACTTCTACACTTCACTTCCTCTTTTTATTTTTTATTTTTATTTTATTTTATTATAATTTATTTTTTTTAGGTTTTGAGAAATGGAGTGAAATGGAGTGAAATGAGCGCTTAGCTAGGAGACAAAGCGGCAAAAGAAAGGGACGACATTAGGGAGTGGGCTGGGTCCGCTGCTCCTGGGAGGGAGGTTATGACATGAGGATCATAATAGCGCATGAGTAGGCTTTTGACGGCGACCCGTCTCTTTTTATTTTTCTTTCACCGCACTCTTTCTTCCTTCGCCACTCCATCCTGGCATTATAGATTGGTTAACCTTCCAAAGAGATGTCACATCATGCCATTCTGATTTTGCTTTGATTTACTTCAGGAATTTACATATACATACCCTCCAAAATATTTCAATTTACCTGTCTAATACTCTAAACTTTAATTTTAGATAAATACCACACAAAAGTAATTAATACATCAAATATACCACCTCTCTTATTCTCCATTAGTCTCCATTAATCCCTACCTACCATTAGTTTATCTATCAATGTCTGCCCTGGTCGTCATCTACCTTTATCTCCTTTCAAATTGGTGGAGAAAAGTCATGGGCCATGCAAAACTAAAGATAAAGTGCAAGGAAGAAGCTCAAGCGAGCATTAAAACTAATAAGATGAAGATCAAAGCATGAAGGAGAAGGAAAAAGAGCTCTTTGTTTTATGTGCCAACGACATCCTCTTCTCCACTTTTTTTATTGATCTAAAAAGTCTTCTATCATCAACTGACAAATCCTGTTGACTCCCATCACATGGTCAACTAATGCCCTTATGCCCTTCTCATCACACATATCATTGAATTCATCATTCCAAGAAGAGCTTGTGGCTATAAAAAAGTTTGAAGTGTGGTAGAGGATCTTCTTTCTTGAGGCAGAAAAATGTCTTATTTGTCTTAGCAGAGTTGTGTGAAGGGATCTACGTGAAAGACGAGGATGATTATTGCCCTTCTAATGTGGTTGTTATATATATATATATATATATCTTGGTGAAGTTAGATGTTGAAGGACGACTAGAATATTATCTTTAGTGAGAATTACTTTGACTCTACAATTGTACATGTCGATTTGAAGGGGCTTTTTTGAAGTTGCTACAGACCATTAAATTTGTGAATTGTTCTCATTATTAAAAGAAAATCATCTCTTTGCATTGATATTCTTCATCTGATTTATAATAGACAATAAGACATATCTCTTATATAACATATAAAAATTATGGTTCAATAGTTATTAGTTCAAATATGAATATACATTATTATTCTTTATCGTACAAAATGTATTAAATGCTACAAGTGAAGATATTCTATGTAATCATTTAATAATAACTTAGTGTATAGCGATTTTCTTATGTAGCTATATAGTTATATGCAATTATCTACTATTTAAATTTTGTTTCTTTCTCTTAAGTTGCCAATATGACTTGTTCTTTTATTTAGCAAATTCTCAGAAAAAATATAGGCCAACTTTATATGATAGGAATTTGAAAGAATGTCTTCTTTTCCTAATCCAAGACTTCCAATGAATGTTCTATTGAATTTTTGGCTTAATTCTCAATATTTATATGAAAGAGAGTAATAAAGACATTTCAATAAATGGCTTTCTTTTCTAGAAGTAATATAGCAATGTTTTATATTAACGAGTTATTAATGGTTCAATCTAATGACTACTATCCTCTTCAATTATTGGTATCTCTTCATGTAATTCAATAAATCTCCTTAAGCTTCGTTCTCTTGAACAATCTACTTGGTGATTTAACTATGCTATGACATTAAGTGCAGGTTGAATTTCAACTAAACCACAAGTTAATGCACTTGAGATGGAAACCATGGTGGTAGCTGATAAGAAAGAAGAACTCGCCAAAAGTTAATTTGGAGATGCAAACAATACACTCAATGACTCCATTGAAGTACACAAAGCTAAAGACGGTGATTAGGAGTGATTTAAGCAAAATGTGGTCGAACCACTATGATTGTATCTGATAAAGTGATGGGGAGGATTAACATAAACTAATGGAGGGGAAGTGTGATGTAACACATCAAAGGAGAAAAAGGACTTGTCACTAGGTCCCAAACTAAAGCTTGAAATCTAGATGACTTTTAGTAGACTTTATGTGTTATGGGTTTATATTTTATGTGTTATATTAATGGGTGTATTTGACCATGTTTAAGTGTTGTATAGGTATTATGGTTGAAAATATGTAAGTTCATGTGTTAATTTGCATAATTGTCATCCTGGTACCAAGGTGCTGCCTTTTTGGCACCTTGGTGCTATATTCTATAAGTTTTAGTATTTTTGGATCGATAAGCTAGGCTTTGGCTCTGCGATATGGTGTTACGATGCTGCTTCGTGATGCCATAGCATTGGAAAATGAAGGTTCAGACTTTTTTTTCAAATTTTTGGTAGTTTTCTCCTCAATGGACACATGCCTTGGAGTATTGTATTATTTAAACACATGTTCTACCCTAATAAAAAGTTTTTAGCTTTTGTGTGTAAAAAGGAGTGAAAACTCTTGATTGGAGCTTGATGGCTAGCAATTCGAGGGATTCAGCGATCCTTTGTTGTAATTTTACTTTGGTGAGTAGGACTTCTTCGTATTCTTTCTACTTCGATGAGTGGAAGATCTTCATATCTCTTCAAATTTAGTGAGTGAAAGATACTTGAAGCATCTCATTCTCCATCATCCACTACAACATCCTACTCTCCACAACCTATCCCTACCAGTTTTGGTATTTGAGCCTAAGGTTTAGAGGCGTGCATTGAAAAAAATGCATGCAAATAATCCATATTAAATCCAAGCAATGTTAGTTCTTTATTTTGTATTTTGAGTAATTTTCTTTACTGAGATAGTGATTTTTTCGAGCATGCTAAATTCATGTATAGACAATTCTATGAATATTTGTGTTACTACCAATTAGTTGTCTCTACTTATAAAGCCTAGCCTTTCTCTACTTAACCTAACTTCAAGCCATGACACTTGAGTGACAGCTTAAGGAAGAGAAAGTTCACCGATAGCCTAATATAGTAAATAAATCCTACATAAAAACTAAAATTAT
This sequence comes from Cymbidium sinense, assembly GCA_021442155.1. Lineage (NCBI taxonomy): Eukaryota > Viridiplantae > Streptophyta > Magnoliopsida > Asparagales > Orchidaceae > Cymbidium > Cymbidium sinense. The sequence goes on along the minus strand of CM038228.1, from coordinate 68,048,656 downwards.
ATCCTTAAAGATCTATATATATATATAAATATATATATATATATATATATATATATATATATATATATATATATATATATATATATATATATATATATATATATATATTCAAGTTTGCTTAATGTTTTGTAGCACAAGTTTGTGTTTATTAAAGGCTAGTCATTTTTAAAACTCGTGCATCTCATTTGTGTTAAGTTTAGTTCACATATCGCATATTTCATTTGGAGTGTCATACTTTCATCCTTTTGTTAACATCATGCCACCTAAATGTTAGTTTGGACTAATTAAAAGATTTAATTAGAAGAGCATATGAGATTTTTATGAGAAGTTAAGAGAAATTCACTAGGGAAGAGACCTTCTCATGAACCTCGCCGCACAAATTCAAACCTTAAGTACAAGGCTTCAAACTCCATCGATTATTCTACATTCGGATGACTTATAATTAGTAGGAGGAAAAATATTAAACTTCTTAAAAATGAGTATCCTACGAGAAGACCAAACTTAAGGAATATCTTTAGACAAGACCATCATAGAGTCCCAAAAACATTACATGAACCTATGAAATAAGTTAAGATAAAAGCTCCAATATATGATGGTTTCATGATCTCAATAAATGTTTAGATTAGTTCCCAAATGGATGACTTCTTTGATTAGTATTATATGAATTATCAATGAACTACATTTACAAAAATGAAATTAGTAAGTCATGTGAAAATATATTAGAATAACATTCTAGTTAAAGAAGAAAGTATGGTAAAAACCTCAAGACATGGGTAGAAATGAAAGAAATCTTAAGTGCTAAGTATTATTCTAGAAATCATGATAAATGACTCTATGAACAATTGACTACACTTAAGTAAGAGACTATGTAAGTAGTGGAATATATGAACACATTTGAAGATTTAATAGTTAGAACCCAATGCACTAATAAAGCTAATAAATGTGCCATTAGTTTATGAGGAAATATTAAGAATGAGGTAGAGCTTCATGATCCCCCAAACTTTAGAAGATGCTTTTCACTATGCTTTACTTATAGAAAAATGTAAGAAGGTTGCATCTACATGCAAGATGAAAGCTCAAGTATCTCCTAAATATATGCCTACATCTTAATCTCAAAAACTATTTCTAAGCCAAATCCTTCAACATCGAACAACCCCTCCAAAATGAAACTACTACTAAAATTATAGAAGAGATTTGCTTTAAATGTCATAAGAAGGGTCATAAGCAAAATTAAAGTAAGGCAAAATTATGTTCTTAAATGAATTAGAAGATTTAGAAGAAGAAGAAGAGTATATTGAAGAGATACATGATGATACACTATTTGATGAAGACGTAGATCTAAATATAGATAATCGATGTTAGTTAAGAGGTGTATGATTACTTTTAGAGAAGAAGATTGAAGAAGGGGAATATTTTCTCAATGTATATCTTGTGTAAACAAAGCTAGTAATATGTGGAGAGAGTGCTATGAATATTATATCAACCCATGTTATTACTAAAGCAAATCTTACGACTGAACCTTACCCAAAATCATTCCAAGTTAGTTGGGTAAATCACACATCTCTATCCATTACTAACATATGTCTTGTTCTAATTAAAATAGTTAGCTATAATGATCAAATTTGATGTGATGTTCTTTCAATGGAAATAACTTATATCTGTTAGGATGACCATGACTTTATGATTTGAATGTAATACATTATGGACATGAAAACACTTATGTATTCAAACATAATGTGAAGATAATTAAATGTTCCTCATAAAGCCTAATGAAAAGTGATCAATTACACCTTCACATAAAACTCTTCCTGCACCTCCTCACAAATCCAATTCTGAACTACAACTCAAACCCAATCAAGGGTGGAATGTGAAACTCTAATTGATAGTGATATCACCATCCAACAATAAGGAGGATACTTCTAATATACATTATAGTACATGAGGATCTTTTAGAATTCAAATTATAACCTTAGGGTTTAAAAATTTAGTTAGAGAATTCAATGATCCTACTTCTCTATTTATCTTGCACCTTCAAAAAATCTCCATTGATACTAAGGATCATTACATACATATTTTAGTCTTAGTTTTATTGTCTAAATTCAAAGATTTTTATCCTCGATGACTTATATAATGAACTATCACCATTATTGGATATACAACAAGTTATATATCTAATTGGAGCTTAGGGAAGGTCTCTGGTGGCTCATTTTAGGTAGCTAGGTCTCGAGGAATGCAAGTGTGGGGATTGAGTGGAAATGAGGTGTATACCCCTTGCGGATGACTTGGGCTAGTTTGGCTTCTTATGGATGCTTGGTGGAGTAGGTGGTGGCTAGGAAGGGCGGAAATTCTTCTTAGGAGGCTCGGTTTGAGTGTCCAAGGCATGGAAGGTGGCTGCTAAGGGGGATAGTGGGTGCCCTTGGTGGTTTCAAATGCTCTAATGGGGGAGGTGAGGTGATTTCACCTCCCATGGGTCATGAATGACCCAACAACTCTTGGTTTGGTTGGTGCCCTGAGCCTAGGTGGACCAATGACAAGTGGTCAAGGAATGAAAATAATCACTTACATGGGTGATTTGTCTCATGTGATACCCTTAGCCCAAGGGTAAGATTATCATTTGGTGTTGTATTTGATTTAGACAGATTTGAAATGAGTCAAAAGTGGGTTGGGCCAAATTTCAAATAATTTGGAGTTCATTAGGTTCAATTTGGCTAATTTGATTAGGTCAAATCAGTCAAATCGGGTTAGGTTGACCAATTGGTCAAATTGAGTTAAATAAAGGGTTGGATCAAGTTCATATAATCATTTGGAGTATATTGATATTATTGGATTGGTCCAATTTGGTTTTAGATTTGGTTTTGGTTCATTTGAGTTCATTTGGGTTAAATGGGTCAAGTTGACCAATTTGATCCAATTGACCAAAATTAAGTCATGACTTGGTTTGGGGTTGGTTGATCATTTGAGATATGTTGTGAGCTTTGGTTGAGTTAAATTTGGATTTGATTGGATTTTAGGTTGGTTTGACCCTTTAGGTCAAGTTAGGTTCAATAGGTCATTTGGGTCTAGTGGGTCAATTAGGCTCAATTGAGGCTTTAGTCAAATTCAACGATCAATTTGGCATGATCTTGAGCCATTGGTTGCAATCAATTTGATTTAAATTTTTATTTGACCCATTTTGACCATTTAGGTCAAATTGGGTCAACTTGGGTCAAGGGGCCAATTGGATTAGGTTTGGCTCAATTGAAGGACAAGTTATGTTCAAGTATTGATTTTAAGTTGGTATGAATCATGGGTTTCAATGGAGTTGGCTTAGGTTGCAATTTGGCTAGTTTAGGTTCATATGGGTTAATGAGGTTGACTTGGTCAAAGGGCTAGGTTAACTTGGTTTGACCCAATTTATGATAATTGATCAACCTAGATGATCAACAATCATGCCATGAAGTTTGGATCGGCTTAATTCACTTTGGTTTGGCTTGAACTGGATTTTAATTCAAATAGGTCAAATTGGTCACTTTGAGTTGAGTGAGCCAATTGGGTTGAGTTTCATTTAGTTGAGTTTATATATGGATTTGGGATTGATATATAAATTCAATTGTAATTAGCTTGGGTTCAAATGAATTTTGGTTCATTTGAATATTTCAAGTCAAATGGTCTAAGTTGGGTTTGACTTGGGTTGATTTTGACTTGGCTTGATGATTGTAGATTTCATTTATATTTGGAATGGTGATTGATGGAATGATTGATTTGTGAGAAAATCAATTGAATTTGATTTGAATTTGAATGGAATTTGGCTTAAAGGGTTTAGATTTGGATTTTTGATTTAGTTTGATTTAGTTTTGATGATTTAAATGTATATTTTATTTATATTTATGAAGATGATTGAGGATATGATTGATTCATGAGAAAATCAACTGAATTGGAAGTGATTTGGGCTAAGATTTGGCTAAGCTCATGAAGGTTGATTCATGTGACTTAGGATGGGTTTTGATTTAATTTGATTTAGTTTTGATAATTTAAGTGCATATTTCATTTATATTTGTGAAGATGATTGAATATATGATTAATTCATGAGAAAATAAATTGATTTTGGTTTGATTTGGATAGGATTTTGGTCAAGTTCATGAAGGTAGTCACATGGCTTAGGTAGGATTTGGTATTATTGTAGATTTTGGCAAATTGGATTTAGAATTGAGTTTGATTGTAAGTTTGATAGATTTATTGAAGGGTTGAGTTGATATTTGAAATAAAAATCAATTGAGTTTGGATTGATTTGAATTTGGCTAAGGCTAAGTCTATGAGATAAAATTATAGGGCTTATGTTGGTTTTGAATTTAAATTTGATCATGTGTTTCAATCATTTAGCTTAGAATTGGTTATTGATTTTAATCATCTGATTTGAATTTGGATTTGGATTTAGATTTGGTATTTGAATTGAATTTGAGGTTTGATTATGGCTTAAGGAGATGAACATGGATTGGTTAGGTAGATTGATCTGCCAAACTCCTAAGGCATGGCCTAATCCTATGATTAACTCTTCTAAGTCTCTAAGTTTAGGTTGAGTGTTCACTTAATTGCTAGAAGTGTCTTATGACTAAGAAATTCTTAGTGTCTAGAAGACTCTTGAGTCTAAGATGAAGAGATTGAGAACTCACTCTAAAAGTGAGGTCAATAACATGGAAAAGTAAAGTAGAGTTTATTTTATGTTGATTTTTTAATTCCCTATGGAAGCAAGCTCCCATAGTTAATTACATCATAGGAAATAAGAATTTCCTAAGAAAAATCTCGATTAAAGTAGTCAATAAATATCTCCAAAGATTTCAAGGTTAGACTATCAAAGGATTAGGCATTCATGGAAATCAAGTGGGGAAGTTCGAGTGGAAAGACTTATTTATGGATTCCAAAGAAGGATAAGTGGGTAGCACTCATGATACTAGGAAATCTAGTGAGTGCTTCAGTCTACCCTATAGTGAGGCTTTATATATTTGAAAGAGAGAGTTTATTTTTGTTTGAGTTGAAATTTTATTAGAATGCTAAGGCTTATAATCCATCAACATAAAATCATGGAAATGCCTAAGAGGTGATGACTTATACTCGTAGCTTGAATGAAATAAGTTGCCTCAAAACCTAAATCTAAGATGCTTTAGCATAAGACAAAAGCATGACCTAAGTATAATTGGAAAATGGGATACCACAAGAGAGGATAAACCCATCCTGACTCTTTTGGACTTACAATTGCTTGGAGTGGCCGCCAGCTAATACCTTCTATGCTTCAAAACCATGTAGGCCGACCTTATGTAAATGCAAGATAGCTAGACTATTATTTAATTAAGAGGGGAAACTAGAGTCCTAAACTCACTTTCTAAGATACTAGATCATGATTGACATGAAGACATGACTTAGACTAATGCAAATATTTACCATCTTTTAAATCATTTTTGACACAATCATTTAGACTAAAGCTTGGAATAATTATGCTTAAGTGCATGATGAAATAAGGTTGTAGGATAAATTAGTGGGAGGAGGTGTTCTCCACTACAAGGGACACCCTCAAAGGTTAAGCATTCCCCAATCATCCAAGAATGGAGACCCTCCCTATTTCAGAGCGAAATAAGATGATATGCATGATTGTTACAACATACATCATTCAGCTAAGGGATTACTAAATCTTTTATTTATCTTGATTACATCTTAGGCTTTGATATGAGGTTGTGAATTATTTTAAAGTTTTAGTTATGAGTTGTTAGTTAGGGTAGAAAATTTTATTTAATCCTAAAGAGCATACCGCATCCAGGTCACACATCAAAACATCACACTTTAAAAACCTATGAAAAATATGACATTTCTATTAGACAAGCTAAACACAATAATCAAATATTCATAAATTTTGTAAAAGAATAAAAGGTTGGTACGATTGGGATCTGTATACACCTGAAAAGAAATTAGGTAGGAAGCTCTACCCTTATACAATCTGGATTACAAAAGAATATTACAACAATAACAACAAGCTTTATCCCACTAAGTGGGGTCAGCTACATGAATCCTTTATCTCCATTGTGTTCTATTATGTGTCAAGTTCTCATTTAATTCAAGTATACTAAAGTCATATTTTATGAATCTTAACAAAGTCTTTTTAGGTCTACCTCTACCTTTTTTTAACGTAAAATCTAATGCATCTACTCTCCTAACCGGGTCATCGAACATCCAATACTTTATGTGGCCAAACTATCTAAGGTGCCTCTCTCTAATCTTATCTACCACAGGAGCTACTCCTACTTTTTCCTGAACATACTCATTTCGCATTTTATCTCTAAGAGTAAAGCCATTCATCCACGTGAGAATCCTCATCTCTGCAACACTTAACTCAGTGTTATGCTCCTCTTTTATTAGCCAACATTCTACACCATAAGTCATTATAGGTCTTACCACCATCTTATAAAATTTTCCCTTAAATAGATGATATGGGGGTCTTCATTTTTTGCTTTTCCTTCACTCTTCTTCCTTTGGCTTGATTTACTCCAAGCTTCATAGGGCCTCCCAAGTATTTGCCTTCTAGCCACGCTATCCTAAACCCCATAACACTAATCCTAATTCTTATTGTAAAGATTACATGTTTATGGAAAATAAAATCTAACAACACCTGTAAAATAGGTGTTAGCCAAGCAAGCATTCAAACCAAGCAATTATATTTCATATTTTTGGACTTATCACCCTGCACATGGGTAACCAAGCCCACCTGTCCTAATTAGATTATGTGTAATGGCATAAGAAACCTGTAAGCAAGATCATTTATATTTATTATTCATTATTTCAACCTTTAGCATAATCCCTACATAAAACATCATTAGGCTATGAATGGCCTAATTTCTAGTCGATGCATAAAAAAATCCTAACAACTAATCTAAAATATTACATTATAAAACAAAATATAACATCACAACATACACCATCCTAACTTAGAGCTAGAAGTGGTGACTTAGTATTCTAGTGTGTGTGCTAAGATTTGGTGTGAAATGTCTTAGCTAGACTTTAGATTTATGATTTTTAAGTTTGGAATGTTCAAGTTACACATGAGGGGATGTTTCACTTTAAGTTATTAAAAAGATTAATGGATTTTAATTTTAATTTTTCTTTTGTTTCACTTAATATTTACTTAACATCTAGTTGTTATAAAGAGATGAAAGAGGTTTCACCCTTTTCATCCCTACCCTGATTATTTTTTAAAGGCATGTTGTTATGATTTTTGGTTTCTTTTAGTGAATGATTTATTAAATATTTTATTAATCCTAAGTTTGGGTTAATCTTAAAGAATCCTATTCAAACATGAAAGACATCTTAAGATTAATGAGATTGAATTACTTTCACATGGATAATATTACATAATTCTTTTTCATCATCAATAACATGCATATTCCTTTATTTCTTACTTGCACATATAATATATTCATGTTTTTTCAAACTTCTTGATTTTTTTAATGTATATATTTTTGGTAGAAAAGAAAGATTTCAATCCTTAGCTAACCATATATATTCATCTATTAAAGATTAAGCAAGTACGTGCCATTATTAAACTAGAGAAGTGAGGTAATCTAAGACCTCCTAGGGGCTACTTAAAGCCTCGTATTCTCAGGATGTCCAAACTATATACATGAACATATACATAAACATAAGAATGAAAATCATGCAAAATGTTGTATATTAGCAAATTATTTAGTCATGTAAAGTAAAGCTCTATCCAAATTCTTACATATGTACATATATGAGTGAAATTAAGTAAGTATGTGTCATTGTTAAACTAGGGAAGTGAGGTATTCTAAGATCTCCTTGGGGCTACTTAATGCCTTGTATTCCTAGGATGTCTAGACTATATACTTAATAACATTCAAACACATGTAAACATACACATGAATCATGAAAATAGAACAATCCTTTAACATGTTTATACTACAAGTGAATGTAAATCACATATAATATTTATAGCCAACATCACTTTAAAATTTCATCATTAGCTTATAATTTTGAAAATAATTTGAGATTTATTAATGATAATAGCCACATCATATAGTAAGATTAATTCAACACATGCAATTTAGATATGATTATATTTTTTTTATTCAATTCTTTTTGAAAATACATGAATGTATGAAATAAATGACATACAAATTTATATTGATTAAAAAATAATAATTAAATATTTCCACATGATACATTCAATCACATTAATTTCTAAGGACAATCAAGTCAAATAAAACTCTTTTTGATTAACCAAAGTTTTTTATGGAATCTTGATTTTGATGTTTAAGTTATTAAAACCTAAAAAGAAGAAAGACATTTGATGTTTTTCCCCATCCCATGTTGCTGACTTAATGTATTTAAAGAAAATAATTAAATAAATTTTATGGATTGATTAAGTTCAAGTCATTAAGCAACCAATGTAATTACCCTTTCTTAAGCTTTTTTAATTTAATTAGCTACTTAATCATGAGCCTAATGATATGCTTATGAAAAATTAAAATTTTCAATGCACCTAAAAGGACCTAAGGCAATTAAGCTCATGCTTAAGAGTTAATTAGATTAAGGAGAATCTAAATTAAGTACTCTTATGATTTTTTCGCGGGTTAACCATAAATTCCTTAATGATCTTTATACTATTAAACACATAAAAAGGAACCCATGAATCAAATTTGAATGATCTGAATCAATCATTATTTTTATTTGATTTTATTTTACCATTAATTTACTTAATTAACCTTTAATTAACATATGCATTAATTAACCCTCCTATGGAAATGCACTTAGGAAAATAACTAGGAATAAAGCCCTAATTATTTTTTATCATCATTCCCATTGTTAATAATGATTAATCATCATTAAGCATTTAGTTTTTTCTTATTAGCAATTATAATAAACATAAAATTGATTAAGGAAGGTAATTAAGATTGAAATTTCAAATTATTTAAGTTACATGGCCAATAAATTCCGAGAAAATAATGGGAGGCATAGGATATCTCATAGAATCAACCTATCAAATTTGAGATCAATTGACCAAGTAATTAAGCCTTAGGTAATTAGCCTAAACTTGAAACCCCAATTAAGCATTATTCATTAACCAAATAATAGGGATTTTATTTTTATTAAATCTCCTCTATTTAACCTTTTCAAAATGGGTTTATTTATTTATTCATTTAGGTGGGTTGGTCTAATGGGTTTTGACCTAAATCGGGTTTACCATGGGTTGAGCCCATTTGGCCAGACCCATGGTGACCCAAGGATGAGTCATGCCAAGTTTGGTTGAGTTTGGCTCAATTTGACCCATATGGGTCAAATGGGGTTCAATTGAGCTAGGTTGATCAATTGGTCAAATTGGGTCAAACCAAGGGTTTGGATATGTTTAATTGATCATTTGAAATGTATTGGTTCAATTTATTTGGTTTAATTGGAAGAGGGTTTGATTTTGGCTAATATGAGTTCATTTAGGCCAAATGGGCTAAGTTGACCAATTTGGTCAAATTGGCCAAATTGGCTTGGGTGGAGGGTTGGTTTAGATTCAATTGATCATTTGAAAATGATTATAGGTATTGGTTTAAATAAATTTGGATTTGGGAAGGATTGGTTTAGTTGGACCCTTTAGGTCAATTTGGGCTAAAGGGTTAATTGAAGGATTGACCAAATTAAGTTCAATTGTAGGTTGGATTATGTCCAATAATCAATTTATGATTGATTAAAGGCATTGGTTTCAATCAATTGGAGTTGGAATGAGATTTGGCCCATTGGGTCAACTTTGGTTCATCGGTCAAATTTGTTTGGTTTGATTCAATTGATTGCAATTAGGCTATCCGAGATGATCAACAATCATTATGGAAGGGATTGAATGGGTTGATTCAATCTAATTTTGGTTGGATTGAAGTTTGATTCAAATTGGTCATTTAAGTCACTTTGGGTCAAGTGGACCAGGTTTCTTGAGTTAGGTTAGTGGAATTGTTGAGAAGAGTTCAATGATGGATTTAAGGTTGATTGGTGGCCTTGATTGCAATTGATTTGGGTTTGATTACATTTTGGCTCATTTGGACCTTTTGGGTCAAATGGGCTAACTCGGGTTGATTGGATTCATTTGATTTGATTAGTTTGATTGTAAGTATTGGAGGAGTTTGAAATGATCTATTGAATGGTTGGAGTGCTTTTGTGAAAATCAAATTGGATTTGGTTTGCTTGGATGAGCTTTGGGTTGGATCATAGGACCATGGTGGAATGAACTTAGGTTAGGGCCTAAGTCAATTTGTCTTGGAGCTTGGATAGGAAACAAAATCCAATTGAGGTTAGTTGTGTTGGCCATAGGTTAGTTTTGGATGAGTGGACAAGCATGGATCTTGGTTTAGGCCATAAGATAAGTAGAACCTATTTTTCCTGAGGTATAACCTAAGCTTAAGGTGTGCCTCTTAAGTCTCTAAGCTTCAGTTTAGTATTCCCTTAGTCACTAGAGGTGTCCTATGACTAGAAAAATCCTAGTGCCTAGAGGGTTCCTAAGTCTAAATGAGGAAGGTAAATCCTCACCCAAAATTGACGCCAATAATATTATTAAGAGTTATATTGGCCATTCCCAATGAATATTCATATTTGAATAGAACCACAGGTCAACTTTATCTGGCAAGGATAGAAGCAAAATTCAAGCCACTAACTTTACATAATCCCCCGTACTTGACCTTCCTGCCCAATGAAAGTGAAATCAAGGATGCAAATGCACTTGACTCTATGGATGGTTACAAAATAACTGACCCTTATAGTTTTCAAGCTCTATTTTATCAGCATGCATGAGACATTATAAAACTTAATATTCGCTGCAATTCAAGCTTCTTCTAAGGAGAAAAGATTCATAGATATTTCTCTACATCACCTATAATTTTAATCTCTAAAGATAATGATACTCATGCTTGGGATGAATTCAGACCAATTAACCTTACCCTGGTTATCAATAAGGTGATTAGGAAATTCTTAACTACCTATATTTAGCATTTACTTCCCTCTATTATCTTTGCCAACCAAGCAGCCTTTGTTAAAGGAAGAAATATCTTTGATAAAATCCTTTTAGACCATGAACTTATTAAAGATGTTGATAGAAAGTGTAGAGGGGTAGCATTATCATTAAACTCGATATAAAGAAGTATTTTGACACAATTGTTTACCTTACTTTTGGAGTGAGGATTCAATTTTCCCATCATAGGTCTATGTGTCTTCTATACATTAAGAGCTCCTTAGTCATAAGACACTTCTAATGGCTAAATAACACTTAACCTAAGCTTAGAGACTTAGAAGGATTAACCATATGATAGGCTATGCCTTAGGACTTAGAGAAATCTTCCTAGCATATAGCCTAATCAAACCTATGATTATCTCTTTAGCCAAATTCCAACCTCAAATCAATTACAATACAATCCAACTGAATTTTAATTCCAATTTAAATCTCCAATCCAAAATCGAATCTATAACCCAAACCTAAGCCTATGATTTGATCCTATGGACTTAGCCAAAATTTCTTTCAATCCAAACTAAATTCAATTAATTCTCATAAATCAATCAATCCTTCAATTATAATTCCAAATCAAATTTACAACCAAGCCAAAATCAATCCAATCAAACCTAACATAATCCATTTGACTTCAAATATTCAAATAAGCCAAAATCCATTTGAACTCAAATCAATTACAACTGAAGCCATAAATCAACCCTAAATCAATATCCAAACTCATATTATCTCCATTCAACCCAAAATCCAATTCAATTAGCCCAGTTAGTCTACTTGACCTAGACTGACCAATTTGATCAAATTGAACTAAATTGCAATCAAACTTAAATTGGATTGAACCAACCTTTCAAATCTTCTCCATGATGATTTTTGATCATCTTGGATGGCCTATGACAACCAATTCAACTTAATCAAGCCAATTGACCTATTTAGGCTCACTTGACCCAAGTAACCTAAAGGATCCATTTGAGCCAACTTCCAATCTAACCCAAATCGGATCAAATAAAATCATCCAAATCCTCCCATAATGATTTTTCATTATCCTTGATTGATCAATTGCAATCAATTATCTCAAACCAAGTCAACCTAGCCATTTGACCAAATTAATCCATTTAACCTACATGAGCTAAATGAACCAAATTTTATCTTAAGCAAATCAATTAAAACCAGTGATTCAAACCAACATAAAATCAATACTTAAACATGACTTGATCATCAATCGAGCTAAATTAAACCCAATTGCCTTTGAGTTGACCAAATTTAATCTAAAAGACCAAATTAGGTCAAATCAAAATCTAACCCAAATTGATTGCAACCAATGACTCAAGTTCATTCCAAATTGACTATAGAATATGATCAAAGCCTTGATTGCACCCAATTTGACCAATTGAACCCAATTAACCCATCTAGCCCAAATTTACCTAAAGGATCAATTTGGCTTAAATCTTTCTTAAATCAAAATTGATTGAAATAAGAGCTTACAATCATCTTCAATTGATCAATTGAACCTAAACCAATGCCTAACCCAAGCCAATTTGGCTAATTTGTCCTAATTGGTCAACTTAACCCATTTGACCCATTTGAACTCAAATGTGCCAAAATCAAATCTAAGCCAAATTGAACCAAAACAATTACACCAAAACATTCTAAATACTCATTTGAACTTGAGCCTTGGTTTGACCTAATTTGACCAATTGGTCAACTTGACCCAACCTAGCCCAATTTGACCTATATGAGTCAAATTGAGCCAAACCCATTCAAACTAAGCCCAAGGCCAATGAAACTTGGCATGACCCTTCCTTAAGTCACCTTGGGTCAGCCCAAATCCAACCTAACGCATGCTTGACCCGAATTGGCTCATTATCCAATGGGTAAAACTTGCCAAACGGGACAAATACCCTATTTGAAGGGTCAAACCCACTCTCCTCCACATGGCTGCCTCCTAGGCCTCCACCTAAGCAAGAGGGACACTAGCTCACCTGACCCAAAGGTGATTGGGTCAGCCATGAGCTAAGTGGAGGTGAGTTCACCTCTCCAAATTCATTGGCACACTTGGAAAACCTAAGACACCCACTCTACTCCCATGGCGTACTGTGCAGCCAAGCGACCTCGCCTCTTCCTACCACTACCATGGTGGTGGGCCACACTAGAGGCCAAGCCAATCTTGTCCTTCTGATCCAAGGGAGGAGGGTGGTATACCCCCCTCGATTCATTCTAAATCGAGCAATTGAGCATTCTCAAAGCCCAGCCTAAGATGAGCGTGAGCATTTCCTCACCTTCCCAATCTCTCCCCTTGCAGAAAAACATCAATCCGAGATAGGAAAACCTCCATTTAAGTCCAACTCCATGAAACTCAACCCCATTTAAATTAGCTCTTTCCACACGTTCATCAAACTCCAGTGAGTCAAAATGAACTCTCCCCCGAGTGATTCGAGGATCAGAAGTACCTCCTAGCATAACTTCGGTGAGGATTCCAATGACCTTTGATCCACAGAGCCGCCATCGAGGAATCAAGGCACCATTTTCTCAACAGGGCTTCGCCTCTTCAAGGTGAAGCTACCTCGTCGATTCAGGTTTGAAGCTCAGATGAGGTACTTTCTCCGACTATTTTCTAACTTTTTTTAAGCCTTTTGAAGAAACGTGAATGCCATGCAAATCTGTAGGATCCTTGTAGATCACTTTGTGAAGGTGTGGGATCGATCTCAAGCTTCCCTCAGAGCCGATTTGGGAGGATGAAGGCGGACCGTGTCTATCTTCTATCACTCGAGGGATGATAGATCATCCACCATCTGTTCCACATGATTAGAATGGATGGTCATGATCTTTTGATTCGTTTAATCTCAATTTAATCCTTAGGAACCACGAGATTAATCTCCACCATCCGATCTTAAATTGGATGACAAGGACTTAAGCGCATCTGCTACCACCACATCGGTGCTGAGTTAGACAATTTTAAGTAACCAATCTCATGACGCCATGTGGAAAGCATGCCACATCAGTGATCTGCGTGGCTCCAATGGGATAAGGCTTAATTAAGGCTTACTTATCCATTTTAATCACTACAACTTTGAAAAATCATAACTAATTATAGAAAAATCTAAAAAATGCAAATAAATACTCTTTTAAAGGTAAAATAAAGGAGATTTAATTAAAAATATTTCTATTTGATTTTTAATAGTAATTAAAGATTAATTAGGGTTTGAATGTCCACTTAATTAGCTTAATTAAGAATCAACTTATTTCAAACTTTGTGTGTTCATTCAATGGGATGACCTCTGCCTCCCATGATTTTCTTGAAATTTATTACCTTGGTAATTAGAGAAATTGATGTTTCAAATCCTTATTACCCTCTTTAATTAATTCAATGATAAATTAACACTTAAAATAATAAAATTTAATTAATTAAAGCTTATTAATCATTGATTAATAGTAAATGGATGAGGAAGAATGATTAGGACCTCCTTCCTAATCTCTTTCCTAAGTTCATTTCATTATTAAGAGGATTAATTAAGATAGTAATTAATTAAGTGTCTAATTAATAAATCAAATGGCTAAATTAAATCAAATTAAATTGCAAGTCACATCAAATAATTAACAATGAATAAAGGGTTCCTCTTTATGTGTTTAAGAACATAAAGTCCCTTTAAGGAAATTATGATTAACCCATAAGTGTGGAAAAATCATAAAGTACTTAATTAGGTTCTTTAACTTAATTAATCTTTAATTATAATCCAATTGCATTAAGTCCTTTAGAGCATTGCAATTTTACTTTTCTCACATGTTCATATCATTTGTGGCTCATGATTAAATGATTAATCAAATTAAAGAAGCATAGGAAAGGATAATTAAATGATTTAATTAATGTTTCAACTTAATTAACCATGAAATTTATTTAATTATCTTTCCTTAAACTTATTGGGATTACCAACATGGGAATGGGGTTAAAATAATAATTTATTTCTCTTCTTTTTAAATCAACTCAAATCCAAAATTAAATTAATAATGAACTTTGGTTTTCCTTAAATAATTTTATTTGAGGTGATTATCCTCGAGTTAATGTATTTGAATGAACCATGTTTATATTTAGTTATTCATTTCCAATCACTTCTAAATGTTGCGTCATATGAATCACACATTCATGTTTTTAGATCTAAATGAATCAAATAGATTTTATTTGTGTAGGCTTGCATGTATTGGCTTAACTTAATGATATATGTGGCTACTATCACTAATAAATTTAAATCTTTTTTTCCAAAGCTTATAAATTGATAATAATATATGGAATGATGATAGTAATAAACTCATATAGAACTTGTATGTGCTTATAGCCTTGTTATGTGAATGTGAAGCTCTCTTTCTTGAATTCATATATAGATTTACATAGGTTTGAATGTTTTGGGTATAAAGTATGGACATCCCATGAATATAAGGATTTAGTAGCCTCAAGGAGGTCATTTGATTATCTCACTTTCTTGGTTAACAAAGGCACATACCCATTTGATTTCATTCTTATGTAATTTTGATATTAAAATTCGGATAAAGCTTTAATTCATGCACATAAATAATTCAATCAATAAAAAAAATGCAATCTTTGGATGGTATTTATTCTTCTAATTCATGTATACATTAATATGTATTTAAGATAGCAAGTATATAGTCTGGACATTACGAGAATACGAGGCTTTAAGTAGCCCAATGAGTTTATTTGATTACCTCCCTTCTAGTTTAAACAACAACACATTCTTTCTTACATCTCTTATACATGTATATGTGAATATGATTAAAGAATGAAACCCCCCCTCTTTTTCTAGTAAAAATACATGCATTCATGATTTCTTAAATCACTAAAACATGTAGCATGTGGATGTAAAGCATCTTTTCTTTATTCATGTATATGAATCTACATATGATTGAATGTTAATAAGTATATAGTATGGACATCCCGAGAATATGAGGCTTTAAGTAGCCCCAAGGAGGTCATTTGATTACCTCACTTTCCTGGTTAACAAAGGCATGCACCTATTTAATTTCAATCATATGTGTATTTATATTAGAATTTGGATAGAGCATTAATCCATATATATAAATAATTCAATTAAGGGAGGTCATTTGATTATCTCACTTCCCTGATTAACAATGACACATACTTGTTTATATCTTTTATACATAGGTATGTATACTTGCTTAATGAATGAAAGTATTATTTTTTTCACTAAGTATGTAGGCATACATTCATCATTTAAATGTGCCAAAACATATTATGTGTATAGATATGCTAAGTTAAATCATGTGCATGTTACATGTGATTGAAAGGAATGGTGTGTATGTTATGTGATAGTAACTCAATTATATTAATCCTAAGATGCCTCTCTTATTGAATAGGATTATTTATAGTTAACCAAAACTTAGGATTAATAAGAAAATACTTAATAAGCCATTCACTAAAGAGAGCTAAGTCATAAAAATGTGCTTTAGAAAATAGCTTAAGGTAGGGATGAAGGAGGGTAATGTTCTTTCCTCTGTTTGTAACACTTAAAAAAATGTTATATCCTTCCATGTAAGTTTAGTTTTATTTTGTTAAATCTTTTTGATGTTGCCAAAAGGGGGAGAAAAATATCATATCTTCTTTTATTTATGATGCATAATTTTAGGGGGAGCTTTTTCATGTTATATACTCATGTTATATTCATGTTTTATTATGCTTAAAAATATTTAAATGTTTAAAATTATGCTTATTTACTTGTTATAAATTTATTCAAATGTAAATTATATGTCTAAAGATTGATGTAAGGTCACTTAGCACCTTCATCAACATTTAACACCAACATATATTTGTCATCATCAAAAAGGGGGAGATTGTTGAATTCATGAGCCCCATCTCATATGAGATTGATTTTGGTGATAACAAACACATGTTCAAATGCTAATAATTAAGTTATATTCAAGTGTGTAGGAAAAATTCTTAAGCTCTTGGTTTTTCAATTAAGCCAGAATGCTAAAGCTATTGGACATGAACTGGGTGAGAATTTTTCTATGAATAACTATATTAAGGAAAATAAAATTCTCACTAAAATAAAATATATCATTCATTCATTTTAGAATAATCTATTTTAAATTATTCATAAACACTATATTTCACATTTATGATTATTCTTTAAAATTATTCATTTTTTTGGATATGCATAAACCATGTTACATTTATTATGTTTCCATGCAAGTTAAATTAAGTTAACATCTCATTAAATTATTTCCATGCTAAAATATGTTCATTATCTATTTATTGTTTGCATAAAATCTGATTATTCTGAAATTATTCATTGTATTATTTCTCTCTCTCCTATTATCCTGAAATTATTTTGAAATTATTCATTGCATAAAACCTAGAAGCTACACGAAAATGGCCATTTTAGAATAAGCTTCAAAAGTATGATAATTATTTACTATTAAAGTTGTTCTTTGTTTTGATGACAGTGTTTTGCTCCTTTTCTTCTTAATACATATCTAAAAAAGTCTCATATTTCTATCGCCATCCAGAATGTTGGACACAAGAACTATTTGCCTATAAAATGATTCCTCCATCTTGATGAGCTATTGTAATTCCACTTGTGCTTGTTGCAAAGCTTCTTCTAAAACTATTGGAGAATCATTGACAATCTTACTTTCAAATCATAGACATTATCTTCTTAGATAGTTATGTTACCAAATACCTTCCAATTCTACTCTTTAAGAGCAATAGACAATTTTTCATGTAGCTTCCAAAGTCTAGTCCATGGGTCTAAGTTGTAATAAGTTTTTTGGGCCTCTCTAACACAATCCATAAACTTTTCATGTTAAGTCTATGTTAAAGAATCTAAAGCTAGGATTTTAGGTTGATGTAAGATGTCAATAGAAGGGAGCATTGTTAGAATTAGTTCTACTTAGGTGTTTAATGTTAGTATGTTAAAATAAGCTAGACTAAATGTTGTTAATTAAAACCCTATCCAATTGTTTGTATGTTTTGCTATGGCACCTCGTAAATGGGATCCCACCAAAAATAACATCCAATAATCATATTCATATCACCACCAAATAACTAACATGTGCGATAATTATGGTTGGTAGATTTAAATTTACTCCAAAGATTCCTTCTATCCTCTCTCAAGCATCTAGAATAAGTGAATGTGGCAAGTGTAGTGAAGTTGTTGCAACTTATTTGAACATGTAAGAACTTCTTATCATCTATAATGAGGTTTATTTGAATGTTGCATCTCCAAAATAACAAAACCTTTCCATTATAATTATTAAGTAGATTAAAGTTACATGTTGACCTCATTTTGGATGAGGTTAACATCACTTCTGAAACTAATAATTAGGACATCTAATGTTAGGGAGCCTCTATGTGCTTAGGCATCTTGCTAGTATATATTCCTTGGGTATGATCTAACCTAATGGGCTTAAGTAGACTTAACACAAATTCAAAATTTGGATTAAATAAAAAAATTCAAATAAATCAAAATGAATCCAAATCCTAATTAAAGTCAAATCTAGTCAACTAGTTTAACCTATGTTGGTCCCACCAAGTTGAAGGTCAACCCACCAAAATTTGACCAAATGAAATCATTTCAAATGTTCCAAATGATAAAATAAATATGTTTAATCATGAATGTAAGGAAATTTAAATCTATTTAGGCCTGAGGTTAATTAGACAACTTAGTCTAAATGAACCTAAATGGGTCCTTTTAGGTTCAAACCCAAATCAATTGAAATCAACTCAATTTGATTGCTCAAAATCATTTGAAAATGATAATCAAACATAATTTAACCCATCATTGGGTCTAATTTGGTCAAATTGACCATTTAACATAAATGAACCCAAGCTTAACCCATCAAGCCCACTTTGGGTCAAATGGGTTCAACTTGAAATAAAATTGAAATCAAATGAAATTGACCACTCCAAATCATCTCATAGATGTGATTAGACATGATTGGTGTTCAAACAAAATTCAATTGAGTCAAATGGGTCATTTGAACCCAATTGAAATCAAGCTTAACCCATTTAAGCCTACATGAGCTTAAATAAAATACAATAACAACTAACCTTATTCCACTATATGGGATTAGCTACATGAATCTATCTTCTCCATTGTATCCTATTATGTGTCAAATTATCATTTAATTCAAGTATACTAAGGTCATTTTTTATACATCATAATCAAGTCTTTTTAGGGCTACCTCTACTTTTCTTAACATAAGGGTTGATACAAGTTCTCAAACTCTCCTTAACATTTTGAAGCTCTGAGATAGTTATTTCACCCCTTGGAATTTGATTTTAGATTCATGGATAGATTCACTTTCACCACCATCCATATTCACAAAGTAGGCAATAAACTTGATGATATTTTGGCCAAAGACCTCTTAAAGAAGAATTTCTCATTTCAACAATACTAGATAGAAGTCTACAACTACCACTAAAAGGTGATAATCTAAAATTGCAAACATTAGAAACAGTACTTGTAGCTATCTTTTACTCTTTTGTTCCTTTGGATTACTTGTACTTAAAGTGTTTTTAATTTACTTTAAAAAAATGTTCAAAATTATTTTAAGGGTTAACTCATAACTCATTTGGATAAACAATATTGAATTGATCATTCTCTTTTGAAGCTTACATATTACAATTTGTGTTGCCATCGTATTATGCTAAGAATGCCACATCTGTCAACATATTAGTCATCATTGAAGCTTCATCATAGTCAACATCCTTGTATGTACGAACATATTTCATTGTGGCCTCCATAAGAGAATAGAAAAAAATGAGAAAACTAAGAAAGCTCACACTTAAAGATTGAGGAACACATGTCTAAGAAAAATTTACAATAATCAATGACCCCACCTAGTATAAAAAGGTGGTATTTTTAAATGGTAAAATTCTTGAATCAAGAAGAGCCATCTTATCAAACATTAAATAGTGAAATCTAATGCCATGATTTTAAATTTGTATTAAATCCTAGCCACAAAATTCTTAATAAGAAAACATAAAAGAAACTTGCAAAAAACAAAGAAGTCATAAATTAAATGAAATTGTACACATAATCAAGACAAGATGTTGTCATCCTTATGGAACACAAGGAAGTAAAGTTTGTAGAAATATTATTCAAAGTAGTGATTGACATAGTTACTAAGCAACTTGCCAAAGGAGTTGCCTAGGGTAATTGAAAAACTAGGGATGCCTTCCTATCACTTGGCATGAGACCTAATGTCTCACTTATAGTAAGGTGGAAGCTAAGCTCACGAACGATGGAACTCATCTACTTGTTAGAAATGAAAGCTTCAATGACCGACTTACCTTACATGCCACTTAAGAGCTAACTACTCATCTCTAATGAGTTTAGGATGCTCATTAGCCCAGCTTATAAGTAATTAAAATTTAGTATTTTTTAAATAATAATAATATGGGAAATTATGTCAAATCAACACCTCGATAAGATAAGCATTAAGCAACTTACTGATTACCTAAGAAAGTTATTGTTGTTGCATTAAGTTATTTACTGGCTACCTCACTAGTATGATATCATCCCATTCCTCATGTGAGAGAGCACTCACCATAATGAAGATGTCATGTGATCCTACCTTAAGGCATTTTTGTAGGCACCTCGGTACCTCATTGGAGGACCAAACTTATTAAAAATGATTGTCACCGCCCCTACATGGCTAGATTCATATTTCTTAGTCATTATAAAAGCTTTACGACTCTTTACCCTATAGAGATCCCTCCACAAACCCTCATCATAAACTTTGCCTAAAAGCTATGTCACTCAAAAGAACTTAGTTAAGATCAAAAATGGAGAGGGAATTGAATGGCTCAATGCTCAACCAACATGCTTGATTTATCACATCAGCCCTAAAAACAAAGGTGATATAAAACAAACCTTAAAAGATTCTAATGAATTGTAAAAGCAGGAATAATTATATTCTTGTAGCTACCATGATTGTGTGTTTATCACTAATTATATCATATGTTTATAAGTTACAACTATAAGGAAAAAGATAACAGTGCATACCACCACGAATAAAGCATACTCACCAAAGGCTAACAAACAATAGAATTCCATTTCAAATTGATGTGATTCCTACTATATGGCAACACATAATCAACTTAATGGAAAGAGTATACAATAATCAACTTGAAGTAAGGATTCATGGTCCACTAGATTAGCATACTAGACTTGCCTAATGGGCTCATACAACAATGCTAAACCAATGACCTCTATATGGAAACACATGATCTAGTTGCCCACTTTTCAAATTGATTATGACCTAGATAAATAACTCACCTTATATTTAAAACTAGGCAAGTAGATTCATACAATTAGCCATATTATCTAAAGGCCACATCTTGGCTACACTAGATTACTATAAATGTGTATGTATTAGAGTGGCATGTGATGTTTAGATATATATTTTATTAGTTTTGAGTTTTTTGTAATATTTTATATAGTCCTCTAACCCTATAAATAAAAGGTCTAGAGGAACATTTAAGGACATTTTATAGTTTTAGACTTTAACTTTTTTGAGACTTGGACCTCTTCAAAGAGTTCCTAAATTTATGTATTTTGATTATTATTACCTTTTTCATTAGCATTGATATATAGTGAAATCATTCTCTCTCTCTCTCTCTCTCTCTCTCTCTCTCTCTCTCTCTCTCTCTCTCTATCATTACCCCTCCTTTAAGCAAGTCTTGTGAGTAAAGTCTAGTATCAATTCAAATGTATATCAAAATCCAACAGGATGGACTTGGTTAAAAAGCAGAACTATTCCATGACATTTCTCAATCAAAAGAATGACAAAGAAGATTTGTAGTATAGTTAAAAAGTATGACTATACTTTGAATAGACAAAGCCAAAAGAGCATGGTCAACTGAAAAAAAATTCTTGGCTAAAAGAACATAGCCAAGGGAAAAAAAACATAATCAAAAGAGTATCATTTTACTAATGATAAAACTAATAAAGTGATACGACTAAGTTTAAAAAATGTTAAGTTAAATAAAATGGCTAAATTGTTAAGTAAAACTCAAGTCATGGTGTCAAATTAATATGATGGAATACATGCCAATGATGCAAAATAAGGTAGACCAAAATGGGCTTTAATAATTTTTTAACATGTGTTATGACATTCCTAAAATATCTAAAGTAGGCTATCCTTAATTGTTGTGTAAATCATTCTAAAAAGTGTAGTTCCTTACTAATCAACCTCCTAATGTAGTTAAAATAATCAAATTGTTTAAAATTAAGTTGCAATACATAGTCAATTAAGAAAATTTGAATGCAAGTCATCAAGTTGAAATCAAATTAAAAGTCTAGAATAAAATTTAGTGATTTCTTGACTAGAATTGTGTCTAAATGTAAGAATACATGATACCACAAGACTAATTAATTTAGGTTAAGCAAGGTCAATTTAGTTTAATTAGCAGATCACACAACTACGTAAAATGCTCTTGATAAAAATTTTTAAATAAAATCAAATTTAGTTTAGAATAATTTAATTGTTTAAAGTTATCAATGAAATTTGTTGGGAATTTTTAAATTTATCAAGTAATTAAAAATAAATATATTAAAATATACTAGAAATAATTGAAATTAAAGTTAATATTTTAAAAATTAGGATTTGAGATTTTGAAGATTGAAGTTTTGGAAAGGTCAAACACAAGTGGATAGGCTAAAGTTGAAGTTAAAATCCTACCTTTCTTAAAAAATAAATTAAAAATGTAAATTAATTGGGAGATTTTGGACTATAGGTGAACTCATGATTAAATTAAGTTGACTAATCTTTACGGGGGGGTGAATTGAGTTTATAAGATATTTTAAATTAAGTTAATTTTAAATCTTTGTAAAAAATAATTATAAATAATTATACTTAAATGAATCACAACAACAACAAGCATTAATAAAGAAATGTTAAGGTCAGAAAAGTAAAATAGAGCACATAGATTTTTCGTTGTTTGGCCTAAAAATTGACCTCGTCATGCCTAACAACCCAAGTTAGAAATTCACTAAATTAGAGTTGAGATTATAGCATATCTCCCATACTCTTCTTCATAGGAAAGTACAACACAAACCATACTTTTCTACATGGGAAAGTACAACTCAACACTGTATTTTCCTACACAGGCAAGTACAACCCCAATAAAGAACAAGAACAAAGAAGTGAAAAGATACAAAGATCTAACTCTTAATTTAAAAAGGTTTTGCACTCACAACCCAACTATATCAATATTAAGGCAAGTAATTTAAAAAAAAGAGATCTCACTTAAATAGTAATTAAGATTGAAGTTAATGTAAGGCCTTGAATGAAATATTAAATGTAAGTAGGTCTTATAAAAGTTTGATTTAATTTAAAGATATGAAAACTTAAAATCAAAATTATTTGAATTAAAAATTTAAAAAATAATACAATAGATGAGTGATAAACTAAAATAAATGATATATGTAATCTTATGATATGCAATAAGCAAGTTGATATAAAAGCCCAAGATAAAAGTTCACTTAAAATCTCTTACAAGAACAAGGTAGTATGCAAGTGATAGAAAAAAAATTTGTAAATGTAAGCTTACAAATCACTTGAATGTAACTTGAAATCAAACACAAGATATCTTTCACTTAAACTTATATGAAAATTAAAGGAGAGGAAAAGAACTTTAAAAACATAGCCTTAACCAATTAATTCAAGTATATTAGCCAAGATGAAATTTTCAATCACAAAAAACTTTTCTTCATGGAAACCATGATCATATGGATTGTCCAAGAAAGGAAATAATCTGAGATGAAGAGTGTTTCAACTTGGCAAATATGCAATAACCTTTAAACTTTTAGCAAGTGTTTCACCAATTCTTCAAGTTTTCCCAAGTTATCTTCAAGTGAGATTTTCAGCCAAGGGAAGAAGAAGAATGTTAAGAGAGTTTTAGCACTTCAATCACAAGAAAGCATCCAAGATTATGTAGCAAGAGGTGCCTAGTGGAGAAGAGGTAAGAAGAAGCTTCTCCTTAGATTCAAGACCACTTTAAATAGAAAAGATAGAGGCTAGCATGAAGAGATTAGAGGGAAATTTGTTTTGGAAAGGATTTGATTATGATTTCATAATTTCAATCAAATTATCAAATATTTCATACCTAATAATTTTTCCCATGAGTGAAAGAGAAAGAAAGTAGATTAGGTAACAAATTGAATTTTAATTCAATTTGATGAAGGTAATTGACTAAGGAGGGAATTCACTTAAAGAAAACTATTAAAAGTTTAAATGCAGTTCAATCAATTCAAGAGGAATATGTCCAAGAGAGTTTCATCCAAGAAGCATATGGAGAGATAGAGAATTATTAAATCCAACTAAAATACCATAAGTAATAATTGGCCAAGGTTGGAAAAATAAATTAGAAAGTATTTTGAATTTCAAATGGAATTGAGAGATAAAATTTTTTTTGAATTGAATGAGAGTTTGGGCTATGAGGATTTGCCACAAGAGAATACAATCAAGATGAGAAATAATAACTAGGATTCACCTTAACAAGACAATTTTCATAAGTGTTTAAATTTTATAATGATGGTCGGCTAAGGAGAAATTCTAAGTAGAGATTAATATAAATTAGGTGCATGATATGATAAAGATATAATGAATTAAATGGAGAAAGAATGAGTAAGGGAAAACTAAGCATTAATTTGAATAAAATAATTACTTGAAAATCCATCAGAATTTCGACCATGTGTAGTTTCCATAAATAGGATGATCACAATTTAATGCAACGAATCAATTAGAGTCCAAGCTGATTATATAATATGCTTTTTAAGTATTAAATAATATTTATATTAATTCAAATTTAAATAGATGTGTCCAAAACAATTTCCTAAATGGGATTTAATTAAAAAGAAAATATTATAAATAAGGGTTGATTTGAATTTAATTTTTAAAATGATTTGGAATAATTTAATTAAACTCCAAATGATTAAATTAAACAATTCTTGGGACGTTAAAAACATTCAATAAAAGATTAGTTTTAATTTAGCATGGATATACCATTAATTATGTTAAATTTAAAACAATTCAAATTCAAAAAAAATTAATAAATTTTGAAAATATGAAAATTGAGGGAATTATTTATGAAATTTTTTTGAATAAATCTCACATGATTTATTAGCCAATATCTTATGAAAAATTCGGCCAAATCATTATAAGGATGATGAGGGTGGTAGGAGAGAGAAAAATAGAATAATAGGATAATTCTAGAATAATTTAATTTTTATGCAATAAATATATGAATAAAAATTATGATTATGCATGAAATTGATTTATTGAAGTATGAACTTACTTTATCTTGCTTTAAGACACATTAAATAGAGCTTAACTCATGCACTTAGTTCATATTATCCAAAAGATATAATTCAATGAATAATTATAATTTTGAGATGTAGAAAATATGAATAATTTTAAAATGAATTATTTTGAAATGAATGAATCATTTACTTTATTTAATTGAGCTTTTTATTTATATTAATATTATGATTCCTAGAAAACTTGCCAACTAGTTCAAGTCCAACAACTTTTTTGCTTTCAAGCGAAGAATTTGGAGTTGAAAAATTTTCGCAACACTTGAATTTAAACCAATTAGTAGCATTTGAACATATGCTTGTTATTATCAAAATCAATCTCAAATGATTTGAGGCTATGAAGTCAACACAATCAAGTAAAGATGTATTCCTAAAATTTAGGGGCATTCTTAAAATTATTTAATATATTTATAATGATTTCCTGGGTTCAAATTATGAAATTTATCAAACAAATTGCAAAATATCTCAAAATTTTTGGAGATATTTGATGCTTGACTTTTAATTTAAGAAGCTTAAATTAAATCACTTTTCATAAATATATTTAAACTAATATTTTTTGGTTAGTAAAAAATATGAAATTTTAATATTGAAAGATACACATGTAGACACATCTAATGCTCATGAAATTTAAAAATCATATTAAATCATATATAATAAACATTTTAAAGTAATAAATTCTAAATTATTTGGTTTTTTAAATTATTAATACTAATATTTTAATAATTAAAAAATAGAATAAATTTTTAAAAGTCCAAATGATTTAAAAATATTTAAAAACTTTAATTTGATTTTTTAAAAGTAAAAAAAATTATGTATGAACAATAATATTATCCTCAAATTATATTTTTTCTAAAATTTTATATTTTTAATGTAAGTGTGCTAATAACTTTAGGAAATCATCATATTGCCCAAAATTCTTAAAATAGGATGTCTAAGCAACCTTAAATTTTTAAGATTATTTAGGTCATTTTACATTTAATAATTAAAATTTAGATATTTTAATATTAAAAATATAAAATCACATCAAATCACACCATCAAAATTTCTATATGAAAATCATCCCTTAGATCATTGGGATGCATGCCATATAATCAAACATAAGAAAAGTTTATTTAATTGATAAAATTAGATTTTTTTGTTTTAGTTAGAAAATGTAGAGTGAATGTAGTTAAGAAATAATGAAATGTTTTATTTGATGTATTAAACACCTAGGTATATATATATATATATATATATATATATATATATATATATATATATATATATATATATATATATATATATATATATATATATATATGTATGTATGTATATATTTCATTTTTTAGAGTCTTAGAAAGCTCCAAAACAATTTATTAGAGAAGTTTTCATATGTAAGATAGATCCCCTAATTCTTTTTGAATATTTGAATGTTATCATGCCTTAATATTTTAATTCATGGAAGAATAAATTTACACATCCCTAAATGATTGTACCATGAACACCATGGTCTAAGAGAATATTTTATAAGGTTTAATGTTTAATAAAACTACTCAAATAATTTGAATATTTTAAATAGCATTTATTATTTAGATAATTTAAAAATAAATAATGATTTTAATGTACATAAAATTTGATAAAAAGTATTTTTAGTAGAATTCTTATGCATTAATCTATTTACACAAGAAAAGTAGCATTTGAATCGGAGTAGTGGTTATGTCAAGGTAAAAATTCTAAGAATATTTATAAATAAATCCTAAGAAAATACATTTGTCATTAGATTTATTTTAATTAGTTGCAATAACAACATTTTTTCATCTTCTTAATGCTAGCACTAAAACAAAGAACTTCTTCCCTTAGGTTGAGTTAACCAAAACCATAAACCATTTAAATTTCTGAACAAATGAAGAATTTAATGAAAACTCATTTCACTAGAAACTTAGAGGGAAATTAAAGTAACCTAAATGTGGTTTACATTTCACTCATCCACGACCTTAATAGTTCTTTAGACTAAGTTCTTAGACAGGTAGTTAAGATTTCAAATCATCATATGCGTAAGAAATTTGGCTTGGAAAATTTAGTTACTCACCCATAATATCTTATTCTTGTAAGGACTCCTCACCTATCTTATAATACTAACTATGCAACAATATGAGAAGTATATCTTTAAAGACAAAAAAAAGCTCATTAGAAAGAGATATCTTATAAAAACATGAAATTATCTTTTCATTTAAAAGATTTAAATCACTTTTAGCAATAGAGGATAAAGTACTAGTTAAATAATACTACATTTTGGAATCAATACTTTATAAAGGCCATAAGTACACATCAAAATTGGTTTTATAAAAGATAGGTGCATAATAGATTTTATTATCAAAGTAAAAACTAGAAACTATTTAAGTGCCATGTTACCAAAAGGATGTTAAACAAATTAAAGAGCTATGGCACCTAAGAGAGATGGATGGGGTTGAATTGGGCATTTTAAAATTTTGAAATTGAAACTTAATTTTAAACTTTATAAAAAATTAGTTGCAAATATAAATTTATTTCTTATGAAAGAGTAAAGCAACAAACCAAACCATGTACAAAAAAAAGTAATGTAGAAAAGGAAAAGACAACAAAAGTATATAAAAAAAAGAAGATAAAGGAATAAAATTTTTTTGTGGTTTGGACAAACCCAAAATCCTACATCCATACTTAGTGCTCTAAATAGGGAATCCACTAATCAATATAAGATTATAGAGAATCTCCTACACTTTCCTAATCGGGCAAGTACAACCCCAATAATATATTTTACAACACAAAGTAAATACAATGCCCTCAACTTATTTTTCTACACCGGGCAAGTACAATCCCAATACTTTCTTACATGGGCATGTACAACCACAATAATATACTTTCCTACACAAGCAAGTACAACCCCAAAAATTTTAAGAAATAAGAAAAAATATAACTGAAAATCTATCTCTCAATTTTAAAATAAATTTTACACTCAAGTCCACTAAGAAATAACAACACAAGGAAGAGCTCAATGTTTATTTATTTATTTTATGTTAAAGCTTGCAATTGTATGAACTTAACGTAAAGTGCTTGGAATAAATTATCTTTAAAAAACATTGCAAAAAGTTAATTGATAATTTGAAAAAAAGAACATGAAAATAATTTACTTCAAAGTGCTTAAAATAATTTAATTTTAAGATAACTTGTAATAAGTAGAAAATCAAAGATCTATAAACTGAAAATCTTGAATCAACAAATAATTTTGAAAGCCTTATGAAGATGATCTTAAACTTAATCAAATTTGAAATAAAGTGTAAAAATAAAACCAATCTTTAAAACATTTGTTCAAAGTGAAATAAAATGATCTTGAAATTAATACTTACGAAAAATAATAATTCCAAAACCTTAAGAAGATTGCTTTGCGAAATAAAATACAAGTCAATGACAAGATGAACCTTTCAAATCACTTGGAATATAAATGAAAAAAAAACCTTTAAATTTTTTTTAACAATGTTAATAAAAATACTTATTTAATCAAAACCAAAGCATCAAAATCAAGAACATGATTGTTAAAGACGACTTGAAAGATATATGCTTTAAAAACCAAGCCAAACAAAATTTGTCAAAAAGCCATGACTTCTTGTAGTTATTTAAACACTTAAAAGAAGATTAAGAAAAGATTACAAAAACTTAGAAAACTCAAATCAAATCTTTCTTATTCAAGCTGAAAAGATGAAAATATTAAGCACACTAAGTCGTAAATTCACAAAGATCTTAGGAATCAAAACACTAGTATAATAATATGTAATATAATCTCTTGAAAGATGAATAAAAGACTTTAAAAATTGTTATCCTCACTTTTAGTAAGGTTGACAACCCTCCTCTTAGACCTAGGATTTAATCTAGGTACTAAGGTTTTGTTAACCTCAATAATAACACCATAGTCTCAATAAATTAGGATCCCCAACATTTGATTAGGAGCTTTCTAATTAGAACCTTAGGATACTATGACTAAAGAAAAAATTAAAATAATAAATTAAAATGAAATCTGAATTCAATTGAACCTAGATTAAAGTAATTAAGTTTGATTAACTCAATTTAACCATTTGGGCTTAAAATTAGCAAAATTCAAGAAAATCTTATCAAATTTAAACTAAATCAAATCAAACCAAAAGGCACAAAATTAATACAGAAGTAAAAAATGAACCCAAAAAATAATTCTAGATGGAGTTCAAAGTGGTAAATCAAGTTGACTAACCTAAAGTTAGCTCATGTACAAAAATCAAACTAATCAATTTTATCAATTTAAGTCATCCTAAATGCTTACATTTATGAAATTAATATAATAAATCACTAAACTAATTGATTCTTAATCTAGTGATGACTCAAATAGCCTAATTGGATCACCTAGTCTAAATGAATCTAAACCGACCCTATTGAACCTAAACTTAAATTAAATTGAAGTTAATATTAATTAAATACTCCAAAATACTTTATGATTATATTTGAACATAATTAAAACTTTTCTTGGCTTTATTTGACCAATTAGTCATTTGACATAAGTAAACCCTGATTTAACCCATTAAGCCCAAATAGACCCAAAATAAGTCTAAATAAATAAAAATCAAAATCAAATTAATTAATTACTTTAGATCATTTAAAATACTCAATAAAATATAATTGAAGATTGAACACATTTCAAATTTGGGTCATATTGATCATTTACCCCGCATGAACCCAATTTGACCTATTAAGCCTAATTTAGATCAAAAATGGGTTTAGAACAAAACTTAACTCAACCCAAATTAAACCAAATCAACACTTAAAATTATTCTGAAGTTGATTATTGAATATGACTCAACTCTTAATGACACCTAATTTAGCGCTTTTGGTTAATCACTTGAATTGACCTAAATTGACTTATGTGAGCATATCAAACCAAAATCATAAAAAATTTAATTTAATCAAATTAATTATTATAAATCACTTTTAAAATTAAATTAAGCTCAATTTAATTTTTATTTGGGTCCAATTTATCTAATTTGGTCAATTTGGGTCATGGACCCAAGTGAACCCAAATTGGCCCAATTTGACTTATTTAGGTTAAATTGAGTTAATTTAGGCTTAAGTTAAATTACATTAATTAATCATTGATATTATAAATAATTAGTTTAATATAAATTTAATCCTAAATCAATTAGGCAAACAAGACTCACTTGACTCAACCAAATTCAATTTGGGTTAAGATGAGTCAACTCAAATCTTAACCTAAAATGGGCACTCAGCTCCTCATACATAAAACCAAGTAAAATTTTAGCTTTAATAAAGAAAAGAACATGCAAAATGTAGGGAAATAAAGAAATAGGGAGGTGAGCATGAGAAGGAAAAACATACATTTATTTTTTCTTCATATTGAATGGGTTGGGTGTGCATGGAGAAAAAAAAAGAGTTTTTCTACACACCTCATTTCTTTTATTCTAAAAACTTCCCTCCCCACCTCTTGTGCTCTCTAAGTTTAAGAGCCACTAATTTTTTTTAGTAATGGGAGGTGGTGCATGGAACGAGCATTCCAGGGAGGCAAAAGAAGAGATCCAAGATATTCTAGCATCCACGAATGTGTTCTTGAGGTAACTTTTCTAAACCTTAGATCACCATAGGTGTTTGTTTTTGGTGAAACATTTGGATGAATTTAGGATTTTTCTTTAGATCTCATTGCACTTTCTTTCTTTCACCTCCACAACATGAAAAAAAGTGACTTCAGGTTAAGATCGCCAGATGATCGTGAGATCCGGTGATGTTTATGATTGATCCCATTAATCTAACCCTATTTGGTCTATTTCTCATGAGAGAGACAACCTCCAGGACATCCATCTTACTTTGATCGAATGGACGGCTATGATTATATCTCATCTTTGATTTATTCTATTAGACCGGTCCAAAACTTCAAAAAAAATAAAATACTAAACCAAAATAATGTAAATAAATGATCTATGGATTTGTCTTTTCAAGGGAATCCATGAACCTAAAACCCCAAATTTGGATGTAAATCTTGTGTAATTTGAGTTTTAGTAAAATCTATATTTTTTTAATTACTTTGAAAAACTATACGAGTCAACTTAAAATTTTAGAAAATAAACTTAATATTCTTGCCTACCTATCATTAAAATTTTAAGTTAATTATCTTTCTTGTTTAAGAGTTATTAATTGTTGAAGGAAATTAGCTATTTTTAAATAAATAAGTAATTAAAAATTAGAAAAATTTGAAAAATTCATCAAATTAATTCAAATCACTTTAATAAATATCAAAAAGCTTGAAAAATTAATTAAACCTTTTAGATTATGCTAAATTAAAAAAGTAATTAAATTAAGGTTTAATTAAGCCTTTAATTACTTTAATTAAGAACTTTAAAAAATCATAAATGATTATAGAAAAAAATGTAAATAAACCCTCAATGGAGAACTTAGAAGAGTAGAATACAAGAAAAATAAAATCCTAGGTTTCATCAAATGAACAATGACTTAGGATTTGTAAGTTTAACTTTATCTTAATTAAGCCCCTAATCACATGGTTTATTAACTTGAGATTTAACATGTTGAATATGTGGGATGACTTGCCTGCCATAATGTTTTTGGGCTAATTTCTCAAGTGGATTAAAATAATCAAAATTTTAAACCCAAATTATCTCTCTTATGTAATTAAGTAATTATTAAGATTAAGAAAATTATGAAATTAATTAAAGGGTGTTAATTAATCATTATAACAGTAAGGATAATAAAAATAATGATATTTAGGACTCCTCTTCCTAATTATTTTTAAGATTACCCTTAAAGTGCTTGATTAATTAATTAAATGGTTAGATAAATTTAAATATGAAACCACCATAAGTAACTTATTTAATAAAAATATGTTTAATTGACCCTCCTTATGTGCTTAGTTAGTATAAGGATCTTTAATAAAATTATGATTCTTCATTGGTGTGGGAAATTATAACAATAATTAGCTTAATCTTCTTAATTTAGTTATTTATTAATGATGAGCTTAATTGCATTAGAATCCTTAGGACATTGCAAATTTTATTTTTCAAGCATATCATCATGATTTGTGAGCTCTTGCTTAATAATTAATCAAATTAAAAGATTTTTGAGAGGGTAATTAAATGGATTATTAATGGGCCTAGCTTAATTAATTCATAAAAGTCACTTAAATTCTCTTTAAATTTATTAACAAAAAAAAATATGGATATGGGTTGAACATTAACTATTGTTTCTCCTCTTTAGGTTTCAACGACTTGAATATTAAAATTAAACATTAAAAAAAAATGATTAGATTTAAGGGATATTTATCTAACTTGATTGTCATTAAGTTCTAATGAAATCAAATATGTTGCGTGGTGGTATTTAATTATTTCCTTTCAATTATCATGAATGTGCATGTCATGTGCTTGATGTATTCATGTTTGAAAGTTAAAAGAATATGATTACATTTATATTGCATGAGTTGGATAAATGTTATCATATAGTGTGGCAATTATCATTAGTAAACCTCAAACTATTTTAAAACTATATGTTAATTATGAATTTTAAATCAATGCTTATTATCAATAACTAATTATGTGAAAAATGTAATGCTCATTTACTTGTAATGAAAAGATGGAAATTGATGGTTTTATTCCTTTGTTTATACTTATGTATTCATGTATTTGAATTAGCAAGTATATAGTTCAGACATCTCGGGAATACGAGGCTTTAAGTAACCCCAAGGAGGTCTTAGATAATCTTACTTCTCTGGTTTAATAATGACATGTACTTGCTTAATTTTATTTATGTGCATGCATATATTAGAATATAAAGTGAAACCCTCTTTGCCATTAAGCTTTACAGAAGTAAAATATATATATACACCTTTTCATGGTTTTATTTCTATTTTTTATGAATATTCTTATGTTTATTTGAATTGAAAAGTATATAGTCTGAACATGTCGGGAACACGAGGTTTTAAGTAGCCCTAAGGAGGTCTTAGTTATTCTCATTCCCTAGTTTAACAATGGCATACTTGCTTAAATTCTTTATACATGTTTGCATATTCTTAAATATGATATAATCAATTTTTTTCTATCAAATTCATGTATCAACATCCATTAAGTGTGCAAAAATATGAGTACATTACATGTATATATATACTAAATCAAATATTGAAGAAACTAAAAATGAAAGAATATGGATGCTATTGATAATGAAAGGAAGTATTGGAGTATTATTCATTTGATGGTGGCTTAATTTCATTGGTCTTAAGATGCTTTTCATGTCTGGATAAGATTCATTAAGATTAATTTGAACTTAAGCTAATATAAAATTCATAAATGGTCTATTAAAAAGTTAAATCAATAATAATCCATCTTTAGAAATCAACTTTGGTTAAGGATGAAAGAGTTAAGTCTCTTTCTTCTCTTCATAGTGATTAGATATAAAGTAAGAAGTGAACAAAATAAATACATAAGTTAAATCTACTAAAAGACTTAAAGTGAAATCACCCATAATGAGTAATTTAAACAATTCTAAACTTTATAAAATCATAATTCTAAAGCCCAATTAAGACATACCACACTAAGCCTTAGTGTAGACATTAGAATACTAAGTCACTAATCTTAGTATTTAGTTCGGCCAGTATATATTGTGGTGATATGTTTTATTTTGTGAGAAAATATTTTAGACTGGATGTTAGGATTGTTTGGGTGTATACTAGATGTTAAGTCATTATTAGCCTAATAATATTTTATGTAGGGTATTATGCTTAATAGAATGTTGTAATAATAAATTATTATAAAATGCTTTTGCTTGCAGGTGCTACTTATGTCCCAAAGCATAATCTAATTAGGGTAGGTGGGCTTGGTTACCCAAGTGCAGGGTGTTAAGTTTGGATATGTGAAATATAGCTGCTTGGTTTATATGTTTATATAGCTAATATATATTTTAGAGGTGTAGTTAGATTTTATTTTTCATAAAGATGTAATTTTTGTAATAGGACTAGGATTAGTGCTATGGAATTTAGGATGACCAGTGGCTAGAAGAAAAAGACCAAAGAGGCCCTGTGAAGCCTGGAGTATTTAAATCCAAGAAAAGAGGATAGAGAACAACTAAAGATCTCATAGTGTTTCCTTTTATTGTAATTATAATATGGGTTGTATAAGGGTAGACAACTACCCAATTTCTTTTTTTTGGTGTATAGTGGTACCCGACTACACTGGCCTTATATTCTTTTACAAAAATTTAAATGTTTGACTGTTATGTTTAGATTGTGAAATAGAAATGACATATTTTTTATAGGTTTCTTAAAGTCTATATGTTTGATATGTGGCCTTAATGTGGTAGGCTCTTTAAGATAAAATCAAATTTTCTATCTTCACTAAATAGCTCATAACTAAACTCTAATGCAACTCACAACCTCTCTCTAAAGCCTAGGTATATAAACAAGATAATAAAAGGTTTCCTATAGTTGAATGGTTGTATGTTATAACAACATGCATGTCATATTGCTTCATTTCTTGAATATAGAGGATTTCCACTCTTGCACGATAGGGGACAAGTTTGGCCTTTGAGAGTGGTCCCTTAAAATGGAGAACACCTCTTCTAGTTGATTTAGCCCATAACTGAATTTCATCATGCATGTAGGCATATTTTTCCTAAACTTTGATCAAAATAAATGTGTCAAAATGATCCAAAAACTTGTAATATTTTAATATGATATTAAGTCATGTTTGCATACCAAACATTATCTAATCTCTTATGGAGTAAGTTTAGGATTCTAGCTTCCTTCCTAATTAAAAAATAGCCTAACTATCTTGCATCTACATAAGATTGACCTACATGATTTTAAAGTGTATGAGGTGTTAGTTGGAAGCCACTCTAGGTGGTTGTAAGTCCAAAAGAGCTAGGATGTGTTCACTCTCTCTTATGGAGGTAAACCGTTATATCACATTCTCCCCGATTAGATTTTAAGTTATCCTTCTAGCCTATGCTAAAGAATTTTAGACTTATGTTATGAGATAGCTTGTTTCTCTTTTACTACTAGAATAAGTCCTTATTTCTTTGGCATTCTCATAACCTTGTGTTGTTGGGACATAAGTTATAGCATTCTAAAAATTTCAACTTAAACAAAAATAAATTCTCCTCTTCAATAATATAAAGCCTCATCATAGGGTAGATTGGAATATTCTCTAGGCTTCATAATGTCTTGGATACTCTCTACTTATCCTTCTATAGAATCCATAAATAAGTTTTCCCATTTGAACTCTTCCCAATTTATTTCCAAAAATAACTAATCCTTTGATAGTTTGTCCTTGAAATCTTTGGAGATATTTATTAACTTTAATCAAGAGTGTTCTTAGGAAATTCTCATTTTCTAGGATGTAATTAAATATGGAAGCTTGCTTCTATAGAACTAAAGAACCCGGCTTAAAATAAATCGCTCTATTTTATTCATGTAAAGTGTGGGAAAGATCTCTAGTATATATTAATACCCATTTTTTAGAGTCCTTATTAGGTGATATTTTTATCTTTCAAGATAGCATCATACCTCATGTCACTTGATCACTTCAAAAGTACCCTTTAAGATCTATGTGGCATCCCTACGACTCAAATAAAAAACCACAAAAATGTTTATCAATGTTAAAACAAATCTTTTCAATCAACACAACACATTGAAATCATGAACACAATTGATTGAAGAAATTTGAAACAATCTTACTCAAGTCTCTTGGATGAATGAAATTATGCACACAAGAATTGAAGAAGAGTTCTCCGAAGCAAATTGATTGCTTGATGGTGATGTTAAGATCTCCTCTTAAGAAAGGTTAATGATGAGAGACAAAGAGGAGATGGTAGCTTTCAACACTTGAATAAAGAAAGCTTTTCAAGAGAGAGAGAGTTAAGTCATGAAATCAACTCCTTATATAAAATTTAGTCCATGCTATTTTGGCCAAGGTAGGAAAGAAATGGAGGGAAGAAATGAGAGGAAAAATACTTATGGAAAGGGATTTAATTTTCAAATTCAAATTCAAATAAATAAATAAATTTGAATTTGAATTTAATCAATTAAAATAAGTATGAGACATTCAAGCATGGAGGGAATATGTTTAAATTCACATAACATAATTAAAGAAACTCTAAATAATTAAGAAATCAATTAAAAAAGAAATTTAAAATTAATTTAATAAAATAAGTCAAATATTCTTCATTATATATGATGACCAAAGGTTTCCTTAAATAAATTAATCTTGAATTAATGATATTTTATCATAACAATCTTATGAAATTAATTTTGAAAGGAATTTAAAATTTACAAAGACTTCTTCTAAGTTAGATATATTACATGGAAAAAAGACTAATACTCTAGGTGGCTACTGCAAGGTATGTCATCTCCTCTCTCTACTTGGTTACTGTTCCATTGATTTGCCACATCTAGCCTTACTTCCCTTGTCTCATGAGTTTCTTCTTAAGTCATCCTCCTTTCCAGCATTTTAGAAAACCACTCTTATGTGACTGTTGTTGTGGGTACTAGTTTGTAATGGACTCCTCATCTTAGCTAGCAAACAAACTACTTTTCCTACACCATTACCATGAGATATTTGAAGCTAGATTTGATAATAGTTTCTTGAGGTGGGCTCGTATGAATAATGTAAAACTAGCTATTTTCTTAACTAATTCTAAAACCTCCACACTAGTTGAACCTCTCAAAT
Organism: Cymbidium sinense; assembly: GCA_021442155.1. Classification (NCBI taxonomy): domain Eukaryota; kingdom Viridiplantae; phylum Streptophyta; class Magnoliopsida; order Asparagales; family Orchidaceae; genus Cymbidium; species Cymbidium sinense. The sequence goes on along the minus strand of CM038228.1, from coordinate 68,011,577 downwards.
TTACTATCATTGGCAGGTTCACCTTCAAACACCCAAAAATGGATACCATTAGAAATTACTTTGATGATTTAAAGCTTCCAAGTGAATGGAATGTAGGGTTACTTAATGGTAGACATATTACTATCAAACTAAGCTAAGAAGAACACTATGCCCATGTTTTGTCTAGGAAGCTTTACTATATTAAGAATATCCCCATGAAAATCTTCAAATGGACATTAGCTTTTGATTACAGAGTAAAACCTCCAATCATTTTAATTTGGATAAAATTACTAAACCTAAAGCTCCACCACTTTAATAAGCAAATACTTTACTCCCTAGTAGCAATTATCAAAAAACCACTCAGGCTAGACCTCCCCACATTTAACTTCACAAGGGCTTCTACAAAAAAAGTGTAAGTGGAAAGGGATATCATGGCTCCATTCTTAGAATAAATATGGATAGGCTCTCAGTTGAGATTGAATAAAAACCTTGCTATTATCCAAAATGTTGTATGTATGGTCATTTATTGGAGAGTTACTACATTATCAACCTTCAGCTGAGAAGCAAGCTTGCAAACAAATCAAATCTAGCTTCAACTTCCCAACTAATCTGATGTGGCACAATGTGTCAATCAATTAAAAAATGGGCCGACTTCAAAGCATGAAGAATTGAAGTGACACAAGGTCTGAATCAAGTAACTAATAGACTATATTCATAAACTTGGAGAAAGAGTTTTAAGACGATTTAATGTTATATGGATGAAGACCACTAAGGAGACTTTATTTGTTTTATGTAGATGATATATTTTATCATGTTTAAAAATATGTGTGTTGTGGTTGAACTGATGTAAGTTTATATGTTAATATGTGTAGGTGTTAGTTTAGTGCTTAGGTGCTAGTCTTCTAGTGTTATGTCACTATATTTTGTGGTATTTAATGTCTTATGATAGAGAGGATGGTGCCTAGACACTGGCATGTGGCGCCTAACGTGAAATGACAATTTACAAATTTTTTAAATTTTTCAATGGTATTTCTGAAGGGACACATCCTCGGGATGTTGTAACTTACATGAACATTTTATTTTGTGTAATAAAGGACTTTAGCTAGTTATTTGTAAAAATTTGGAGTGAAAACTCTCAAGTTGAAGCTTGGTGGCTGACCGTCCGGGGAATTTGATGATCTCTCATTATCATTCTATTTTGGTGAGTAGAACACTTCACATCTCTTCCACTTTGGTGAGTGGAAGATCTATTGCACATCTTATTCCTTTATCCACTGTGATGCTCATCATGACTATACCACACCATTATTTTCATATAAGAGCCCAAGGTTTGTTAGGCTTGGAGAAAGTACTTATAAAGAGTAGTAAGAAATCATTCTCTATATTTATGTTTTTGAGCATTCATATTTTCATTTATTAAGGTGTGAATTAAAATTCTTATGTTAAACACTTCAATAATAATTCAAGATATTTTAGATCAATTGCATAATATAATATAAGTTATTAATGATGCAAAAAGGTACCATAAGAACTTTAGAAGTGACTTAAAATTTGATAGGAAGAAATATAATTCTTGCAAGCCAAATGAAAATGATATCACTGCTAAATTACAAGAAAGTAACCTTAATGATACTATTATAATTGAGTCACAAGAAAGTAACTTTAATGATACTATTATAGTTGAATTACAAGAAAGTAACCTTAATGATACTAAGTTGATAGAGTTAATATCACTTTCTTAACTATATATCCATCATATAATTCTAATGTTCTATCACACGCCTTAGATTTTTCTTTACTACTTTTAAACCATCAATTTCCTAGTATGAAAGCTTCAATAATCATAAGTATTAGCAAATGGTTTCGAGTTAATTCCTTTGGAACAAGTAGAGTGCATCTTTTGCAAGTGGAACCACGTGATGATCTTCCTACACCTACAAATACTTTACACCTATTATATTCCACTCTAACTTTTCAGAAAAAGAGTTTCTTGAAGTCTAAGTGAAATGATATTGCACAATGTGCCAATCAATTGAAGAAATGAACCAACTTCAAAGCATGAAGAATTGAAGTGGAATAAGGTCCTAATCAAGTGATTAAATGGACTATATTCATAAGCTTGGAGAAAGTATTTCAAAAGGACTTGATGTTTAATGCATGAAGACCACTAAGGAGACTTTATGTGTTTTATGTGCTATAATTAGTATTATATGATAAGTTTTGTTTATCATTTTAAGTGTTATATGTGTTTTTTGGTTGAAATCATGTAAGTTTATGAGTTAATAAGTGTAGGTGTAAGTCTAGGGCATAGGTGTTGGTCTTCTAGCGCCTTGGAGTTGGTCTTCTAGCACCTTGGAGTTGGTCTTCTAGCACCTTAATGTTGCATTTTAAGATATTTAATGTTTGGGGATAAAAAGACATCACCTAAGTGTTAGCATGTGGCACCTAAACGCCGTATAATGATATGTTATGTCTTATTTTCATTTTTTCAATGCTTTTTTTGAATGGACACATCCCTTGGGTTGTTGTACCTTATATTAATATTTTATTCTATGTAAATGAGGACATTTGACTAGTTTTGTGTGAATATTTAGAGTGAATAGTCTTAAGTTGGAGCTAGGTGGCCGATTGCCCAGGAGATTCTGTGATCTCTCTCTATCGTTCTACTTTAGTGAGTGGAACTCTTTATATATCTTCCACTTTGATGAGTGAAAGATTCAGAGCACACCTTCTTCCTCCATCCACTATGACACTCATCATGACCAAACCACACCACAATCACCCACATTCTATAGCCTGGCTCTATTAAAGAGGAAGTTAATATAAACCATTTGTAGGCAAGGAGAATGTCCTTATAGACATAATACAAACTATACATGTTCCCCTATTTCAGCAGGAAAAGGTCCATAACTCAAACCTTCCTGATGTATCCCTTGACATCATAATATTTTAGAATGCTGAAGATGTGGTAGCCACCTCTAATGATGGCCATCTAAACTATCAACATGCCAAATTGTTTGAGCATCCATTAGAGCCTATAAGAAACAAAATCATTCAAGAGCTAGGTTTATTGGAGGACAACAACCCCTCTAAATTTGCTCAATAGAAAATTATTCAATCAAGACAATCAACACTCTGACATCATATACCCTCTCCTAGTCCAATTTAGAACACACTCAAGTTACTGTTTCTATCATTGAGGCACAAAACACTTTTGAATCTGAAGGAGCCACTTGGAAAATGCAAAAAACCAAAAAGAATAAACACAAAGGCATATGGGAGCTAAATTTGCTAAACCTAATGGCAGTCCATGAAATTGTAACCTCCTCCATAGTTAGAGTCCTCTTCAATTATGATGATAGGGCTCCAAAAAGATCCATAAGAAATAACCCCCTCATTCAGTGATGAACCTCCAGTTATGGAATATAAGGGGAATAACAAAAGTTAATGCCTCTAACTGCCTCTCAAATCTTATCAAGTCTCACAATCTAAATATGTTAGATGTCTTAGAACCCATGGTTTGTTCCAACAACATTAACAAATTCAATAATAAATTTAATAATTTCAGCATCTTGGTCAATTGCTCTAACAAAATTTGGTTCTTCTAGATGGGTAAAATCTAAGTAGACTTGCTTATTGATGACCAACAATTCCTTCACCTTTTCATTACCAACCTCAATTTCAATTACCAACCGACCATTATGTATGATGTCTATTGTAAGGAGGGTAGAAGAGAGCTGTGGAGCAAAATCATTACCCTTGGCTCCACCATTTTTGACCCTTGGCTCACTAGAGGTGATTTCAATGGGATTAGAAGTTTTGATGAGAAAAAAGGTGAAAAAACTCTAAACTTATCTATAGTTTCTGAATTTGTTGAAGCCATAGTTGAGGTGGGCCTCTTTATTGTTAGCTTCATCAGCTCTCCTTTCACTTGGAGAAGAAGTAAAACCTTTGAAAGGATAGATTATATCTTGATCAACACATGTTGGCTTGATTTCTATACCAAGAATTGCCTCTGATCATTCACCATTGCTGCTTACAGCTAACATCATAACCAAATCAAAGCCTCCTTCATTCAGATTTTTGAACATGTGGACTAAGCACAAAAATTTCTTAAGCTTAGTTTCTGAAATCTAGTCTAATTATACCCACTCCAACCCTTGGATTAAACTATGGTCCCTCCACAAAAAATTAACTAAAGCTCTCAAGAAATGAAAATGGGATACATTTGAGAATATAAATATGCCAAAAGATACTACTAAAGCCAAAATCTATGAGCTTGAAGACCTGATTGCTAATGATGACCATGTTGATGTTGAGGAAAAACTCTTCTTTGAGCGAAATAACTTACAAAACCTTATTGACAAAGAAGAAGATTAGTGAAAGTAGAAAGCAACTGTTAGGTCCTTCTTGGATGGTGTAGGAACACATAATATTACCACACTTGTGTCAAGAAGAAAAGATAAGAAAAATCTATCATAAAAATCAAAGACCACACCAAAGACTAGCTTAATAATCAATAAGATATAACCATGAGCTATATTGAATACTTCCAATAGATTTTCACAGCTGCTCCCCTTCCCTCTCACTTTGCCATTGATGCCAACCTCTTTAGAGAGGATAGTCCCAAAATCCAAAATACCAAATTGGTTGCTATCCCTGAAGAACATGATATCAAGCTTGCTTTAGACTCTTTGGATGGTTACATAATTGCTGGGCCTAATGGTTACATATCCTTATTTTACTAGAAAACTTTGCGTATTGTTAAAAAGAAAGTCATTGATGCCATCTAATGTTTCTTCTTTGACAACCCCACCCATTACTACGTTTCCTTCTCCTCTATTAACTTAATCCCCAAAAATCATGAAGCCCTCACTTAGGACAAAACCTCACCTCCATTTATTCTAAACTTACCTCCAAAATTATAGCCTTTAGATTGCAACATCTTCTCCCAACTTTAATTGCACCTAAGCAAGCTACCTTAATTGAAGTTAGATTAATTTTTGATAACATACTTCTAGACCTAGAGCTCATTAAAGATATTAACAAAAATTATAGAGGAGGGAACCTAGTCTTTAAGCTTGATATCAGGATAACATTTGATACTATTAGTTGAAGGTTCATTAAAGACATTCTAAAATGTAGAGGTTTTAATTAATCATTTTGCAACATTATGGGGAGTATCCTAGACAACAATAACCACTCTATCATTATTAATAGAGGTACTCATGGATCCTTTAGAGCCAATAGAGGGATTAAATAAGGGAATCCACTTTCACCCACTTTATTCATCCTAGTGCTAGACTATCTTTTAAAAATACTTAATAAAGCCATTACTAATGATATTCTTCTCTTCTGTAATTAGAATTTAAAGCCATTAAGAAGAAAATACAAATCATCCAAGAATTTGAAGACCTCTCTGATATTTATACTAACACTCACAAATGTTTTTTTTTATTTGCAAGAAACACACCACAAAACCAAGTATACAAAAGTTAAAAGAATACACTGGCTTTAGGGAATCTAGCTTCCTTTTCTCCTGCCTTAGTGTGAATATGTACAAAAACAAAATTAGCTCAAGCCTATACAATGAACTAATTTCAAAGATCTAGAAAAGATTGTCCACATGGGAGAACACTTTCCTATCATTAGGTGGATGAATTACTGTCATCAAAAGAATTTTTAATTCAATCCCCTTCTTTGCCGCTCAAATCAAAAATAAAAAAAAAATCCTTTTTTTTGTTCATTCCAAAATTGAGAGGATCTTTAACAAATTTCTTTGGAGTCTAAAAAGTAAAAGCATTCACTTGTTGTGCTAGAAAAAACTTTGTAAATGGACTAAGCAAGGTGGCCTTGGATTTAAATCCTTGAAAAATAACATTAAAGGTAGCATGATCAACCCATAGATTAGATTTAGAGAGTTTTCTTCCCTTTGGACAAACTTCATGCATTCCAAATACTATAGAGAGTAGCACCTGACCAAAGTTCACTATCACGTCAATGACTCCATCATATAGAAGCTTATGATTATACATAGTCAAGAAGTGAAATACTTTGGGATCTAGGCAATGGTGCTATTGACTTCTAAAATGATCAATGGATGGGGGACTCCTTGTTTGCTAGCCATGCTGCATTCACGTCACAAAAACATAGTAGTCTCCAACTTTCAGCTAAATAACACATGAAACCCATCACTACTTGCTAAGAACCTTCAAACTATAATTTGCAAAATGATATTTGACATTCTACCCAACCCAAAGAGATAGACTAATCATAAAGGGGAAGAGTGCTAACATCTCCACCACTAAACATACTTCTTAAGATCTTAATCGGTCATACTGAATGTATCATAAGAGAAACTGATTTGGAATAACATCATGAAGCCATCCATGTCTTTTTTTACCTAAAGGCTGATGCACTCTCTCTTTTCTACTGATGACATTCTAAAGCTCAAAAGATTAAGAATGCCCTCCATTTTCCATCTCTTCCAAGCTGACAAAGAATCTATACAACACTTTTTCTTTAACTGTAAATTCAACAACATAATATGAAAATCAATATGCAAGATTTTTGAGATTACTATTAATCAATCCAATATACAAGCTTGTTGAAATTCTTACATTATGGAATCCATGATACTGTAATCGAACGACATCAAAACTACAACCCCACTCATTGTTTACTGGTTTATTTGGTGCTTGAGGAATAGTTGCAAGCATGAAAAATTGGTTAGCTGCATCAACAATGCCATCAATAAAGAGCCCCAAGACATACTTCTTAAGTTTAACATTCAACCTCAAACCAAATACACCTACTACATACTAGTCTACTAGAACAAGCCTCATGCTCTCTTCATCAAAATCAACTTTGATGGAATTTTTAATTCTAGCACCTCCACATCAAGTATTGGTGGAGTCTTCAGAAACTCTAGCGGCAACTACTTACTCTTTTTCTTAATGCCCACCTTTGACTACTTTTCTATACAAGTAGAACTCAATGCTTGTTGCACTACTATCTCTTTAGCTCTATCCCTTAATTTGACTCACATATGGCTAGAGATAGACACATCATCTCTCCACAACTTCCTACATAATAAATATATTCAACACACATCTTGGAGTTTGTTCAAAACTTGTAAAAAGATTCAGAGGAACTTGAATAAGATTACATTCCTCACCAGTTATACATTAAGAAATAGCCAACAAGATAGCTAACTTTCTTACAAATCTAAGAGCCCAAAATGATAGCTCCATCATCTTCTCTTCTTTAGACGAGCAATTATTGCACTTACTAAAGGGTGACAGATTAAACTTACCTTACATTAGATGCATACACATGTAACACTTAATTTTTTTATCTTTTTGGATTATTTATATCTTATAGTAATCAATAAAATTATTCTCCTTTGTGAAAAAATAGGAATTTGAAATTTAAACACATTTTTTAATTAAATAAAAAAGGATAAAGAGGGCTGACTAAAAGTTAGCAAAAAATAGGAATATAAGAAAGAAAATTGCATTAACTCAAGGCAATTTTAATTTTTAATTTGAATTAATTTAAATTAATTCAACTAATATCAAAATAAATTAATGGAGGGCTAACCAAGACATTCTATGAAAGTTGGAATAAATTTTGGGAAGAGTTTATGGCATATTTTAAACTTGATATTCAAAATATTTTTTAAAAAAGGAAAGTGCAATAATTCCAAAGAAATTAAATTTCAAATTCGAACTAATTCAAATAAAACAAAATATACTAAAATGATATACTTTTGAGGCCACCCAAGTCACACTTAAATTGAATTAAGCATATTTGGAAATAAATCAAGGAAATAATTAATTTTGATTTAAATAAATTTGAAATTTGAAAATCCATTAAATAAAAAAGTGATATGGAATTAAATATAATAAATCACATATAATTCCTTATTGCAAAAATAAGAAAAATTTAGCTAAATGTAAAATTAAATAAAAATCAAATGTAATTATTGATATGAGAGAGAGAATAAATGATAAGAGAGAGAAAAATGATAGTTTTGATAATTGAATTAATAATTAAATTCACATGCTAAAGTAAATGGATAAAGATTAAATCAAGAATGGAAATTAATTTATAAAGTGGAAAATAAACTAAACTCACTTTAAGATGCAATGCATAAGGCTTAAACCAACACATGTAGTCAAATTACCAAAAAAAGATAATTACAAAAATATTAAAAAAATGATTTAAATAAAATAAAAAAATATATATAAAGGTCAAAATTAATGATATGAAAAAGTTTTAGCAATTATTTTCATGTTAATGAGCTCTTATTTGTTTTATATTACAAATCATAAGAGAATTTCCAAACTCTCATCGTCTAGGATGATTTGACTTTCCAAATTAGCTCAACAAGCTAATTTTGGTGAATTTCTTGAAACACTTAAAATAAACTATTAGTAGCTTCAAGAATATGTATTCGTCATCAATAAAATTTAAAATTAATAATAAAAATAATAATGATTAATGTGGATAATTTGTTCTACAAAGCAATTATTAGTCTTTATTACACAAGGATTGTTATCAACAAATCAAATGGTGAGATACACAATGTGTATACTCGACAATCTCTTCCTATTTGATGATTACAAACCAATGTAGGTGTGAAGGGTAATTATAATGATAAAATGATATTTTTGCCTCTCACTAAATGCATATGTGAGAAAGTAAAAGTCTAATCAACATCAATATTTCTCCCCTTTTGAAGTTTTCAAAATGTTCACAATAAAATAGAAGTTGGTTATATCAAAATAGTTCTCCCCGTTAATTTAGTACAAAAGTAAATTAAGAATGAGATGATAAAAATAAAAATAATTAAAGATTGACATGCTTGATATTCTCCCCTTATTGAATGTTATCTAATATATAATTTATAATTGATATGAAAATAAACATATGAATGAATACAAATGTAAAGTATTATAAGTGCACAAAATTAAGCATAAGATAGATACATTCATGTCCTAAATACAAAAACTCTAGAAATAATTGAAGCAATTGAATATCACATATATTAATGATCTAAAAAAAAAACATATTATGAAAGTAACAATTGCTTGAGATATCAATGAAATTATCTTACACATGCATGAAAAATGAAGATAGATATTATAAGAGAATTTTTAATTATTCAAAATAATTCATAAAGCTTAATTTCATATTTACAACAAATTTAGCATATTAAGCTATCAATCACAAAACACATTATTAATAAATTTAATTATGAGCTACAAATTGATAATAATCATAATTTCTAAAAGTGGGGCAACAAAAGAGATCAAATCTAGTATAAAACTATGATAATATCAATTATTTAAATATCATGATCTCCAAAATTAAAAACTAATCTAGTTTACTGATTAAAAGATGTACATATGTGAGCAACTAAATATACTTATGAAGAGTTTTAAAAAATTTAAAACTGAATTTAAATCATGATAACTAAAAATATTCACTGGCATAACAATATAAAACTCATAAAATCTATGAAAATATTATGCCATAAGAAGTCAAATAATATTTAAAATATGAATTTAATGTGATTTGTAAAATTATTTTCAAATCATATTTTAAAGTAACTCATTCATTCAAAGTAAATCTATAAAATATAAAACTTATATAGATTATTTATCCATGAATGAAACATAAATAATATAAGGACCTAAATATATGTATGGAAGGTATTAATGAATAATACATAATATGTTACCTTATATCGTTCATTCTTGTATACCTTTGTAATTTAATGTTTATTTTGTATACCTAAATTAATGACTTTCCCTCACTAGTATTTCATGAAGACAAACCTGCAATACAATATCATTTCCTTGATTTTGGTATCCAAGAAACATTGGATCCTCTAACATTAGTAGCACTACAAATACTTGAATAAGTAGATGATGGGCAATGCAAACTAGTTACCTTAGGAATCCAAATATATGAAGATGAAGCATTTAATTTCATGGATCTCCTAAATGAATAAACATATAAAACATGGCCTTTCCTACAACAATAAGTACATTTAGCATTTGGCAAAGCATGCATAAATGTATTATAACTTTTTGGTTAAATTTTACAGAATGAACTAACATGCTTTTGAGAAGTATAAGTATTTAAAGCATGTGAATGACATGAATATTGATTGCAAGATATAGATAAATTTGCATGAAATCATGTGAGCAACTAAAACTAGTAGAAGATAAAGATAAATCATTTAATTTACTTTTAATATTGGTATTCTTGCATTTTAAACTTTAAATCTCATCATGTAAGCTATGATAACCTTTATCTCTAGTCAATAACTCATTTTGTAGTACTTTGTTTACATCTTTCGAAATTTTAATTTTGGAAATAAACTCATCATGACAATTAGATGTAGAAGTTCTAGATAAATCAGAAAGTAAATCATTTACTTTTGTATTCAATGAAGATGCTTCATTTTCAAGAAAATAAATTTTATCATATGATTTTTTGAACATTAAGTAAAAGTGACTCATTTTTCTTATTAATCTTTAAAACTTCTAGACTTTTTTTAGTGGAAATGCATTTATTTTTGATTATGTTATAAACATCCACTAAATCATCAAAGACACTTGATAAATCTTCATAAGAAATATTGTTACCTTAAGGTCATCCTCATAATTAGATTGAGATTTGAAGCTTTGGGTGGATAATTTCTGGGATATAGTTGAGAGCTTTTTTTTTCTTCACTTTTTTGTAAGAACTATAAGACACTTTTTAATATCTTTTTAATTCTCCTTTCCTTTACCTTCCTTATTTCTCTTCTAACTCTTTTTAGGACTAGAGGTATGCCCTTGGGGCTTTGAATTTATTTTTGTGGTATTCTCAACAAGAATATCATTTTATTATTAGTAATACTTCTCACCTATGTTACAATTACAACTATATAACAATGTGAGATCATCAAGTATATCTTTTCCAAAATAAAAAGATAATAAATAAGAAAGCTCATTAGAAAGAGATTTTTTATAAAAATATAAAATTATTTTTTTATTTAATAGATTTAGATCACTTTTAATAATAGAAGATAAACTACATTTTAAAAAAAGTATAACATATTATGGAATCAATACTTCATAAAACCATAAAATCTAACTTTCCACACTTTAAAATTGGATTAATCAAAATAGGTGCATAACAAATTTTATTATCAAAAGATCAAGAAAGCATTTGAAGTGCCATAGTGATAAACTCAAGGATATTAAGCTGCAAATTAAATGGAGGCTCTTACACCAATTGTTAAGATATTATGGTACCAAAGAGGGAGGGGAAAATGGGCATTTTAAAAAATTTTAAATTAAAATATAATTATAAACTTTGTAAAAAATTTAGTTGTAAATATAAATTTATTTCTTATAAAAGAGTAGAGCAACAAACTAAACCAAGTGTAGAAAAAGTAATACAAAAAAAGAAAAAAAAAAGATAACGGAAATTAATAGATAAGAGGTACAAAAACTTTTACTTGGTTTGAACAAATTTAAAAATTAGTCTATGTTTATGCCTAATCACTAGTCTAGGAATTTACTAATCAAAATACGATTATAAAGAATCTCCTGTACTTTTCTACATCGAATAATTATAACCCCAACAATGTACTTTCCTATTATAGGTAAGTATAATCCCAACAATATATTTTCATACATTGGGCAAGTACAACACCAACAACATACTTTTCTACATGGGAAAGTACAACCCCAGCAACATACTTTCCTATAAGGGTAACTACAACCCCAACTAAATTAAGAAATAATAGAAAAATAAAAGTGAATATTTATCTCTCAATTTTAACAATAACAAGCCAAATAAGAAAGTGCTCAAATTTTATTTAATTTTTTTTATGATAATCCATTCAATGCTTTGAACTTAATGTAAAGTGCTTAAAAAATTTATCTTCAAAAAAAATATTCGCATAAAGTAAAATGATAATTTTGAAATATAAACTTAAAAATAATTTATTAGAACATATTTAAAATAATTTAACTTTTAAGATAACTTGCACTAAGTAGAAAATCAAAGAACTATAAAGTAAAAAATATTGAATCCACAAACAATTGTGAAAGTTGAAACAAAGTACAAATATAAAATCAATCTTTAAAACACTTGCATAAAGTGAAATGAAAAGATCTTAAAAATGAATACTTATGAAAAACAATAATGAACCTTAAGAAAATGATTTCATGAAATAAACTACAAGTCAATGAGAAGATGAACCTTTCAAATCACTTGGAATATAAATGGAAAGAACTTTTATAAATTCTTAAACAATGAAAAGGGCTTTTAGAGAATCTTAAACATTAATAGCAATATTTTTTTAATCAAAATCAAAGCATCAAAATCAAGAACACAATTATTTAAGATAACTTAAAAGATGTATGCTTTGAAAACCAAGCCAAACAAAAGTCATCATAAAGCAATGATGACTTGTAGTTATTTAAACACATAAAAGAAAAATAAGAAAAGATTATAATAACTTTGAAAACTCAAATCAAATCTTTCTTATTCAACTTAAAAGATGAAAATATTAAGCATACTAAGTTGTAAAATTCAAAAAGATCTTAGGAAATAAAACAAAAGCATATAACAATATGTAATATAATTTCTTTAAAGATGAATTCAAAAGGACTTTAAGAAAATCTTTATTAATGTTAAAATAAATCCTTTTCAATCAACACAACACAATAAAATCATTAACATAATTGATTAAAGCAATTTGAAACAATCTTACTCAACTCTCTTGCATGAATAAAAGTATGAGCACAAGGTTTAAAGAAGAGTTCTCCAAACTAAATTAATGGCTAGATGGTGATGTTAAGATCTTACAAGAAGAAAGGAGAGGGGAAAATACTTACAAGAGGAGATTTAATTTTGATATTCAAAATTTAAATAAATATATTTGAATTTAAATTTAATCAATTCAAGTAAGTGTGGGTTGTTCAAGCATGGACATAATATGTTTAAATGCACATAGCATATAAAAATAAACTCTAATTAATTAAGAAATAAATTAAGGAAGATATTTGAAATTAAGTTAATAAAATAAATCAAGTATTCTTCATTATATGGGAGGACCAAAGGTTTTCATAAATAAATCAATCTCCAATTAATGACATTCAATCAATTAACAATGAAGAGAGATTAATTAAAATGGAATTTGAAATTTAAACACAATTTTTATTTAAATAAAAAGGGATAAAAGGAGCCAAGAAAATATTACCAAAAATAAAAATATAAGAAAATAAATTGCATTAACTCAAGGATATTTAAATTTATTAATTTAAATTAAATGAAATTCATTTAAATAATATCAAAATAAATTAATGGAGGGCCCACAAAGACATTCCATGAAAAGTTGAATACTTTTTGGAATGATTTTTTGGAATATTTCATAATTAAGATTCAAAAAATTTACAAATAAGGAAAGTGCACTAAATCGAATGCCATTTCATTTTAAATTTGAACTAATTCAAAGAAAATTGAATGTAATAAAATGAAACATTTTTCGGGCTGGCTAAGTCATGTTAAAGCTAAATTAATCTTATTTGGAAATAAATCAAGATAATAATCAATTTGAAATTCAAATATTCAAATTCAAAATTCAAATAAATTTGAAAATTTAAAAATCCATTAATAAGGAAACTGATATGACATTAAATTGAATAAATCAAACAAAATATTTCATGCCAAAAATAAAACAAATTCTTCCTAATATAATGGTACATTGAAATTAGATGCAATATTTGATATATGAGAAAAGTAAATGATAAGAGAGAGAAAAATGATAATTTTGATAATTGAATGAATAATTAAATTCACATGCTAAAGTAAATGGATAAAAATTAAATCAAGCATAAAAATTAACTAATCAAGTGGAAAATAAACTACACTCACTTTAAGATGCAATGGATAATGCTTAAATCAATGCATGCAGTGATATTATCTTTTTTAAATTCAAGGATTTTTAAAAATGATGCAAATAAAATATAAAAATTATAAGTGACAAATAATATTAAATGATGTGAAAAGGTTTTAGCAATTATTCTCAAGCTAATGAGCTCTTATTTGTCTTATATTGCAAATGCTATGAAAATTCTCAAACTGCCCTAGTCCAGGCTAATATGACTTTTCAAATTAACTGAGTAAGCTATATTTGGTGAATTTCTAAGACATTGAGAACAAACGATTGGTAGTTTCAATAATATATATATATATATATATATATATATATATATATATATATATATATATATATATATATATATATATATATATATATATATATATATATATATATATATATATATATATATATATATATATATATATATATATATATATATATATATATATATAAAAGTCCAAATTAAGTATGACAATCATAATGATTAATATGGATATGTTATCCTATGAAGAAATTATTAGTCCTTTTTACACATGGTGTGTTATCATCAAATCAAATAGTGAGATATACAAAGTGCATACTCAATAATAATAATTTAGCTTAAGGTGGGCTGGATGCTTGGGAAGACCTAGCCTTGAGCATAATTTGAGCTCTAATTTAGGTCGGACTTATTAAAGCTACTAAGAAGTCACATGCTTTTTTGAATAGATCTTTTTAATCCATTGAAAAATAAAAGGAAGTCATCAGAAAAGGCCAAGTGGGATATGTGGATTCTTCCTTTGGTTGAAAGTTGAGTGCTTTCTTAGACTACTGGATTTCATTCAACATTATGGATAGGTAATCAATAGCAAGAATAAAAAATGATGGAGAGAATGGGCCACCTTATTTAATACCTCTTAAATGCTTTGAAGTACCCATGTGCTTCACCATTGATGATAATAGAGTAGAAGTTGTTTGAGAGTAACCTTTTGATAAGAGAGCATAATTTCATTGAGAAACCCTTAGCATTCAGGTTTGCTAGTATAAATCCCAACTAATGGTGTAAAAAGCCATCTTTATATCAAGTTAAATGATATGGTTGCCACATCTACATTTTTTATAAAGATCAAGAATAAGCTCTTGTCGAGGGAGGATGTTCTTGGTTATATTTCTCCCTTGGACAAAGGTAGATTGATTATTGCAGAATAATTTTGCCATATGTGGTTGGAGATGGGTATAAATAATCTTGCTGATAATTTTACTAATCACAGATGATAGGTTAATAGGTCTAAAATATTCCTAATTGTATTTGTGAGGGGACTTGGGTATAAGAGTAATTATAATGGAGCTAAAGAATTTATAAATATCATGTCCTTCAAAAAAGGCTTGAATAGCAAGAGTGATATCTTGCTTGATCCAATTCCAAGAGCACTAAAAAAAGTCTATTGTGTAACCAATAGGACTAGCATCTTTAGATCGATCAAGGGAGTTAAGGTTATTCCATATTTCAATCTCCAAAGGAATATTTATTAATTGAAGTTGGTTTGCATCAAAATTGGTGTTGAGTAGATTAGGAAAAAATAGGGACAGGTTAACTTCTTGCTCCATGAAGAGAGAATGGAAATAGTTAATGCCATCTTCAATGATTTCCTCTTTTATTTCTAACCATTTATGATTTGATTTGATTCAAGTGATGGCTTTGTACTCCCTCCTTTTCTTAATGCATGCATCATAATATTTTGTATTTCTATCACCTTCCCTCAGGTTTATGATAATTACCTTTTGTGATAGGTAGTCTTCTTCCATAGCTATGAGATTATTGAGTGCCAGCTAAGCTTGCTTTAATTTAGTTTCAACATCTTCAGAAGGGTCATTTGTGTGGATATTTTCTAGGGTGGCAACTGTTTGCTCTTGTGTTTCATTTTTATGATGAATGTTAATAAAGATAGACCAGTTCAATTATTTAATGCTAAGAGTTAAGTTCTTATGCAATGTCCATAATCTAGTCCATGGATCAAGATTTAATGACTCTCTTTCAATGCAAGATGATGTGTTGAAGAAGATGGTTTGATATCCTCATTAGAAAGCTTGAAGTGAGAGAGTGAGGGGAGGAACTTTGACTCTTAAGTGAAAAAACTCCTTGAAGTATTTTGCAAGAGTGTGGTTGGCCAAATGCTTGGATCATTAATAGTTTAACATGAGACAAATGCAAGGTATTAAATGGAAGATAGTTAGGAGTGGATGTAGCATGCCAAGGTTGAAATTGGTTTCAAATTTTAAATTTGTTTTATTTAAAATTGAATCAATCAGATTCAAAATTCACATTGGATGGTGAAGCATGGAGGGAAGAGGACTTAATGCAAATCAATTTAGCTAGATAATCATGAATTAATCAAGAGATTAAGTAACTGATTTCAATTTAAATTAATCAAAGAAAATTAAATACATTAATTAAGTGGGATGATAATAACTATTCATATGGATCAATCATGAATTAATGCAAATCAGTCATTTCTATAAGTTAGGGACAAAATAAGAAGTAATTTAAAATTCAAATAATCATTTAAATTTACAATAAAATAAAAAATATAAAAGAAGGGGTCTTGTGGGAATGGGTAGTGGAGAGCAGGATGTTATAGTAGATAGGAGAAAGAAATTCTTCAGTGTTATTCCTCTCACCAAAGTGGAAGAGAGATGAAGGTTTTCCACTCACCCAAGTGTGGTGTTTATTTTCGGATGTCATTGGGACACTTCACAGATCTTAGGGGGTACTTTTTGAAGTGATATGGTATGACATTGAGATATGATGTAGTATCTCAAAAGATAGAAACATCACCCTACAATGGACCTACTCTCCTAATAAGTACTCCTAAGACATGATGGGTCCTCGTGTATACTAGAGATTCTTCCCCTACTTTACATGGAAGAGTAAAGTAGGGTTTATTTTAAGTCGAGTTTTTAAGTTCCCTATAGAGGCAAGCCTCCATAGTTAAATACATCCTAGGAAATAAGATTTCTTAAGAATACTCTCAATTAAAGTAAGCAATTATTGTTTCCAAAGATTTTAAGGATAAGATTATCAATAAATTAGCTATATTTGGGAAATCAAGTGGAAATTTATTTTGAAATCCAAAGAAAATAAATAAGAAATGCTCATGATACTAGGAAGCCTAGTGAGCATTCTAATCTACCCTATGGTTGGGCTTTATAAATTTGAAAGTGAAGAGATTTATTTATTTGAGTTGAATTTTTATTATATTGTTAGGGTTTATAATCCATCAACACAAGATTATGAAAATTCTGAAGATGTGAGGGTTTATGCTTATAGCCTGGAAGAAATAGCTACCTGAGATCCTAAATCTAGGGAACTTTAGCATAAGCTAAAACATGACCTAAATCTAAGTGAAAGGTGAACCTATGTGCCTTTCTCCACAAGAGAGGATAAACCCATCCAACTTATGGACTTACAACTGCTTGGAGTGGCTGCCAGCTAACACCTCCTATGATTTAAAACTATGTAGTATGGTCTAAATTGTAAAGATAGGCTTATTATTTAATTGGAAGAAACTAAAGTCCTAAACCCACTCTTTAAGAGACTAGAGCATGAGTGGTATCAGCATATGACTTAGTCTAAAATGCAAATCTTTACAAAGTTTATTTCATTTTGACACATTCATTTGGACAAAGGCTTTGGGATTTCTTATGCCTAAATGCATGATGAAATGAGGTTGTTGGATAAATCAGTGAGAAGAAGGTGTTCTCCATCATAGGGATGCCCTCACAGGTGAAGCATTCCCTTATTATGCAAGGATGGAGATCCCCATATTCAAGGAAGAAGAAATATGAAATGCATGATGTGAGACATACAACCATACAACTATGGAGTTGCTAAATCTTTTATATATATTGTTTAGATCCTAAGCTTTATGGGAGATTATGAATTGCTTTAAAATTAAGTTATGAGTTATTAATTGGATAGAAAAATTAATTTTTTCCTAAGAGCCTACCAGATCCAGGCCACACATCAAAACATCAAATATTAAGAACCTATGACAAGCATGCAATCCTATTGTGCAATCTAAACATAACATTAAATAATTTTTATAGACTATTAAAAGAATAAAATCTGTACCCCGTACACCTGAAAAGAGAAAATTAGGTAGCTGAGCTTTACCCTTATACAACTCAGAATATAAAAAATAATTACAATTAGAAATAAATACATGCTATGGGGGTGTTCATTTTTATAGTTCTTCATCTCCTCCTCCTTTTCATGATTTAATTAGGTTGTGCTTCAAAGGCATCACAGGGCATCCCAAGGCTAAGCCTTCTAGCCATTGCTAATCATAATCCCCTACAGCACTAATCTTAATTCTAATTGCAAAAATTACACCTGTATAAGAAAAGTAAATCTAACTATGCCTGCAAAATAGAGGTTAGCTAAGCATACATAAAATCCCAAGAAATTATATTTATAATTTGGTCTTAGCACCCTACACATGGATAATCGAGCCCACTTATCCTAACTTGGATTATGCTTAGGGGTTTAAGCAACCTACAAGCAAAGCATTTATACTTTTTTTAAGCAACCCCTTATGCACAACCCCTTACAAAAAATAACATTAGGCTAAGAGCGGCCTAACATCTAGTCTACGAAACATACACCCTAACGTTCAATCTAAAATATTATATCACAAAATAAAACATACATCACAGATACGCCATCCTAACTTAGGACTAGAAGTAGTAGCTTAATTCTAATATGTGTGCTAAGGCTTGTGTAGTATGTCTTAACTAAGCATTAGAGTTATGATATTTCTAAGTGTAGAAGGATTTAACTTAACCATAAAGGTTGGTTTCATTTTAAGTTGTTTAGTTGATTTATAAATTTAAATTTATATTTTGCTTAGTTTCATTTGATTTACACATAGCATCTAAGTGTTATAAAGAGAGGAAAGAAGCTCATCTCTTTCATCCCTACCTAAAACCATTTTCTAAAGCACATTTTTATGATTTAGTTCTCTTTAGTGAATGGGTTATTAAGTATTCTTTGTTCATCCTAAGTTTGGGTTATCTTTAAATAATCCTATTCAATATGAAAGGCATCTTAGGATTAATATAATTGATTTACTATCACATGACATATATCAAGTCATTCCTTTCCATCACATGTAACATGCACATGATTTAACACTTAGCATATCTAAACATACAACACATTTTGGCACACTTAAATGATGAAGGATGTATATATGTATACAATATATAAACAAGTATGTGCCATTGTTAACCAGGGAAGTGAGATAATCCAATGACCTCCTTGAGGCTACTTAAAGCCTCACATTCCTAGGATGTCCAAACTATATACTTGTTATCTTAAATATGTATTAATGTATATGGAACTATAATGATGAAAGTGATGAAAGTCATGTAAGAGGTGATATTTTCTTTAATTGAATTACTTATATATATATATATATATATGGATTAAAGCTCTATCCAAATTCTAATACAAAAATATATAGGAATGAAATTAAATAAGTATGTGGCTTTGTCAACTACAGAAGTGAGGTAATCAAATGACCTCCTTAGGGCTACTTAAAGCCTCATAATCCTAGGATGTCCATACTATATACTCATTAACATTCAATCATATGTAGATTCATATACATGAATAAAGAAAAGAAGCTTTACATCCACCAACTACATATCTTAGTGACTTAGGTAATTATGAATGCATGTATTTTTAGTAGGAAAAGAGAGAGCTTTCATTCTTTAGTCACATACACATACACATGTATAAAAGATGTAAGGAAGTACATGTCATTGTTAACCAGGGAAGTGAGATAATCAAATGGCCTCATTAGGGCTACTTAATGCCTTGTATTCTCAGGATGTCCAGACTATATACTTGCTATCTTAGATACATATTAATGTATACATGGATTAGAAGAATGAATACCATGCAAAGATTGTATTTTTTTCATTGGTTGAATTAGAATTAGTTAAGCACATGAATTAAAGTTTTATCCAAATTCTAATACCGAAGTACATAAGAATGAAATCAAATGGGTACATGCCTTTATTAACTAGAAAAAAAATGAGATAATCAAATTACCTCTTTGGGGATACTTAAAGCCTCGTATTCCCAGGATGTCTAGACTATATACTCATTAACATTCAAACTTTTGTAAATCTATATATGAATTCAAGAAAGAGAGCGTCACATTCATATAACAAAGCTATAAGCACATGAAAGTCCTATATGAGTTTATAGTTATCATCATTCCATATGTTACTATCAATTTATAAGCTTCATAAAATAGATTTGAATTTATTAGTGATAATAGCCACACATATCATTAGGTTAAGTCAACACATGCAAGCTTATATAAATAAAGTCTATTTGATTCATTTAGATTTGAAAATATGAATGCATGGAATCATATGACATACAACATTTAGAAGTGGATGGGAAGGAATGACTAAACATAAACACATGGTTCCTTCAAATATGTTAATTCCTATGGACAATCATATTGAATAAAATTGTTTAAAGAAAACCAAAGCTCATTATTAATTTGATTTTGGATTTGAGTTGAACTTAAAGAGGAGAGAAATTTTTCACTTTTTTAATCCCATTCCCATGTTGGTAACCTTAATTAGTTCAAGGAAAGGTAGTTGAATCAATTTTATGAATTAATTAAGTTGAATAATTAATTAAATCACTTAATTACCTTTTCCTATGTTTCTTTAATTTGATTAACTAAAAATTTTAATCATGATCCACAAATGAAATGAACATGTGAGAAAAGTAAAGTTGCAATGCTCTTAAAGAATCTAATGCAATTAGCTCATAATTAATGATTAATTAAGTTAAAAAATCTAATTAAGTACTTTTATGATTTTTCCACACTCATGGGTTAAGGGTGTTTATGTTATTAAACACATAAATGGGAACCCTTAATCTCATTATTAATTATCTGATGTGGCTTGCATTTCTATTTGATTTAATTTAACCACTTAATTGATTAATTAAGAATTTAATTAATTACCATCTTAATTAATCCTCTTAAAATGAAATGAATTTGGGAAAGAGACTAGGAAAGAGGTCTTAATCACTCTCCCTCATCCACTTATTGTTAATCAATGATTAATAGGCTTTAGTTAATCATTTTTTTTGGTGTTTAGAATGTTAATTAGTCATTACATTAATTAAAGAAAATAATTTGGGTTTGAAACATAAATTTCACTAATTACCTGACCAATAAATTCCAAAAAAATCTTGGGAGGTAGAGGTCATCGCAAAAAATCAATTCTCTAAGTTTGGAATCAATTACCCAATTGATTAGGGCTTAATTAAGCTAATTAAGTATGCATTCAATCCCTACTTAAGCCATAACTAATATTCAGAACCAAATGAAAATATTTTTAATTAAATATCCACTATTTTATCTTTAAAATGAGTATTTATTTATATTTTTCTAATTTTTCTACAGTTAGTTATGATTTTTCAAAGCTTTAGTGATCAAAATGGATAATTAACCCTTAATTAAGCCTAATCCTATCACCACCATGTGGATCCCTGATGTAGCATACTTTCCACATGGCACTGTAAGATTGGTTATTCAAAATTGTCTGGCTCAGCATTGACGTGGCGACGACGGATGTTCTTTCATCCCCATCGTTCGTAAGATTGGACAACAAAAATTAATCTTATGGTTCCTAAGGGTTAAATCAGGATTAAATCTAATGGGAGATCACGGCTGTCTGTTCCAATCACATGGAATGGATGGCAAATGATATATCATCCTTCGAGCGACGAAAGATGGACACCATCCACCTTCCTCTGTCCAATTTGAGCTCACCAGAGCTTGGGGAAGCACCGGGTTGATCTACAAGGATCATAGGGTTGGATTCGCATAGCATTCACATTTCTTTCAAAAAGGCCTAATTTATTTTTGAAAAATACTCAGTTTGCCAAAAAATACCTTGTCGAAGCTTCAAACTGGTGGCTAACCAACCGAGGTAGCTTCGCCTTAAAGAGGCAAAGCCATCTTAAGAAGATGGTGCCTTGATTCCTTATCGGTTGCTCCATGGATCAACCGTCACCAGAAAACTCACCAAAGTTACGCTTCGAGGGGATTTTAGTGCTTGAATCCCTTGAGAGATGATTAATTTTGCCTTGCAAGAGCTTGGTGAATGTGTGAGTAAAGTTAATTTGGGATTGGTTGGGATTTGGTGGAGTTGGGTAGAGTTTGAGCTTGTCCTATCTTGAGTTGGTGTTTTTTTGGCAAGGAGGAAGCTCAAAAAGCTCAGGGAAATGCTCTGGCATCTCTTCTCGAGTTACTAGGGCTATGAGGATGCTTGGTTTCTTGAATTAGATTAAGTTGAGGGGGTATACCCCCTCCTTCCTTAGATTAGTTGGTGTGGATTCATTTGGCTCCTAGTGGCCTTCTAGCTACTGCAGGTGGTCATGGGTGGCAAGGAGGTGCTGAGTTGGTTCGATTTGAGTGGGTGAGTGAGGGGAAGTGGCTGCCATGGGAGGAGAAGTGGGAGTCCTTGGTTTCCAAATGTTCTAATGGGAGGAGTGGGGTGAGATCACCTCCACTTGGCTCATGGCTGACCCAATCACCTTTAGGTCAGGTGAGCCAGTGTCCCTCTTGCTTAGGTGGAGGCTTAAGAGGTGGCCATGTGGAGGAGAGTGGGTTTGATAATTCAAATGGTGTATTTGTCCCATTTGACAAGATTTACCCATTAGGTTTTGGGTCAATTTGGGTAAAGGATGGGTTGGGTTGGATTTGGGCTGACCTATGGTGACCTAAGGAAGAACCATGCCAAGTTTCATTGGATTCAGGCTTAGTTTGAATGGGTTTGGCTCAATTTGACCCATGTAGATCAAATTGGGCTAGGTTTGGTAAAATTGGGTCAAACCAATGGTTGAGTCAAGTTCAAATGAGTATTTGGAAGGTTTTGGTTCAATTAGTTTGGTTTAATTTGGCTTGGATTTGAATTTGACCTATTTGAGTTCATATGGGTCAAATAGGTCAAGTTGACCAATCTGGCAAAATTGGCCAAATTAGCTTAGGCTAGGCATTGGTTCATGTTCAATTGGTCATTTGAAGATGATTGTTCTCTTTGATTTCAATCAATTTGGATTTAGGAATAATTTAGGCTAAGTTGACCTTTTAGGTCAATTTGGCCTAAATGGGTCAATTGGGTTCAATTGGTCAAATTGGGTTCAATCAAGGCTTCAATCATGTTCAATAATCAATTTGGAAGGAACTTGAGCCATTAGTCTCAATCAAATTGGGTAAGATTTTTATTTAATCCAATTTGGCTCTTTAGGTCAAATTGGGCCAAGGGGCCAATTGGGTTTGGTTTGGCTTAATTGATGGTTAAGTCATGTTCAAAGATTGATTTTAGGTTTGTATGAATCATTGGTTTCAATTAATTTGGCTTAGGATGAGATTTGGTTCATTTGGCTCATGTAGGTTAAGTGGGTTGATTTAGTCACATGACCAAATTGACTTGGTTTGACCCAATTGATTGCAATTGATCAATCAAGAAAGATCATCAATCATTATATGAGATTTTGATTTGTTTGGTTCAATCCAATTTGGGTTGGATTGAGATTTGGCTCAAATGGGGCCTTTAGATCACTTTGGGTCAAGTGAGCCTTTGGGTTAATTAGCTTGATCTTGGGTTGAATTGAGTTGGCTTGAGTTTAGATATTGATTTGGGATTGGTTTATAACTTTGTTTGCAATTGATTTGGGTTCAATTGAGTTTTGGTTCATTTGAATATTTCAAGTCAAACGGGTTAGTTTAAGTTGATTGAATCAGTTTTCATCTGATTCGCTTTGATTGTAGATTTGATTTGGAATGATGATTAGAGGATTGATTGATTTATGAAGAAATCAATTGAGTTTTGTTTGGGTTGAAGGGGTTTTATGGTTAATTGCAAAGGATTTAAATCATGGGCTTAGGTTTTAGTTATGGTGGTTTGGAGAGTTGAATTTGAGTTAGGATCCAATTGGAATTGGATATATTGGTTTGATGTTGGATTTTGGCTAAGGGGATATGTATAGATTAGTTAGTCTATAGGATAATTAGGTTTCCCTAAGTCCTAAGGCATTGCTTAATCCTATGACTAACCCTTCTAAGTCTCTAGGTTCAGGTCAGGTGTTTTACATAGCCACTAGAAGTGTCATATGACTAAGGAGCCCTTAGTCTCTAGAAGACCCCTAAACCTATGATAGGATGACTAGATCCTCACTCTAAAAGTGAGGTCAACACCAAGTGAAATAAGTTTGAAGTTCTACTCACTCAAGTATAATGATAGCGAGAGATCATCGAATCTTCTGGACGGCCGGCCAGCAAGCTCCAATTAAGAGTTTTCACTCAAATTCTATACAAAAAAACCAAAAGTTTTTCATTTAGTTGGAATAGGTTGTTTAAATAGGTATAATACTCAAAGGGATGCATCCTTTTGAGAGAAAACTACCCAAAAAATTAAAAATAAAGTTACAGTCATTTGTGTCGTGGTATAAAGGCTACCATACACCAAGGTGCATGCTAGCATCTCGACCCCTAAACACTAAAATCTATAGAGTGCATCACCGAGGTGTTAGAAAAGTAGCCCTGAGGCACTAGGTCCACACTTATGAAATTAAGCATAATAACTCACATCTTTTCAACCACAACTTTAATACAACACTCACACATGATTAAATACACCTATTGCTATATAATACAACATGGAACACAAATTCACTCATAAAGTATACTAAAAGTCCTCCTGAGTTTTAGGACCTAGTGAAATGTACTTTCCTTTTTTGATGTACTACATCAACTGCCTCAGGCCTCAAAGAACTTTTCTCTAAAGAGCTAGGATTCAGAAGGTCTTCAAGAAGTTCATGGGCAAATATTTGTAGTTCTTCCAAAGTCATCTAGGTATCCCTACTTGGTGGCTTATTTTTCCACGTGATTAAGAATCTCTAACTAGTACTATCATCTGTGGGTGCCTCAGTTGTGTTGATGTTCTTCGCCTCAAAGAATATTAGCTAGATTGATACCTCCAAATAACTTTTATCTTTTCCTACAAAGGCATCATCCTACAAATTTGTAGGTTTAGTAACTCCTTTAAATGACATTAGATCTTCTATATTAAAAATAGAGCTAATGAACATGTGAGGGGTCAATTAAAGAACATAAGTATTAGTACTAATTTTCCTAATAATTTTGAATGGTCCACATGCTCTCACCTGTAACTTTTTATATTTAGTGTAAGAAAATTTTTAAGGATAGATACAAACTAAGACATAATCACCTAATTCATATTATGTCAAATTTTTATCATTCTTCTTTTGTTCATCATACTTAGTATTTTGTATTTCTAATTATTTCTTTATTACTTCATGAGGGTTATAAAATTCACATAAATTTATATACTGAATTAGAAAATGCATGAGTAGATGTATTAATTAAGTCAATAGGAAGTTTGGGGTTACATCCATAACTACTTCAAAAATTGATTTGTGGTTTGTTTTAGAAATGAAATAATTATATATAAATTTAGATGTAAGTAATATTAAATCCTAATTTCCTAAGTTTCTCCCAGCTAAACACTTTAGCAGATTTCCTAATGTCTTATTGATAACTTTTGTTTGTCCATTTGTTTGTGAATGGACTATAGAGAAGAATTTTAGTTGTGTTCCTAGTAGTTTCCATAAGGTTGGTAAAAAATAGGATACATCAAAAACTATAGTGGATGGGACTTTTTATAACCTGATAGTTTCTCTAAAGTATAACCGTGCTTTGTGAGATGCATCATTTGATTTTGAGCAGGGTATGAATTTATCATCTTAAAAAATAGATCTACTATGATGAAGATATAATCATGCCAACGAGGTGTTCTAGGTAAACATTATGTAAAATCTATGGATATATCTTTCCATAGTCTAGGAGGAATAGGTAATGATGTGTAATGACCCACCCTTTGTTTGATAGTTTTAGCTTGATGGTAAGTGTAATATTGGGCTATAATGTATTCAACATCCTTTCGTAGAGATGACCAATAAAACCTTTGTTCAACTAATACTTGGGTCTTTAATTTTCCAAAATGTTCTGATATACCTCTAGGATGTAATTCAAAGATAAGAAATTCTCTTAGAGATGTTTTAAGAATAAGTTGTTTCTTACCCTTGTAAAGATATCGATCTAAAATGATAAAGGAACTATCAAATGTCAAGGGCTTAGATTCATGCTCTAAATATATCATATGAAAATTCAGGCAAATTTTATAATCTTCCTTCCAACTTTTAAATCAAAGGATTTGAAATTTAAAAGAAGAAATAAAAAAAGATACTCCTAATAGAGTGTCCACTAGTTTGTTTTTTTATCCCAAGTTTATGTTTAAGCACAAAGAAAAGGTCTTGAAGGTATTCAACCCACTTAGTGTGTATATGATTTAGTTTCTTATGGGAGTTAATAAACTTTAAAGCTTGATAATCAATATTTAGAACAAATTCTTTATGTAATAGATTATGCCTCCACTTAAGAGTTTGAATAATCGCATAAAACTCTCAATTATACTTGGCATCATTTAATTTCTCACTGAAAAAAAGCAACAAGATGGCTTTCTTAACTTAATATTCCACCAATTTCAATACTTGATGCATCACATGTCACTTCAAAGACTTCATTAAAATTAGAAAGTTGTAAAATAAGGGAGGAAGTCATAAGGGTTTTAATTTGTTGTGTAGTTATTTTAGCATCTATGGTCCACATAAATTTATCTTTCTTTAAGATGCCAATGATAGAAGCTACAATAGTATTGAAATTCCTTATAAACCAACTATAATAAGTTGCTAATCCATGAAAACTTCTAATATTTCTTAAATATTTTAGAGTTGGCCACTCTAAAATAGACTTGATTTTTGATGGGTTAGCCTTTAATCCCTTACCAAATATAATAGAACCTAAGAAAATGACTTCACTTTGACAAATAAAAAATTTAAGATTCTTATATAATTTTGTTGTTCTTAAATTTTCAAAGATCAGTCTTAACTAATGTAGATGTGACTTTTCATCTAGGCTATAGATAAGAATATCATCAAAAAAGACTATAAGGAATTGACAAATAAAATGTTTCAGAGCAATATTCATTAGTCCATGAATGTACTAGGTACATTCATAAAGACCATTAAAAGTTTTGAATGTTTTCTTCCATTCATCACCTGACCTAATCTTTATTTGATGGTATCCACTTCTCAAATCAATTTTAGAGAACAAAAATGAGCCTGAAAAAAGATCTAACATGTCATCCAACCTAGATATAAAAAAACTTATATTTTATTATGATCTTATTTTACTACTCTACTATCAATACACATCTTCCAAGTTCCAATTTTCTTAGGAGTTAAAAGAGTAGATACAACACAAGGACTAAGACATTTTTGGATGAAACACTTCTTCAAAAGTTCATCATCTACTTGTCATTTTAACTCATCATGCTCAGTTGGATTCATCCTATAATGAGGTAAGTTAGGTATTTGTGAACTAGGAATTATATTTATAGCATGTTGTATATCCCTTAATGGTGATAATTTATTAAGTCATCAAGGATCAAATCATTAAATTCAGATAATAAATCTAAAATTATAGCTAGTATGTTGTGTTCTTTAGTATCAATGAAGAGTTGATGATGGTGCAAGATAAATAAAAAGGTAGGGACATTAAACTCTCTAACTAAGCATCAAAACCCTAAGGTTCTAATTTGTATTCTAAGATATTGACATGTATTAAAGTATGACAGAAGCATCCTTTTTATTGCTTGATGGTAATATCACTATTAATTGGAGTTTTGTATTCCTTCTTTGATTCTGTTTGAGTTGTAGTTAAAAATTAGGGTTGTGCGGAGGTGCATGAAGAATTTTATATGGGGTATAATTGACTTGTTCTCGTTAGGCTTTACGAGAAATAATTTGATTATTTTCTCATAATGTTTGAATACATAAGTGTTTTCATGCCCATAATGGATTATATTCAAATCATAAATCCATGGTCTTCCTAATAAGGTATGAGTTATTTGCATAGGAAGAACATCACACCAAAAATTTGAAAAAAAGTTGGAATAGTCATTTCACAAGGCCGTCATGCCATGAACCACTAAGGCCGTGCCATAGGCCAACATCGAGGCACCATATTCTATCACCAAGGTGCTAGCGTCTCAGTCCCTAAACACTAAAATCTATAGAGTGTAATGTCAAGGTGTCAGAAAGGTAGCACCGAGGTGCTAGACCCACACGTACGAAATTGAGCACATGAACTCACATGTTTTCAACCATAACTCTAGTATAATACTTACACATGATTAAATACACCCCAATGTAATATAACACATGAAACATAAACCACATATAAAGTCTACTAAAAGTCCTCCTGAGTTCATGCATTAGTTTGAGACCTAGTGATAGGTCTTGTTGTCCTTTAATGTGCTACATTAGGGTCAGGCTTGAGGTTTCTAAAAAAAGATTTTAAAAAGGAAATAAAATAAACTTTAGTCAAATTTGAAATTAAATTTAACTTCATTAAATCTAATCAAATATAATCAAATGAAATCAAGAGGTGGTTGGTCAAATTATTCTAAAAATAATAAAATAAATTTGAAAATAAATCAATGATGATTTTGAATTGAAATATTCAAAGTAGTTTGATATAAAAATATATAAAAATAAAAATCATTAATACAATAATTTAACAAATTAAACCAAATATGTTTTCAAATGAATCTATTTTAAAATCATTATGAATTAACAAAATTAAATTCAAAAATGATATGAGAGAGAAAAAAATAAAATTTAGATAGAGAAAGAAATAATTGCAATATTTAATGAAATAATCTATGCCACATGTTTAAATTAAAATAACTAATGTAATAAATGAAGGAGATTAATTTGAGTACCATTTAATGAGCTCAAATAGGTTTAAGATGCAATAGATAATTGATTGATTATTAGAAGTGATCAAATTATCTAAAAAAATAATTTCATAATTTTCAAAAGTAATATAAAATAATTTAGTAAAAATGTTTCAAGAATTAAAATAGATGAAATGAAATTAATTTAGCAATTATTATTAATTTTGAATATGTATTGTCATTTTATTCCATTCCTAAAGAAATTCCTAATATACGTAAGTCCAAGATAAATAGATTTTCCTAAGCTTATTTTCATGAAACACAAAAAATAAAACATAGTAGCTTACATTCTATTCATTATCATCAAAATCAATTAAATAAGTCATGGTGAACATGGAGTAAATAATCTCCCTCTTTTTGGTGATGACAAACCTATATTGGTAGTGTTTAGAGGTTAAGTCATTACATTAACATTATCGAAGTAAATTTTTTAAGTAGCTAAATAAATCATGTGATAATGTGAATCATGTTGCAAAATAAATTTGTAGCTCCCCTAGATATATGCATGTAAGAAAAAAAATTAGAAATCAATATACTTACTTTTCCCCCTTTTGACAATATCAAAAAGATATGAATATGTGTATGAATATAAAAGTGAAATGCATGCCATTAAATGGATGGAATCAACATGCCAAGCATACAACTTTAATTGAAAAAATGATCTACACAAGATGATTTAGTTAAAATATCTATAATTTCAAAATCAATATTAACAAATTCAATGTTAACATCATCCTTGCAAACATGATCCCTAATGTTATGGTGTCTAATATCAATATGCTTAATCCATGAGTGATGAATAGGATTTTTAGTAAAACATATAACACTAGTATTGTCAAATCTAGCAAGAATGTGTTTTAGATTAATGTTAAAGTCTTCTAACTATTACTTTTACCAAAACAATTTGAGCAAGAAAACTTCCTATAGCTTGTACTCAATTTCAGTAGTTAATAGAGCAATAGATTTCTATTTCATAGAGGACCAAGTCACAAATGATGAACCAAAAAATTGACATGTGGTTGATATTTTTTCCAATTGTTTTGCAACCAAATAACATGATAAAGAATTTTTAGGATACCATAAACCTAACCTAATAGTGTATGTAAAATAAACAAGTATACTCTTGAATAGTATTAAATGAGATTCTTTAGGGTTGTCCTAAAAGTAAGCACAGAAGAAAACAACAAACAAAATATTAGGCCTACTAGTAACAAGATATAGTAACATAACACATTTTTATAAAGCTTCAGATCAACAAGTTTACCTAATTCATCTAAATCCAATTTAGTAAAGAGGTTCATGATGGTTTTACTATACTAGATTTTTTTTCTTGTCAAATATTTCAAGCAATTAATTTATATACGTAGTTTGACAAATAAAGGTGCCATTTTTTTGTTTCCTCACTTGAAGACTCAAGAAAAGTTGAGCTCTCCCATCATAATCATTTCAAACTCCTTAGACATCGAAAATGAAAACTCATGGTATGAAGATTCATTAGTGCCTCCAAACAAAATATTATCCATATATACTTGTATAATATTCAAATCACCTTTTATATTTTTGTTATGAATATAGTGGTATCTACTCTTCCCTTTTTAAATCTATGATCAATCAAACAATTGCTTAACCAATCATGTTGTGCTTGAGAAGCTTGTTTCAAACCATATAAATCTTTCATTAATTTAAAAATATGATTAAGAAAATCCAAGCTCTCAAAGTTAAGGGCCTACTTACAAAGAAATCTTGGTCAATAAATCATTTAAAAATGCACAATTAGCAGCCATCTAAAAGAATTTAAAATCCCAATAATAAGCATAAAGAAGAAACAACCTAATAAATTCTAATCTTGCTATGGGTGAAAAAGATTCCTTAAAATCTCCCCACTTAACATATATGTACCCTTATGCAACTAATCTAGCTATAATTATACAATATAACCCAATTTAATTCTAATAACATTTTTGTCATAAGGTCTAAGGACTAATTCCCAAACACATTTGTAATAAAGTTTCTTCAATAGAATTAAGTTAATTTTCAAATAGAAAATACAAATGATTAATCACATCCTAAAAATGTCTTCTAGTCACATCACCTTAGGATACATCTTTTATAGTCAAATATTTAGGGTGATGTTTATTATATTTCCATTCATTAGACAAAAAATTCTCAAATTTGGTATTCAAATTTATTTTCTTAGGATTATCAGTCCCATCATCAACAACATCATCTCTAATATAAATAATACAATTTTGATCAAAGATAACATGCGCTAATTATTCTACAATCAATTTCCTTTTATTAAAAACTATATATAAACTTTTAGAAATAGAATATCCTTAGAAAATTTCATCATAAAATTTATAATCAAATTTACTAAGAGATTCTTTTTCATTATTCATAATGAAACACTTATATTAAAAAATATGAAGATGGCCAATCTTAGATTTCTTCCCAAAATTAATTCATAGGTCCTATTTAATATTGGTCTCAAATAAGTTCTATTCCTCACATAACACATTATATTCACAACTTTAGCCTAAAATAATTTGGCAAATTATAATCATCCAACATGGCTCTACTCAAATCAATCAATATTCTTTTCTTTGTTTCAACAACATCATTCAGCTGGGGGTTCTAAAAGTAGAAAAATATGTCTAATTTTCAGATAATTTATTTTCAAATTCACCTCCATGATTAGTTTAAATCTTATGAATTGATTAACATTGATCTAATTGAATATACTTAGCAAATTCTCTAACAATCTCAAAAGCATCATTTTTATTTCTTAAGAACATCACCCATGTATATCTAAAGAAATCAACTACAATCACAAAACTATAAAACTTATCACCTAAACTAGCAATGCTAAAAGAACCAAATAAATCCATATGCGAAACTTATGATGACCTAAATATAGAAATAATATTTCTATTTTTGAAAGAATGCTTTGAATGTTTTCCATGAATGCATGCATCATAAACATAATCATAATAAAATTTTAATTTAGACAAGCCATCAATTAAGTTAAGTTTAGCAATCATATTAAGTGAATGCATGTTTATATGACATAATGTTCCATGCTATAAGTAAAAATCATTGTAATTGCCTTTTAAAAAAAGTAAATTTAAATGTGCTCCACATGAATTTTCTAAATCATTCAGGTAAACTTTTTTATATCTATGACCAATTAACAAAACATTTTACTCATCTATAATAACACAATATGATATATGATATGCAACATTTAATCTTTTATCACACAATAGATGAATCAAAATTTATTTGTCTTTCAAACCTTATACAACAAAATTTAATCGAAAGTTATCTACCAAAATGAACTTCTTTTGGTGAAACAACTTTCAATGAGATAACCAAATTACTTAATAAAGGGCCATGAAAGATGAGATAAAATCTTCTCTAATTACACAAGATCTCATGATAAGAATTTGGGAAAATAGATCCTTATGAAAGAGAGCTTAGATGACCACCATAATGAAATACCTTTTTTTTTTGACAAGCATGTCCTAATTGATAAACATTAATTGCAAGGTTTGGCATATGAATCAAATGAAGGTTGGGTGCAAGTGAAGAAGAGGGCATGAGAGAACTAAAGAAAGACCAACCGAAGGTAGTAAGGAGATCAAACAACTATAGAAAACTATCTGCCTTAGATAACATGAAAAACTAAACTACTTCCTAATGGTTAACTTCTTAATTTGGAATGTTCGAGGGATTTTTAATCCCCAATCTAAGTTTATAATTTACCATCTTATCAAAGACACAAACTAAGTGTTTTGGAATCCTAGAACCCCTTCCAACTTGTAACATGGAAGGGAAGGCAATTAAAATTATTTTAGAATGCATAATGTATTCTCCAATTGTTGTAATAAAATTTGGGTCTTTTGTTTTATATATATATATATATATATATATATATATAGTTGTAGATCACCAACTATTTATTTATCCTAAGGTTCCTCTTAATAGTGCTACTATTTTTGCTACCATAGTTTATGCTTCATGCTCTCATTCTACTAGAACTGAACTATGGCCCCAAATCATCAACATTGATAAAAAATTATGTGATCTATTGCTAAGGGGGTGCAGACTTCAACATGTTAGCTTATGTGGATGTGGAAAAGTAGGGGGAGGGGGCATGACCATCCAAATCCTAAATCTTTAGTTGATTTTGATAAATCCTTTTTGAATGTTGGGCTTTATTATGTAGTTTTATCTAGCTATAGTTTTACATGGAGGGTTTCAAGAAAGAATTGATAGAAACCCGACAAATCTGGAATGGAATCTACAAATACATAACACTTTGGTTCACTATTTATTTAGATTCTTATTAGAGCATGCCCCACTTCTCATTTCTATTGAATTGATTCCCAAATTAGTTAATTCCAACTTTAGATATCCTAATATGTGGTCATAGAATGATAACTACTTGGCCTTTATCAGAAGTAGTTAAAATTTTGAGTATTTGGATAATAGCTAAATTAAGTTTTGGCAGTTGAAAAAAATTGTTTCTAAATAACTAAAGAAATAGCTTTTAGTTGGGTAACACTAAGACACTTAGGAGAAAATTAAGCATGATATGGTTGCTATTAAACAACTCAGCCACTATAATGCCTATCTCCAAAACAACTAAACCTCAATCATGGAAAGACTTTAGGCTAATTAGCTTATACACAATTGTAGCAAGATTCATAGTAAAATCATTAAAATAAGAGTTTAATGGTACCTCCCAGATCTAATCTCTCCAAACCAAAGTGCTTTTAGAAAAAATAGGTGTGGGGAATTTTATTTGGAACACCTTGCATATCTCGAAGGTACTTATTTAAGTGATCAAACACATCATTAAAGAATAAACTTATTATCTAAAAATATAAGCATATTACCATATAATATATTTGATCCCTTAATAAGGGCTCCTATGGTTGATGGGTCTTCGATGTACAAATGATTTTTCCCCTGAACTACTTGGAGAAGTAGAAGAGGGTCTATTTTAATACAAGGGTTCATAGTTCCCTATAAGGGCAAGCCACTATATTTAATTATATATTAAAAAAAACTAAATTCCTCTTAAGAAGACTCTAAATTAAATAAATTGACTTTTATCTCTATAAATTTCAAAGCATGTCCTAAAAGGATAATTAATTTGGAAATTCAAGAGGGAATGCTCCATGAAAAAAGAGTTCTTCTCAAAAGCTAATAAAAAATAAGTAGGAAATTCTTTTAGATACTGGGAAACCCAATAAGCATTTCAACTATTTTACTATTGGGCTTTACATTTTTAAAATTGAAGTTATTAATGTTATGAGTTGATATTTTATTAAGAATCTAAGGCTTATATTCTGACAGTACAAAAATATAGAAATGCCTAAGAGTTAAAGACTTATTCTTATGAAAAATGAGATGCTTCAAACCTTAATTATAAAAGTGATATAATCCTTGGGAATTATGGGTATTCTTCTCACTTGAGAATGAAAATCTATCATTGACCCTTCTAGACTTACTTCTCTCCTAGAATGGTTATCAGCTAATACCTCTAAAATAATTTTAAATCCATGAGTATGATCTTATGAATGGATGATACCCAGGCTATTATATTGAGGAAAGGAAGCTAAGAATCTAAACTCTCTTCCTAAGCCTAAGATAATGATTGGCATGTTATGCTCCTAGATAATGCAAAAAAATAAATTTTTATGTAATTTTTACTCATAATTTCATTTAATATTTTAGATACGCAAATAATGCCTAAGATGAGATGTAGTTAGAAAAATGTTATCGGCCAAATTAATAAAAGAAGATACACTTTCCCAAGAAGGGTGGTCATCCTTACAGGTCAGATGGCCCTTTATGTGCAATGAGTGAAGCATATAATTCAAGAATATGATAAAAAATGCAAGCATGACTCACAAATTCTAATTATTTATAATTACTTTTAGTTGTTTACTCTTAGGGCTTTAATTGTGTGAGGTTATGAGTAAATTATTCTTATGTTTAACTTAAATTAATTTAATGGGGTAGAAATCTAATTTTCCTAAGAGCCTAACATATCCAAGATTTTCATCACTAAACAAAGCAATCATAGAAAGAAACCTACAAAAAGCATGCAATTTTATTGCATACCACAAAATAAATCACACCAAAATTAATTAAATAAATAGGCCGGTGTGGCCAAGTACAAATGTACATCTTAAAAGAAATGGAAAAATGGAAAGTAAGATTTATCCTTATACAAACCAACCTAGAACTAAAGTCTTGATTTATGAAAGTCTTCATTTAGGATCATTGCTTTCTTCAGAGACCACCTTAGGCTCCACAAGAGACCATTAATAGGCACAGTCAACTCCAGCTAATCCTAGACTCCATAGATCCTAACATAATTCTAGGCTCAAATTATATTTTGAAATTCTAAGAGAAAATCCAAAGCCCTGCAAAATAGACATTATAAAAAGCACACAACACACCAACAATCATAATGCAAACATACGGGCTTAGCACTAATGGCTACCAAGTCAACCTATCCTATTAGGCTATACTTAGGGACTTGAATAGCACATACAAGAAAATAACATCTATTATATTTTATTATGTCAATCCCTTTAAGCATTGCCCTTGCTAAAAATAGTGTTAGCCTAAAAAGAGTGCCCAAACGTCAAAACTAGCAAGAAAATAATTCTTAGTCATCCAATCTAAAACAATACATCACAAAATTAGAAAATTATCACATCACATCATAAATTATTATAGATCATCGACCTAACCTAAGTCTGTGGTTGGTGGCATAAAAATCTAGTGTGTGAAAAGAGGGGTTTATGTGGTATGATTGTATTAGGTCTTTTTTGGTTTATGTTTTAATTTAAATTCAGAGTTTATTCACTTTTATAATTGGATGGTTTTAATTTAAGTGATTTAGTTGATTTTAAATTTTGTTTCAATTTTAAGTTTATTTTTGTTTTAAAGCTGAATTTAGGTTTTAAAGAGTGAAAAATAATATAAATTCTATTTGAGTCAAACCCCATTCTATTCAACATCCTAATCCTAGTAGAATGAAATCTTCAACCTAAGATGAAAATTGATTCTAGGAGTCAAACTAAGGACTTTTGTATCTTTATTAACCCTTTAAAATTTATTTGAATGATTTAGTTGAATTGAGTTTGATTTCATTGATATTTATTTGATTTAATTAAAGATTAAGTTTATTACTAGTGTTTAATTTTATCTATCTTGAATGTTGATATTAATTTTAGATTAACTATTAAGTTTTAGTTTGATTGAACTCGTCATTTTTTTTATTCAATTAAGGTTTGATTATTTTGAATAAATTTCTTTAAGTTTTATGGATTTATGTTGTTGTGTTGATTAAGTTTAGTTTACTATTATTTTTAAAGGTTTTTCATTATAATTATATTCAAGTTGATTAATTTATTCTTATTAGCTTATGATTTGAATGATTTTTAATTTAATACTTTTATTTGAATTTTAATTAAGGGTTTCATCATTTATTAAATTATTAGATTTGGTTATTTGAGTTTGTATTTTAATTAATTTAGTTTATTGATTATTTATTTTAAGTTAATTGATCTTTTGATTTAGTTTAGTTGACTTGTTTAATTTAGTTAAAATTTAATTTTAATTTATAATGTTAATTTAAATTTTAATTGATTTGTTGTCTAATTATTGACATAGCCAAGTAATTATTAGGGTTTGATTCAATTAATTATTTTATCAACATTCATTTCATATTTAATATTTTTGTTAAGTTTGATTTTAGATTTATTAAATTGATGAAGATAAATAATTTATGTTGATTATTTTTAAGTTCATGATTTTATCTTAAGTTTAATTAATGTAGTTGATCAATTTATATCTTAAGCTGGTTTAAAGGGAATTTTTATAATTTATTACTTAATTATGTTTCTTATGATTAGGAGTTTGTTTAAATTTTGTTTGACAACGAATCCTAGTTTAAGAAACTTATAAAGATGAAACACTTATGGTGCTAATACCTAAGCTAGGTCATTTTAAGTTTTTAAGGTATTTGAATTTTTATGTTATGAATAATTTATTCAATTATTCATTTTTATTTATAATTCAATTATTCTTTTAGTATTACATAGTTTTAAAATGATTTCAATTTTAATAGATTCTTACTCAAATATTGAATTTAGAGATTGATTAATTACAAATTATGATCCATTATTTGGTTTATTATGGATTTCATAGTTTAAACCTTAGTGTTTAATTAATTTCACGCCTTTAATTATTTCTTAAAATTTAAGTATGTGATTTTTGTGGTTCCTTAACTTCTGAGGGTTGTGAAATTTTTCCTAAGTCCTCTCATATCATTAGAACTATTTTGAGTTGATTTTGGAAATTTTTATATTTATTATTTGATTTAAATGTCCCTAAGATTTGAAACTTTAATAACTTTTGAATATGCCATTTTTGTTTAAATTTTTTATGGCAAGTGGAATTCCTTTTTTACATTCACTTCCCTAAAATTTCCTGATTAGTGATATATTCTAAGAATAATTAAGATTTTAATGTTTTTAATAAAACTCAAATTATGCATACAATATTGGGAGTTATTTAGGGCTTTTAATTTTCTTTGATTCAACTCTGAAAGATGAATCCATATAAGGTTTATTTAGAATTTATGAATTTTTATTTATTTATTATGAATTTTCTAATTTCAACCTAATAAATTAAATTATTTAATTCAACTAACCTTTAATTAGGCCATTTTGGTATTTATCAAATTTCAAAGAGTTTTAATGGTGTTTTTAGATTCATTAGTGTTCATTAGAATGATTTAAATTGATTTCATATTTTCCTTTGATTTTATAATATTAATATTAATTTATTTCATTATATTAAGGCTTATGAATTGAAAAATTCATATCTTTTATATTAGTTACATATAAATCTCCAAATATTTATCTATGGTATTTTTAACCATAATTTTAATTCCCAAAAGTCTCAAATGGAATAAATTAATTTTTTTGGGTTTAATTAAAATTTAATTAATTTTAATTAAACTTAAATTAATGCAAAATTACTCAATAAAAATTGAAGATTTTTAGGTTTAATGGATTCCTCTGATTGAGATGAATTAATATAGCCCTTATTTGCATTTTTTATTGAGTTTTTTTATTTTTTATGAGTTTTTGAAGTTTTAGAGGATTTTTTATATTTTTCTCAATTTAGAAAATCTTATTTTCCCACTTAACCTAGTCAATGCTAATGTGGTATAGATTACGTGCCGCTTTACACGTGACATCGTGCCATTAGGCCATGTGAGATCCACGTGGATCCCACATCAAAAGGCGATAGGGATGCGGGATCAATCATGATCATCCAATCATAGGTTAGACAGTCTTGATTCATTCCTGATTTCCTTAAAGAATTAAATCATTTGATATATGTAAATCATTACCATCCATTCTAAATTAAATGGACAAACAGTGGTAGTTCTGTTCTTGATATCTCGCCAAAAAAATAAGAGTCATTGGCTCTTAAGGCTTGATCGCTGGTAATCTAGACAGTAAAGGCGAGTGATTTTGATTGCAACTATATCAAGAGTTGGTTTATAATTAATCCAAATGCTTTTATCTCATTGAAGATCAATTTGAATTTACAAAGGACCATACCTGAAAGGAGGGGAGTGGAATTTGAGGCATACCTCGTCTACATTGATCCTCGATGATAGTGATGCATATCGAGCACCTTTGTCTCATCAATATAAAGCTATAGGAATTGATTTACTTTCTCAACTCCCTCTAGATTAGTGTGGAGACAAAGCCCCATCACTTTATCTTTGGCTTTGGTTGAACTCTGGCTTGTAGGTGTCAAACAACTCTAGCAAAGGTTCATTTAAGTTTGCCTTCACCCATGGAATGTGTAGGAATGTTCCTCCCCCATTTTCTTTTTGGTCACCTTTATTATTACTGGCTGTGGCTGAATTCTTGCTTGTCGTTGACGAGAAGCTCAAGGAAGAGCTCGGTTAAGCTTCTCCTTCTATCTATAGTGTGATGGAATGCATGGGATTAAGAGAGGAACTCTCCTCCCTTTTTCTCATACATGCTTGAGGGCCTTCTATAGAGAAAATTAATGGGTGTCCAACCATGGTGATTAGGGAGCTTGTCCCTTTCCTTCATGAGGTAGTTAGTTGATTGGGATAAGTCCAAATTGGTTAAGTGATGAGTGGAGAATGTATGGAAGAGGGGAGAATGAGTTTCGATTTCTTTGCATTGATCTTAGTATTTTTTTCCATGGCATCATCTCATCCTCTATGGCTCCACCATATAACCCTTTTTGGGTTGTTTGTTGGCTAACCAAGTCAAACCATGGTGAGCTAAGAGGTTAGACTAAGCTCATTTGGTTTGGATTTGGGTTAAGTACTTATATATGATTCATTTGAATTTATTTTGCTTTTGGCTGAGGTTAGTTTATTCTATTTGATTATTTGGATTTAGATTTAGATTTCAATTATGTTAATTTCTCATTGAATGTTCTATGGATTAATTGATCCACTTTAAGTTTAGGTTTGATGTGGCCTTAAGCTAGTTTGATTCATTTGATCCAAATAGATCAATTTGGGTCTCCTAGCCTCTTTTGATATTTTTGGATTTATATTTGTGTTTGATTATGTTTAATTGACAATTTGTAATGATTATGATCAATCATATTCATTTGATTTGAATTAGATTTTGATTTTAACCCAAACTAAACCATTTTGATCCAATGGGTTAAGTTGGATCTAATTAAGTATAAAGACAATTTGACTCAATCAAGGTGTTTTTGAGTTCCAATCATGTTTGATTAAGTGTTTGAGATGATTTGGAGTAATTTATTTTATTTAATTTGAAGTTAAACTAAATTTAGACCCACTTTAACCCAAATTAGGCTTAACGTGTTACTTTGGGTTCACTTGGGCTAAGTGATAAAATTGATCAAATTAGACTAAGGAGAGGTTGAATTGTGCTCAATTATGATTTTGAAATGTTTTGAAATGTTTAATTTGGATTAATTTCGAATTTAATATGGATTTGGCTTAATGAGATCCATTTGGGTTTATTTGGGTTAACTGGGCAAATCATCCCCCTTGAATCTTCACTGAATTTAGATTTATTTAGTTTTATATTTGAAAATGTTTATTTGATAATTTTGAGTCACAGGGATAACTCAATTTGGCCAAATTTTTATTGGTTGAGCTTTGACTTGGCTAGGTCAAATAACTTGGTTGATCACTTTGAACATTATCTAGATTTATTTTTGGGTTCATTTATATTTGTGCATTAATTTAGTTCTTTTGATTTGATTTTAATTTCATTTGATTTTTGCTGGACTTAGGTGATTTTGAACTTAAATGGGTCAATTGGGTCAACCAAGCTAATTACAATAGTTTAAGCTCAATTGAGTTTAGATTTCAATTTAGATGTAGTTGATTATGATTTTTGTTAAATTTTATTTGATTTGGGTTTGATTGGGTTCACCCAAGCTAAGTGGGTTAGGTCAAGTCCTATAAGGATTTACTAGGAATGATGTAGGCTTTCACTTTGGAGTGTTGAGCTAGATTTTAATTTTAAATTTAGTTTTAGTTTTAAATTTAGCATTTCATTTGATTTATTATTTGGTTTTTGGTTTGTTCACCTAGTCATTAACTGTAGTATCCTAAGTGCCTAATTGGGAAGCTCTTAATCTATGATTAGGGGTCCTAATTACTATGATTGGAATGATGTCAACCTCATCCAAAATTGAGGTCAACAATAAGGACATTTATAAAAAACATGCTATTAGCCCAAGAAATCCTAAAGGACATCAATATAAAATGCATGGGCAATATTATTGCTATTAAGCTGGACATTCATAAAACATTTGACAAACTAAATTAGAATTTTTTTTATACCAAGTGCTTAGGGACAAAAACATCAATTTTGAATTATGTAGTCTAATCCAAAGACTAACCACAAATAATCATTATTCCCTTCTTATCAATGGAGAGAAGGCTGTCTTCTTCAAATCCTCAAGGGGGCTTAAATAAAGTGACACCCTATCTCCTATCATCTTTATCTTAGCTATGGATTCTTATTCAATGTTGCTAAACAATACCATAATAGATCTTCCTTCAATTAGATTTCACATACTAGGTGGCATTCCATGCCTAACCTTACTTTTGAATTTTGTTGATGACATATTAGTTTTTCATAATAGAACTAAGAATGTAATCAAATCTATAATGGAAGTGTTACAATTTGAGATCGTAGAAAACATGAAATTTAATACAGATAAATCAAGTATTTTCTTAAGCAACTAAATCCATCCAACTCAGTCTAGATGGATTCATATGTCCACTAATATAGAGATTGCAAAGCTTCCTACCAAATATCTTGGTAAAACACTATTTATTGGTGTATTTAAGAAAGCTTATTTTGAGAAGATCATTACTAAAATACCAAATTTGATTATGACATGCGAAAATATGCTATTATGTTATAAGGACAGACACATAATTATCAAATGCATTTTAAACTTATTACCCATGCACTATCTTAACGTTTTAACATGCTTATTATCTCTCAAAGGAGGATTGAATCTTTACTTAACACATTCCTTTGAAATGGAAATAAAAATTGATATCATTGGACATCATGGAGAAAACTCTACAAACCAAAGGAGAATGGGAGTTTGGGATTTAAATCTTTTCAAGATAGCATAAAATGCAATGGCATGAAGTTTTGGGTTAAATTCATACAACAAAACTCACTATGGGACATTTTCTTAAAAGAAACATATTATAAAATATTCATCATATTCAAGCTTGGGCTTGGCATGGTGCTTCCACCAGCTAGAAATAAATTCTTTGATTTAAGGAAGAAGCTGAAAGTATCATTAGATGACAACTTGGAGAGGGAAAAATTAGTTTGTGACATGATATTTGGCTTAATGATGAACACCTAAACCTCTATAATTAAGAGAGATAGTTTAAAGTCAAGCATCTCTTCTTGCATTAGTAAAGTGTGGCATGACTGTGACCTTAAAAAAGATCAACTCTTCTAATTAGCAAAACAAAAGAGCTAAATTGCCAAGATAATGACTAAAAAAGTCAAAGAATAATAAACACACCTATCAATCTACACTTATATATTTTTTTCTAACTAGATAAATTCCAACATGTAGTAAGCATGGTACAACATCCAGACAAAAGATATGAAAGGTGCTTAAAAAAAAGAAAAGGTATGTCTTTTTCATTCATAAAAATAAAATTATATGGGGACAAATGTGGGATTATACGAATACTTCTCTCCCAACTTGCAACAAAAAAAAGAGAAGAGAAGGAATGCATAATTAGCTTTTGTTACTCTTATCATTGTTAGAGTTTAAGAGGGTGATATGTTAATGATGTTTAAGAACTAAGAATCCAATTGGCCATACTTTACAAGCTTGGTGATCATAAA
Source organism: Cymbidium sinense (assembly GCA_021442155.1). Taxonomy (NCBI): domain Eukaryota; kingdom Viridiplantae; phylum Streptophyta; class Magnoliopsida; order Asparagales; family Orchidaceae; genus Cymbidium; species Cymbidium sinense. The sequence continues at coordinate 67,969,211 of CM038228.1, read as the reverse complement.
GTTGGCACTGCCTTGTACTTCCACAATAATAATCTCTTTTACTCATTAGAATCTAAAAAACCTATGAACTCAGCCTCCTTCTAAAACTCCTTCATGTGGGGAGAGAGCTTTTCTTCTAACTCCCTCCTTTCCTCAGCAAGGGGAGTGAGATCCATCACGGTCCGATACTTCTCCTCCGTTTGTAACCTCACCTATTGTTGAAGTTTAGTGAAGCTACAAATCATAGAGGGACATTACAGTAACTTCATAAGTTTTGGCGATTTAGATTCAGTCATATGACTACGTGGAGAGATAAAGCTACAAACCTTAGAGGGACATTACAATAACTCCATTTGAAATGAGTTTTGATTAGGTTGTAAATCATTGAGGATTCTATAACAACCTTATCTAACTTGATCCTTAACTTTATTTTAAAGCAAAATGACTAATATTTCAATGATAAAAAGAAAGTGGTACAAAAGACGAATGAACATGCATATAAGAGAGAAAAAAAGTACAATCTTACCAAAGATAATCAAACTCCAAAATACCATAATATAAAATAAAGTCAAAAGGGGATTGTACCCAAAATATACACTAAAATATAGAAATAATGACAATAAACACAAGTACAACAAAAAAATAATATAATTATTATATGTGTTGAGTATCCCTAAGGTAAGAAGTAATTGGAGTCCAAGAAAATCTCGAATCACCAAGTAGTACAAAAAAAATCCTTAGGAAATTCTATTATTTCCATATTATATGATGACATCCATTTAAAATTAATTTGAATAGATTACTATTATGCATCCATTAAATTCAATTATTTACCCTAATCTTTTCTTTCTTTATTTCTCTATATTTTTTATGAGTAAAATGTTTGTATCTTACTCGCTTAATAATAAAGATTTTATATTAAATGAAAATCATGGTTCATTAGAAGTGTATTTTTAGTTGAGTATACTTATCTGAGTAGTGATTGAATTTATTTCCTTTTTAAGTATTGTTGAATGAATGCTTTGTCAATGAGCTTATACTCACTACTCAATGCATGAATAATTTTATTCATAACTTAGAATTATTGAATCATTAATAAATAGAAAAAACCTCCCAAGGTAGTTGTGTTAGTATAGCGAGCTGGTATGCACTCATTGGATTAGTACTCACTTATTGATGCATATATAACTTGGCTAGTGACTTAGAGTATTTTTAGCTATCAATTAATAGAAAGAATCTCCTTGGGTGGTGTTGACCTCACTTTTGGAGTGAGGATTCAATCTTTCCATCTTAGGTGTAGGACTCTCCTAGACACTAAGACTTTCTTAGTCATAGGACACTTCTAGTGATTAAGTGAACACTTAACCCAAACTTAGAGGCTTAGGAGGAGTTACCTTAGGCTATGCCTGAGGACTAAAGGAACCTACCCAACCTATGGCCTAAACCAAACCTATATCTATCCCGTTAGCCAAAGCTAACTTCAAATCGATTCCAGTCAATCGCAATTGAATACCAATTCATATCCAAATTCTAAGCCAAATGATTGAAACCCATAACCTAAATCCATCTTAATCCCTTAAGCCAATCCTATGGACTCAACCAAAATTTCTCCAATCAAACCAAACTCAATTGATTTTCACAAAATCACTCCAACCATTCAAATCTTCATTCCAGACTCTACAATCAAGCCAATCAAGCTAATTGACCAAAATCAATTCAATTAACCCAAGCTAGCCCATTTGAACCCAAAATATCCAAATGAGCCAAAATCTAATTAGTCAAAAATCAATTGCAATCAAAACCATCAATCAATCTCAAATTTATCATCAAAGTCAATTCAACCTAATTTAAATTGAAACCAACTCAATTGACCCATTAGGTTCACTTGACCCAAAGTGACCTAAAGGATCCATTTGAGCCAAACTCTAATCCAAGACAAATTGGATTGAACCAAACCATTTAAAACCACTTATATCGATTATTGATCATCCTCGATTGATCAATTGCAACCACATGGGACAAACTAAGCTAATTTGATCACTTGACCCAAGTTGACCCAATCAGCCTACATGAACCAAATTAAACCAAATCCCATTCTAATTCAAATCAATTGAAACCAATGATACCTACCAATCATAAATTGATCCTTGAATATGACTTGACCATCAATTGAGCCAAACTAGGTCCAATTGGACTCTTGACCCAAGTTGACCTAATTTAACCCAAAGGCCAAATTGGGCCAAATCAAATCTTACATCAAAATTGATTACAATAAATGATTCAAATCCATCCTAAATTGATTATTGAACATGATCAAACCCTTGATTGAATCCAATTTGGTTGGGTCAACCCAATGGACCCATTTAGCCCAATTTGACTTAAAGGGTCAAATTAGTCTAAATCATTCCTAAATCCAAATTGATTGAAATAAAAACCTACAATCATCTTCAAATGATCAATTGAACCTAAATCTAGACCTAACCCAAGCCAATTTAGCCAATTTGACCAAATTGGTCAACTTAGTCCATTTGATCCATATGAACCCATATGACTCAAATTCAAGTCCAAACCAAATTAAGTCAAACTAATTAAATCAAAACATCGTAAATCATCATTTGAACTTGTCTCAACCCATGCATTGACCCAATTAGATCAATTGGTCAACTTAACCCAACTAGCCCAATTTGACCTACATAGGCCAAATTGAGCCAAACCCCAACCCAATCAAGCCGATACCCATTCGAGCATCGGAGACCACTCCTAGATCAACTCCGAAGAGGATTCCAGCAGCATTTAATCCATAGAGCCACTAGCGAGGAGGCAAGGTGCGAGCTTCTCAGCAGGGCTTTATCTCATTAATGTGAAGCTACCTTAGTCGATAGACCGCTAGTCTTGAGCTCTGATGAGGTAAATTTTGATAAACCATAGAAAATACAATTTTTGTTGGGCCTTTGTGAAGAAATTGTGTTATTGTCTGATTTCCACTGTTAGATCTCTCTAGATTTCTTCCTTGAAGCCTTTGGAGTTGATCTTGATGACTCATAAGCTCTGATGAGTTTGGATTAAGTAGAGGAGGGAAGATGGTGTCTATTTTCTGTTAATTGGGGGGATGATGGATCATCCGCCATATGTTCCCTATGATTAGAATGGATGACCGTGATTTAATCAAGTAGATAAATCAATTTTAATCTTATAGGAACCACAAGATTAATCCCCATAATCCAATCTCAGATCAAATGACAGGGATGATAGCGCATTCACGACTGCTGACTTAGCTACCACATCGGATAATTTAAGTGGCCAATCCCGTGATGCCACTTGGAAAGCACTACCATGTCAGCCATTCGCATGACGCCAACGAGATTACGGATTAATAGGGGTTTAAAATGTGATTAATTGCTCAAAACTTCATAAATTCAAAACTAAATGTACAAAAATCCAAAAAAAATACAAATAAATACATTTTGGAAAGGATAAATATAGAAGAATTTAATAAAAATAATTCCATTTGATTTTGAATAGTGATTAATGCTTAATTAAAGTTTAATGTTTTCTTAATTAGTTTAATTATGCTCTAATTACTTGGGCAATTAATCCCAAACTTGGGATGCTGATTCCTTGGGATGTCCTCTGCCTCCCATATTTTTCTTGGGATTTATTGGCTAAGCAATTATAGGAATTTAAAATCTTAAGCTTAAGCACCCTCATTAATCAAATTAACCCTAATTAAAGTTATTAAAGGTTGATATATCAATGATTAATGATAATTAGTGGTTGTTAATAGTGAGATTGATTGGGATAAATGATTGAGTCCTCTTCCTTAGCCATTTGCATATTTATCTCTCCATGGAGGGTTTAATTAACTTATGATTTAATTAAGGGATTAGTTAAGCAATTGATGATGAAATAAATCAAATTAAATTGATAATCACATCAGATAGTTAACTTTTAAATTAAGGGTTCCTCTTTATGAGTTCAATAACATAAAGACCCCTTTAGGAAATTATGATTAGCCCATAAGTGTAGAAAAAATATAAAAGTACTTAATTAGATTCTTTAATCTGATTAATCTATAATTATGAGTGAATTGCATTAGGTATTTTAGGAGCATTGCAATTTTATTTTTCCCATGTGCATATCATTTGTGGCTTATGATTAAATGATTAATTAAGTTAAAGAAGCATATAAGAGGGTGATTAAATGGATTATTTAATGATTCAACTTAATTAAATTATAAAAATTACTTAATATTTTTTTTTCTTAAATAAATTCAAATTACCAACATGGGAATGGGATGAAAAAATAGCAAATGATCTCTCCTCTTTAAGTTTAATAAAAAATCAAAAAATCAAATTAATAAGAAGTTTTGGTTTTTTTAAATGATTTTATTTAATGTGATTGTCCTTAGAAATTAGTGTAGTTGAATAAATTATGTGGAGTTGTTTGGCTATTCCTATTTAATCACCGTAAATGTTGTATGTTATGTGATACCAAGCATTCATATTTTCAAAATTAAAAGAAATTTACTTATGTAAAAATGTATGTGTTGGCTTAATCTTCTTATGTGTGGTCATTATCACTAATAATTTCAAAATTATTTTTTAAAACTTATAAATTTATAATAACATATGGAGCGATAGTAGTTATGAATATGTTTAGGATTTGTATGAATTTATAGCTTAAACATATGAAGGTAGTGCTTTCTTTCCTATGTTCATGTACGGATTTACATATGTTTGAATGATAATAAGTATATAGTCTTGACATTTCAAGAATATGAGATTTTAAGTAGCCCCAAGAAGGTAATTTAATTACCTCACTTTCCTAGTTAACAAAGGCACAAACTTATTTAATTTTATTCTTATTTATATCCATATTAGAATTTGGATAGAGCTTTATACTTTGCATGTATAAATAATTCAATAAAACATACAATGTTTTGCATGATTTTTATTTTTATAGTTGTATATACATTCATATGTATTTAAGATGGCAAGTATATAGTATGGACATCTTGAAAATATGAGGCTTTAAGTAGCCCCAAGGAGGTCATTTGATTATCTCACTTTTTTGGCTTAAACAGTGGCACATACTTGGTTACATCTTTTATATATGTGTGTGTGTGTGTATTTGATTAATGATTGAGACTCCTCTTTTCCACCAAAACATATGCATCCAAAATTATTTAAGTATGCCAAAAATATGTTGCATGTATATGTATATTAAGTGTTAAATCATATGCATGTTAGGGATAATGAAAAGGAATGGTTCAACATATTCTATGTGATGGTAATTCAATCACATTAATCTTAAGATGTCTTTCATGTTGAACAGGATTCTTTAAGGTTAACCTAAACTTAGGATTAATAAAATATTTAATAAATCATTCACTAAAAGAAACTAAATATTAAATATGCACTTTTAGAAAACAACTTAGGATAGGAATGAAAGAGGTTAAGCCCCTTTCTTTTCTTTACAACACCTAGATGCTAAGTGGAAATCAAATGAAACAAAATAAAATTCAAATTCAAACTCACTAAACTCCTAAACAATTTAAAATGAAACCTCCCCTCATGTTAACTTCAATAATTTCAAAACTTTGGAAATTATAATTCAAACAAGAAAAAAAATAAAATCTAGCTAAGACATACCACATAAAGTCTAAGCACACACATTAGAATGTTAAGTCACCACTTCTATCTTTAGGTTAGGATGATGTATGTAATGATGATCTGTTTTATTTAATGACGTGATTTTTAGATGAGATATTAAGGATGTGGATCATAAACTGGATGTTAGGCTGTTGGTAGCCTAATATTATTTTCTATAGGGGATTGTGCTTAAGGGGCTGCTCAAAAATAAATATAAATATCTTATTCACAAGTTGCTTATGCCCCTAAGGATAATCTATATTAGGACATGTGGGTTTAAATGCATGTGTAGTCTAATATATTATGAAATATAAATGCTTAGGATTGTATGTATGTTTAACTAATATCTGTTTATAAGTGTAGTTAGATTTACTTTTTCGTGAAATGTAATTTTGTAATAGGAATTAGGATTAGTGCTATGAAAATTAGGATAAGTAGTGGCTAGAAGGCTTAGTTCTAGGGTGCCCTGTGATGCCTTGGAGCAAATCAAATCAAAAGAAGAAAGAATAAAAAAGAAATGAAGAATGAAGACCTCATATTATGTATTCAATTTTGAATTGTAATATTATTTTATAATTTTAAGTTGTATAAGGGTAGAGCTAAAATTTTTATTTTTATTTGGTGTGCATGTTATTATTCCTTCATCATAGTCTATAAAATAATTATTGTTTTGTTTAGATAGTGAAATAAAATAACATGATTTTCATAGTTTCTTAATGATAAATGATTGAATGTGTGGCCTAGATGCGACAGGCTCTTAGGGAAAAATAAATATTTTTACCTAATTAATAACTCATAAATATGATTTAAAAGAACTCAAAACCTCATTCTAAAGCTTAGGTAGTAATAACGATAACTAAAAGATTTAGCAACCCACTTAGCTGTATGTTGTATGTCTCACATCATGCATGTCATATTATACCACTCTTGCAAAAATAAGGGCATCCATGTCAACACTTAAGGGACCACTTGACCTATGAGAGCAACCCCTTATGATGGAGTTCATCCTCTTTCTTTTTTGATTTGGCTAATGATGAAAACTCATCATGTATTTAGCATAAGAAATCCTAAAGTCTTTGTCCAAAATATTGTGTCAAGATTACATAAAAATTATAAAATGATGCATTTTTAGACTAAGTCATATGTTCATGCCAGTCATGATCTAGTCTCTTAGGGGGTGAGTTTAGGACTCTAGTCTCTTTCCAAATTAAATAATAGTTTAAACCATCTTACAATTACATAAGACCGACCTACATGGTTTTGAATCGTAGGAGGTGTTAGCTGGTAGCCACTCAAGATGGTTGTAAGTCCAAATGAGAATATTTTAAGCTATTGATCAAATGAGAGTGCCTTCTATACATTGTTGCATTGTACGTTAATCACCATTTTCAGAATATTAACCTTGACTTGTCAATTAGGAGAAATGGCCTTTTCTTAGTTTTTGACCTCACGGGGTGTCGATCTTGCACCTATAGTCGCCAATCGCAGGAGGTCTTCTTTTGAGTTGCCAACTAGGAGAGTTGGTCTTTTTGAGTTTAGCTGTTGTTTGCATGTAAATAAAATAAAATAAATGGAACATTCTTAACCGACATAGTGTTGCGACACTATAATCCCAGTGTCTATGCTTTATCGCGATGTCCTTCAGTTTTAAAAGCAAGAAAACTAACCATTTCTGGTGAATTACTACCCTGATAGTGATGACTGCCTAAGGGGGAAGTGGGGGAATAGTTAAGGGATGAAAAAATCACCCAAGAAGTAAGAGAATTAAACTAAAATCTATATATAAAAATAGGGGACTAACCACTTCTTTTTTCTCTTTCAACGCTCCATTTCTTGCAGCCAATCTCAACTCCAACAATTGTCCAACACTCTCTTCTCTCCGCAACACATTTTTTGTCAATATATGAGGGTGTTTTTATCTCACACAAGACAAGATCAAAGTCAGCTATCATAGAAATTTCAAGTAAAAAATTCTTTTAAATGTTCTTCTATATAATTTTCTCCCTTTGAAAGAGCCTTCTGAAAATTTTTGCCATCAATCTTGAATCTAATGAGAATGAAAAATCTCCCTCTATTGATCTTTGATCCAGAGTAAGAGAAAAGAAATCAATTTTGTTAAGAAACATTTTAGGTGCAAGAATCTCAAAAAAAAATTAAGTTTGAAGGCCACCACCATTACCACCACCATTGAACTTGGTTTTAGTGTGAGATGAAAATCTTCCCTCCATTGGTCTTTGATCTGAAGTAAAGGAGAAGAGTGATTCTTATACCAAAACATTGTACAATCTAGCATTGCTAAAGTGTCATGCCACATAATTTTCATAAAAAATTATTGAATTCTCTAAGAAATTAGTTCAAAAATAGAATTCTAGCTTCATGACATTGAGCCCTTGAGAATGATGTCTTTCGGGCTTCGCCTCATAGCATCGAGGTGCCAAAATCTTAGGGCCACAGTGTTAAGTTGTTAGGTTAGTGTCTTACTTGCAATGCCATAGTGCTATATTTTTAGCACTACAACATTACCTTTCGAGTTACAAAATTAAGAAACATATTTAGGAAGGCACCTTAGCATTATATTTTCAGCGTCGAGACACTAAATCTTGAAATGCATTCCACCATCAAAATAGTTCTGATGTAAAAAAAAATCCCCCTTCCATTGATCTTGGATCCAGTATAATAGAGAAGAATGTTTTGAACTAAAAAATTATTAAACTTAACATTGTTAAGGAATTATACTACTGAAATTTAAAATTTTCTCAAAAGTATTGAAATTAGGCATTGATGAAAAATGCCATGGTGCTAAAGTTCTAGCACCTAGGAGCTGAGTACTCAAGAATCTTGAACCTTAGGTATGCATCCAATAACACCAAAGTGTTGATGTTCCAATGTTAAAGCACTAAATCTTCAAGAAAATTAAACTTTAGACACTCATCTGATAGCGCTATGACATTGATATTGTAGCGCCAATGTAATATGCTCTCAAGAAAATTAAACTTTAGACACTCATTTGATAGTGCCATGGCAATGCTATCTTAGCACTTAGGCGCTGTGCTCTTAAGAAATTAAACCTCAGGCACACAACTGATAGCGTCAAGGTGCTCATATTATAGCGTCGAGGCACTGATGTCTCAATATTAATCCTAAATCACATCTATAGGGCCATAGAGTTATCCATGTAGCGCCAAGGCACTGAGTTCTTGGGTTTTGAACTTATGTCTTTCAACTAAGAGCACCAAGGCACTATTTTGGTACCGCTAAGGCGCTGAGCCCTCAATATTATTCATTTTGAAACTAAAAATTTTATTATTACACTTTTAAATTATGGAGCATTCTGCATAATAGAGACAAACACAAAGCCTAAAAATGAAGACATTTTTATTAACAAAAAAATTTATTATAAAAAAATTTAAAATAAATTAATACTTAAAAGAGAAGAAGAAAGAGAGAAATACACATAAAGAAAAGGAAGAGGAAAAGTAATAGTCATATTCACTCTCATCCTCTTCCACTACTTCTTCTAGCTTTGGCGTGGTGCTCACATAAGGGTGATAATGAGGCGCTGTAGGAAAAAAAGCCCGACCCATGATCACATGAAAGCCAAAGTTTTCAAATATATGAATAAGAATTGAGTTAAACTCAGACATGTATGAAAATTTTTGTTGCTGCTTAACCATATGGTGGTCAAATTTCTTTTTAAGTTCGTATTGTTGTCGACTAGTTTCACCAACCCTTTTCCTTAAATTTGATACTTATCCTCTGATTTCTTGGAGTTGCTCATTTAAGGTCTTGGAAGATTTGGGTCTGTACTGAGGAGCATTAGAGCTTTCTCCCACCTCAGTCCTCAAGCCAAATCTTTCAATTATGCTTTTAGTTAAGGGATCCCTTTCAATTAGGACTTCTTCATTAGACCCCTTGCACACCCACCACAACACATTAAAAAATAAATTAGAGAAGAATGACTAAACCCTACAATAGAAGCATATTACAAATATAATTATAAATGATTATCTCTACATCGATTGTAAATCTCTATTGAATTATAAAATTTAAAATGGATCTATCCCCAATCACCTCACTAATATTGTCAGTGGTATTAACTTGGCAGAGATGAAATAGTGTTAAGAGGCTGGTAGCAGGAAAATTGATTATTTTATCCTCCTGCTATTTTCATTGAACATTAGAATGTCTAATATTGAGAAAACTAAGGATTTCATCAAAATTGGGATGATCATTATAATAGAATACAAATTGATCATACACTACATATTATATATTGTAATATGCATTAATAGTACTACTATCAAAACTTACTAGTGTTTCCCAAATGAAAACTCTATTATTTTAGTGCTCCTTCACATTGATAAAGAATTTTCACACCACAGGAATGACACAGGAGTGATTATTGTAGGCCAGCTTCTTCATCCTCATTGTCGGTAATAATCTCCATGCTCTCACCTGAATTGAAGAAACTCCTCTCTGAGATGAGATGTTTGTGTAGGAGAGCATCGTGGTGTTGTTCCTCCACCTCTACACTAATGAGCCTATCAGTGTTCCTAAACATACTCCCAATCTGCCTCATGAAGAACATACTCTTACACATCCCAATAATGATGATAGAGTTTCCAAAAATATGTTTTTTTAGTGAATAGATTTTTAATGACTCTAATGGGGATTACTTCTCTCTTCATCTCTAGCTAGAAAAAATAAAATATATGGTGCCATCATAGAATTAAATATTGAGTTATATATTATTTTATAAGTTTAGATCTATGACCAAGTTTGAAACCTTTCAATGGAGAATTTTGCAAACATGACAACTGTCATGTTAGGAGAGGGGTCTGTTGTTAGATTCCCTTAAGCTATAATCAATGCTAGTTTTGTTGGAGCTACTCTCTAGTTCAGAATGATTTCTATGTTTATTCAGTTTGTACCTGCTGGATCTATAATGCAACTTATCATTAAGGGCATTGGAATGCCAAAGGAATTCAACCAATAAAAGAGGCCGAATGTGAATATTCCTGACAAGCCTAAGCCTATAGCCTTATCCTCAAAAAGGGATTCTATCTTTGATAGGCTAGGAAAGGAAATTCCAACATTACCTGCTAAAGATAAAATGGTCGTTAAGCTCAAGCTGAAGTCTATCATCATCAATTCACTTAGCAGTGTATTAAGGGAGCCTATATCCCATAAGATGCTACTTTTACTTCAGAAAAGCATGATCATGAAGCATCTTCCTTGAGCTCTAAAATGTCAAGGAGAGTTAGAAGAAAATATAATACTAGTCGTAGAGCTCCTGGATTTCCCATTCAGCTTGTACAGTAGTACAAACTACTGGTAGAAGCAAACATACCCACTAATAACAACTTAGAGCCACTCTGTTGGGTCAAGAGGAATAGTTCTCGAAGATGAAAATCAATCAATATTTTTGTCAAAGCCCTAAAAATTAAAGAGAAAGAGGAAATCTAGAAAACCAAAGTCTAAAACACAAAAAAATGATTGATTATTTAGAGAAATACGAACAACCTCTTTGAAGGTCAGTTAAACTAGAGGAATATATGCATAACCTAAAACTTGACACAAAAAATCTTGAAGAAGATGTTTCAAAAGAAACGTGTCAAGCCATAAACATGCATGAAATTCTAATCTTCAAACCCAAAGAGAAGCATATTATGTGATTGCAACTTTAACTAACTTTGAGGATGAACTATGCTTTCCCAAAGAAAAGCCTATTTGAGGATGAACTATGTTTTCCCAAAGAAAAGCCTATTAAATGGAAGGTCATGTTAGGCTCAAAGAAATTATTTCCTAGACTAGGTAGTAGTTCTGAGAGTACTAAAAACTCTAAAAATTCTAAGGAGACATAGAATTCAAAGACTTCCTCTGATTAAAATGATCATACAAATGAAATAAGTCATGTCTAGAAAGGAGTGGAAAGTAAATTTCTCCACCTCCTGGATGGAAAACCAGTGATAAAGATAAAGAAATTCAAATTAATGAAAATGCCTTACCTTCACCACTGACTTAACCTCAAAGTCCACTAAAATAGGAGTAGACTATAATGTTCTTGCACATTTATGCAAACTCCCTACTTCACTAAGTATCAATGATGTCCTCATATTATCTAAGGATATACATGAGACATTAATCAAAGCCTTGCAAAATTCAGAATAATATGAAGCATTCTTCATTGAAGAGAGGATGAAAGAGGACTTAACCTCTCAAAAATTAGCAACCATCACATTCAGTGATGATAACCTATTATTAGGGACAACCGAGAATAATCATCCCCTTTATGTCACAGCAAAAAGTAATTCCACCCGCATAAAAAGGATATTTATTGACCTAGGTGCTTCGGTCAATCTCATAACAACTAAGACACTCAGAGCATTAGCTTTAAATGCTCGCTATTTGGACAAAAGTATAGTATTTCTATAAGGATTCAATGAATAAGGGCAACAAACCATATGATCCATTATCCCGCCCTTATGCTTTAGGACACTATATACAGAATTGAAATTCAATGTGATCAAAGCCAAATTTATTTACAAAGCACTCCTTAGTAGGTCATGGATTCATGAATACAACATTGTACCTTCAACTCTCCATCAATGTATGAAGTATATTCAAAATGGTGAAGATCATCAAATTGATGGTGACATGAATCCATTCTTCATACATGAGATCAAGATTTATGATGATGTTAAGTACTTCATGCTTTAAAAAGTAGGGGAAGTTAATTCTTAAAAGTAAGTGGCTCCACTTGTCAAATTAATGCTGAAAAGTGATAATTCGAAAGGTAAAAGTACAATAAATCAAAGCAATCTAAAGCAATTCTCCACCTTGACAATGATACTAAAGATGATGAAGAGGAGTTAGTACTTTATCAACCTAAAAAGGCCTCAACTAGTTGAAAAAAAGAAGAAGCTAGTACTAGTAATGTGGCAAAACAGTCAGAGAAAACACATGTTTCTCTAATTAGGGTACCTAAATACTAAATTTCTAACATGGCTATAAAAATAACTATAATACTAAGGGCACATATAAAAGCCTTAACAACTTCAAGGAAAGAAGAAATAGGACAGTTGAAAATTTTTTGTGTCCCTCCTAGAATAGGCTACAATGAACATGGGATCCTTTTCTACAAGACAGAAAAGCGAATCTCAAATCTTACACAAATATTATTTGAAGAGGATGATTTGAAGAAGAAGACATTTCAATAAGAATCCCTTAATACTTGTCATCAGCTCTAAAGAAGCTAGTTAAAAATAATGTTTAACCTATATAATCAAATATTCGAGTTTAGTTGTTTAAGAGGCTCTAGAAAGGGGATAATACCCAAAATCCCATAGGATATGGGAAGTTCTCCACATGGTGATTAGGATATATTGCTTCAACATCTTCTTCAATGAGTTCATGATATGTCATATCCCAGAAGGAAAATGTTTCTCTTAAGGCAGGCTACAAATGAACAAAGGGACATTTCACATGAAAAAAAAAATGTACCCGAAGATGAATTAATAATTAACCTTAAAGAGGCCCCATAGGAATTTGAAGAAGCCAATCAAGCCACCATTGATGAACTCTAAGAAATCAACCTGGGTTCTAAAGAAGAGCCTAAGCTAGATTTTATTAGTGCTAACCTCACATCAAAAAGATTAGAGGAATTAAAAGCACTACTCTGTGAATACCAATATTAGTTCACATAAAATTACAATAAAATACCAGGCCTGTCGCTAAATGTAGCTGTACAAAAGCTAGCCATTAAACCTAATGTACATCATATAAAGTAATAATCAAGGTAAATGTGATTAGAAATTGAAGTGCTAGTGATCACTAAAATAAAACAAAGCTTATTGAAGTAGAGTTTATCTCTGAAAAAATATATGCTGACTGGATTGGCAATTTTATCCCAATAGGGAGAAAGAATAGACCAATCTATGTCTACAATGTTTAAAAAATTTAAACAAAGCATGCCCAAAAGATGACTTCCCACTACCCAATGCAGAACTCATGGTTGATAACACATCAAACTATGATATGTTGCCCTTTTAATGCATGGTTCATCGGACTATAACCAAAAAGGCTCTAGAACATAAAAAGCATACATCCTTCCACGCACTAATCTGCATATATTGCTATAAAGTAATTTAAGTTGGCTCGAAAAATGCCAACGCTACATACCAAAGGGCAATGACCCGCATTTTTTATGACCTCATATATAGATATGTGGAATATTACATGGATGATTTGGTTGGTAAGAGCAAGAATCAAAGTAAGCACATAAGTCATTTAAGAGTTATATTCGATGGAATTTGAAGTTTCAAGTTAAATATGAATCCATTGAATTGTGCTTTCAATGTGACTTCTAGAAAATTTCTAGGTTTTATTGTATGCCGTAGAGGGATTGAAATTGATCTCTCTAAAATAAACGTAAGAATAGAAATGCCACTGCCTAAAACCTTGAAGCAACAATGTTCACTACAAGACAAATTGGCTTACATTAGAAGGTTTATTTCTAATCTTTTAGGGAAATGTCAATCTTATGCCCGATTGATGAAAAAGGATGCACCTTTTATATGAGATTATGCTTGTCAAGAAGCATTTGATCACATAAAATAATATTTGTTACATCCCCTAATTTTGGTAGCACCAATAACAGGAAAGCCATTGATATTGTATATAGTAGCCATAGAAGAATCATTAGGAGCATTGTTAGCTCATAACAATGCAGAAGTGAAGGAAAATGCATTATACTATATAAGTCGATATTTGATAGGAGTCGAAATTAGATTTTCTCGTATTGAGAAGCAATGTCCAGTTATAGTAATTTTATTTGGAACACCACGTAGATCTTGGGAGTACATATTTAGGTAATCAAATATGTCATTAAAAGATAAATATATTATTTGAAAAAATAAATAAATTATCATATAATGACTTTGATTATTTAATAAGAACTCCTAAGGCTAATGGGTTTTTGATATAGTAGAGAACTTTTCCTGTGAACTACATGTTCATGAACTACAAGGTTTATTTTAGTATAGGGTTCACTGTTCACTATAAGTGCAAGCCCCTATAGTAAATTACATTCTAAGAAGAAAAGAATTCTTTCTAAGAATACTCTTAATTAAAGAAACTAACTTTTATCTCTATGGATTTCAAAGTTTGTTTATAAAGGATTATAATTTGGAAATCAAAAGGGAAAGCTTTCAAGAGGAAGTGTTCTTTTTAAAAGCCAATGGGGAATAAGTACAAAATACTTTTAGATACTAGAAGCCCAGTAAGAATTTCAACTATTGTATTGTTGGGCTTTTTATTTTTATTTTGAAATTGAAACTATTGAGATTCTTAGTTGACATTTTATTAGAAATGCTTAGTGGTTGAAGACTTATTTCAGTAGGATGCTTCAGACCCTAAGTGTATAAATGCTTTTGGAAAAAGTCAGAGGCTCAACTTAATGTAAATTTTTTAGGAATTACTATTTTTATTCTTACGAGAGAAAAATAAACCTATCCTTGACTCTCTTGGACTTATAATCCACTTGGAAGGGTTCCCAACTAACACCACAACTTAAGCAATTTTTTTAAAAGTAATGATTTCAATCTTATGTATGAAAGATGATTGGGTTGTTATATTTTAGGAAGAAATCTAAGAAACTAGCTCACTACCTAATCCTAAAATAATGTTTGGCATGTTCTGCACCTAACTAATGCAACAAATTTCATCTTAATATATTTTGACTCATGATTAATTTTAAAGCTTGGGGTATGCAGTTCATGCCTACAATGATATGCAGTTAGAAGTGATCATCGATCAAATCAAAAAAGGAAGGCACACTTCCCTCAAGAAGAGTGGTCATCCTTAAAGGTCGGATGCCCCTTATGTGCAATAGGTGAAACGCCCAATTTAAGGAGAACAAACACTATGCTCTCATGGTTAACAAAAGTTATTTATTTCTAGTCGCTTTTAAGTTATTTCTAGGGCTTTAATTAATATGAAGTTTTGAATTTTTTTTTATGTTCAAGTTGTTTAAATTTAAATGGGGTAGAAATTTTAATTTTTCTAAGAGCCTATGTTCCAAGCATTTCATCACATATCACAACACATAAAGAATCCTTAAAAATCATGCAATTTCTATTGTGCATACTAAAATAAATCAAACTAATTTGAATTAATAAAATAGGCCAGTGCAGTTGGGTACCACTATACACCCCAGAAGAAAGAGAAAATGGGCAGCTGACTTCTACCCTTATATTGGCCTACCTAGAACTAAAAGGTCTGATATATGGGGTTCTTCTTCTAGGATTGTCACCTTCTTTAAGGACCTCCATGGGCTTCATAGGGGACCACCAACTAGTAAAGTTAGCTCCTGCTATTCCTAGACCCCATAGATCCTAACTTAATTCTAAGCTCAAATTACATTTTAGAATTTCAAAATAAATTACTAATCTTTGCAAAATAAAATTTTAAAATACACACAACATACTAGCAGTTATAATACAAACATATTGGCTTAGCACCAGTATTTTCCAAGCCCACTTATTTTATTGGGCTATGATTTAAGGACTTAAGAAACACCTACAAGCAAGCATAATTTATTATATTCTTATAGCAATCTCTTTTAGCATAGCTCCTTGCAAAAAATAACATTACTCTAAAAAGAACGCCTTAACATCCAGACTACTTGGCAAACAATCCTAGCCATCCAGTCTAAAATATTACACCAAAAATAAGAAAAAGTCACACATTATTTCATATCACAAAATATCACAAACCATCAGTCTAACCTAACTCTATAGTTGGTGACCGAATAATCTAGTGTGTGAGAAAGGGGTTTACATGGTTTGCCTATATTAAGCTTTTTATTTAAGTTCAAGTTAAAGTTTAATTTAATTTAAATATTAATCTTAATTTTTCTTAATCTTATTTTATAGGTACGCGTCATTATTAAATTAGAGATTCAAAGTATCAAGACCTCCTTCGACCGAGTAGCCACCTGGTGTCCTATATACCATATAATAACTAGTTAAGAAAAGTTTTATTTTCATTTGTTTTATTTTATTTTATTTTATTTCATCTTTTAGGATTTATTTAATTTTTTATTTAAATGATTTATTATATTTCAATTTCATAACTTAAGAGCATTCATCAACCTTGGAAATTTTAATTTATCATTTAATTTAATTCTAATGGATTATTGTACATTAAAGTTTTTTATTTAATTGAATCTTTAAACAAAGTTTATTTATTAATAATAATTATAGATGGAGCACAAAATCTAACCTAGGCCATTTTAAATTTCTAAGTTATGAAAATTTAATTAGTTTGGTTAATCATCATTATTTATTTATATTTAAACTTATGTTTATTCATTAATATTAAATGAATTCAACTAATTTCAATATTAATGAATTTATTATTTTTCTATGAATTTAGAAAGTTGATTAATTTTGATTTTCAATTAAATAATTCATTTATTATAATCTTATTAATATTATAATTCAAGATTTAGTAAATTTCTTATACTATTAATTATCCGATAAGCCTCAGGTGTATAATTAATTAAATTTCTTAACTTTAGATATTCAATAAATTTTTCTTAAGTATTATGATGTTAATGAAGTTCTTTTAAATTGGTTTCATAAAATTTCATAATTTTTATAATTTTTTCTTATTTATTATTACATTTAAATTGATCTAGAGATTGGAGATCATTTGGCTTTGAAATTTTTATAGCAAGTCGGGTTCCTTGCCATTTAAGCTCCCTAAAGTTTTATCTTAATCAAATGTACATTTTAAGGATAATTAAAGTTTTAATTATTTTAATATAACCTAAATTAAGCCCTAATTAAAAGGAATTAATTAGGGGTTTTGCTTTACCTTGATTTCTCTTTGGAAGATACAACCATAGAGGGTTTATTAAAATTTTTAAGAGTTTTGGTTGACTTATTATGATTTTTTAAAGTTCAGATCAATTAATTAATTTAATTAATCCTTAATTAAAGTCAATTTGAGGTTTATTAGACTCCAGATAGTTCTAGGGTGTTGTTAGATTTATTACTGTCCATTATAATTATTTAAGTTATTTTTCTATTTTATTGTAATAATATTGATTAATTTCATTAAATTAAGATTTATGGCTTAAAAATTTTATATTTCTATTTCAAATTTCAAAATGACTCGATTAATTGGTAGAGTTTAATTTTTTTATTACTATTTTCAATCAAACTCAAATTAACCTAAAAAACCCAATAAAAATTAGGGATTTGGGTTTAAAAGATTCTTCACATTGAGGTGAATCCATAAAACTCTTATTTGAATATTTTGGTTGAGTATTTTAATTTCAAAATTTTTTTTTGAATTTTTTAGGATTTTTTTTGCAATTTTTAACCTTAGAAAATCCTCTCTTTAGAACAATCAATGCCATGTGGCAATGATGTGGCACTGCTTTACACATGGAAAAATGTGATTTGGCCATGTGGGATCTATGTGGATCCCACATTATTTTGGTGGCGAAGACTCGATTTGATTTGGGCGATCATCGGATGGCCCCAGATCATTGGACATATTCCTTAAGGGGATAAATCAAATAGTCTGGCTAAATTATGGTCGTTCATTCCAAATATAAAGAATGGAAGGTGTTGATTTCATCTTCACCATCCCTGGTAGCGACTGAGTGCCATCCACTTTTTGTGGCTAATCACTGAGATCTATGCAATGAAATCAAAAGATTTCAATTGTAAAATAATGAAGGAGTGGTTTTAAACAGATCTATACAATTTGATCAATCCTGGGGTCTACTTCACTTCATAAATGACCAATGACAAATGAAAAATGGGTCAGTTTCGACCATACTTTGCTGATGTTGAATCTCGGCGGTGGTTTGCATTTCAAAAACATTCAAGGAGGTGAGATGAAACTTTTGGAGGAAGAACCAAGCTTTTCCTCCCTCTAGATCAATGTGGAGATGGATGTCTATTATGGCTCGCCAGAATTTGGTGTTGAGAATAATCAAGAGAGCTTGGGAGGAGGGGGAAGGTATGTTTGGATTCTATTTCACTTGGAGAAGGTGATGGACTTGAGAGAAGAGAAGAATTTTATGTCTCTTTGCATTTTAAAAGTTGGCCGAGACCATGTAGGCTGCCAGCCATAGAGAATTGAACTCCAATCATGTGGGTAATGGCAGTGAGCAAGTCAAAATTCTCCTTTGAATCCATAGAGCCATTGAAATTACACACATGGATAGAATTTTGGAAGGATTAGAAGGGGGGTTGGCTTGATTTGGCTTCTTCCCTTCTATGGAATATTCCTTTTACTATTTGGACTGGTTTGAACCTCCTCAAGCCTTTAGTCTTGGTTGGCACCTTGGGTTCACCTTAGATGAATCCAAGTGTGATTGGTTTGAGTTTGAACTTAAATGTCAAAATGTGATCCATTTGAACTCAATTTAACTTTAATTAGGTTGGGTGAGATCAATTAGCATTAAGTGCTAATTATTTATGAGTTAAGAAAACTCATTTGAATTAGGTTTAGTTTTAAATGCCTTAAGTTGCTTCACTTGGATATCCTTTCTTTTTTTTACATGGTTTAGTATATTCAATTTGATTGATTAGATTTGGATTTAAGTTTCAATTACATTTGTTTAATCATTTATGATGTTCCCAATTAATTAATTTCATTAGATTTGAGATTATTTTTGATTTTGTCATAATTTGACCCATTTTGACTTAGATGTGTTAAATTGAATTCAATTGAGTCACGTAATCAATTTGACTCAATTAAGGTTTGTTTAAACTCCTATCATATTTAATCATATGTGCGGAATGATTTGGAACAATTAATTTCATTTAGTTTGAAGTTAATGTCAAATTTAACCCATTTGAGCCAAATTGGGCTTAATGGGTTAAGTTGGATTCATTTGGGTCAAATGACCAAATTGGTCAAATTAAACCCAATGATTGGTTGAATTATTTTGATTTATGACTTTCAAATTATTTTGGGATGTTTAATTTAAATTAATTTTAATTTAATTTGAATTTAGGTTTAATAAGGTCTTTTTAGGCTTATTTAGATCAACTGATCTACTTAACCTAGTTAAGACCTTATTGAATTAATAAGTTCATTTGATGATTTTAAACCTTTAGAATGATTTAATTTGGTCAAAATTTTAAGTTGACCTTTGACCTAATGGGACTCATATAAGTCAACTCTATGTCAAATGGTTGACCATTTTTTTACCTTTATTTTGATTTAGTGATAGGTTGATTCATGTTCATGTAGTGACTTCATGATTTTATTTGATTAAATTTCTATTTGTTTTGATTTTATTTTAATTTATTTGAATTTAGGTAGTTTTGAGTTTAGGTAGGTTAATTAGGTTGATCTCCTCAATTAGTTTGGACTAAGCTCAGTTGAATTTAGATTTCAGTTAAGATGTATTTATTCATTTGTTTAAATTGATGTTTGGCTTGGGTTCATTATAATTCAATTGGGTTAGGTCAAATTCGAGAGAGATTCACTAAGATAACATAAGCCTTAGGGTACTAAGATTTACTTTTAACATTGGTTTTGATTTGTTTATACACTTGGTCACCTAGCACAATGTCTTAAGTGCCTAAATAGAAAATCTCTAATCTAAGATTAGGTATCCTAATAAATAGGATTGAAGATGATGTTAAACCTCATCCAAAAATGACGTTAATAGCACCTAGCCTAGTTCAAAGCTACTTATGGGAATGGAGGAGTAAATGATGCCTTATTGCTTTGATAATTAGTCAATAGTCTTACGTTAGAAAATATTTTTATCAAGTTAGAAACACTCTTTATCAAGAGATTTATAAAAGCAACCAAAGAAATTGATGATTGTGTATCTACCTTGGAGAAGAGAAGAAAAGACGAGAGTGTCACAAAATATATCATGAGATGGAGAAATATGAGCATGAAATGTGATCAACAACTCTTGAAAAAGTATGTAGTTGAACTCCTAATGGTGAATATTAATGATTAAATAACTCAATATTTAGCCATGACCATGATTAATACATTCCAAAAATTATTGGATCATGTAACCAAATTTGAGAGGCTGCCCAAGTAAAAAAGCCTTAATATTGGCTATAATAATAATTATTTTGGGAAAGTAAAGCAATCTAAGTCATATAATTTTAAAAAATGATGTGAGTACAATGTTCATATTTACAGTTGATAAAAAAGAAAATTGAGGCACAATAGCCTCATTATAAGCAACAAATCCTCTGGAGGATAAAGAAAAAGGTCCTACCCTCAAGAGAAAATGAACAAGCTATATTCATTTAAAAGAGAATGCACTGTTAAAATTGCCAAGCATGCCTTGAAGTTGGGATTATAATTATCACAGTCACATTGACCTGATTAAGCAAACAAAGTTGATGATCCCAACTATTGCCTATACCTCAGATTTATAAGTCACTCAATTGAGGACTGTTTCATGTTCAAAGACTAGGTAGAGAGGAGCAATCAAAATAGGGAGCTCACCTTATCTGATACCATATTAATACTTCCTAAAAAGGAGAAGGTGAATGTTATCATTATCATAGCAGTCAAAACACAGAATATAAAGATTAATAGAGGTAAATCCCCATAATAAAAAGAAGAAGAAGATGGTTGAGAGACCTTCATCTTAAAGAAGACTAAAAGAATAATTAACATCTTCTAGCTATAAAAGGCATTTAGTGGAAGAATTCTTTAGAACATGAAATATATCCAAAAATACTCTTGCCCAATAGTGGATAACTTTTATATAATATAAAGAAGTAGATGAAAATCAACTAGGCTTTTTTGTCAAAACCTTGCAAATAAAGGATAAGGAGGAAATCTTAAAAACCAAAGTTTAAAATCAATTCTTTGGAGGAGTACAAGTTACCTCCACAAAGGTCAGTTAAAATGGAGGAATACATGCTCCATTTATAACTTGGCATGAAAAATCCTGAAAAGAGGTTTCAAGAGAAACGTGTCAAGTCATAAACATATATGAAAATTGTGATAAAGATAATTTTTAACTTTAAAGAGATACATGCTACGTGATTGCAACATCAACCAACTATGAGGAAGATATGCTTTCCCAAAGAAAAGCCTATCAAAAGGAAAGTTAAATTGGGCTCCAAAAAGCTATGTCCTAAACTAGGTAATAGTTCTGAGAGTTTTGAAAGCTATGAAAATTTTGAAGAAGCATTGAGCTCAGAAACTTCCTTTGATAAAAATGATTTCATAGAAGAAGTTATTAAAATTCAATTAAGGAGTGAAAGAAAAATTTTCCTCCACCATAAAGGAAAGCTAGTGATAGAGGCAAATAAATTCAAATTAATACAGATACCTTACCTCCACCACTAGCTAAACCTTAAAAAGCCACTAAAATGAGAGTGGACTAGAATGTTTTGTCCCATTTATGCAAGTTACCAACTTAATTAATTATCTATGATGCTCTCATGTTATTTAAAGATATACAAGAAATATTGATTAAAGCCCTACAAATCCATAATAGTATGAAGCATTCTTTGCTAAAGAGGATGAAAGAGGACTTAACCTCTCAAAAGTCAGTGGTCATCACATTTAGTGATGGTGACATTGTTAGGGGCGATCAAACATAATCGACCCCTATATGTCAGAGCAGAAAGAAATTTCACCAGTATAAAAAGAATATTGATCAATCCAAGTGTTTCAGTCAATCTCTTAATAACTAATATGCTCAAAAACATTAGCTTTGGATGCTCATTATTTGGATAAAGTACAATATTATTATAAGGCTTCAATGAACAAGGATAACAAACCATGG
Source organism: Cymbidium sinense (assembly GCA_021442155.1). Classification (NCBI taxonomy): domain Eukaryota; kingdom Viridiplantae; phylum Streptophyta; class Magnoliopsida; order Asparagales; family Orchidaceae; genus Cymbidium; species Cymbidium sinense. Next base: position 67,946,774 of record CM038228.1, on the reverse strand, counting down.
GATCTATTATTTTGTTATACACTTCGAGAAACTATATATAGAAGCTAAATTCTCTGTGATTGAAGCTAGTGTTCATACAAAGCACTCTTAGGTTAGCTATTGATTCATGAATATGTCATGGTGCCTTCAACTATCTATCAATGTATGAAATACATTCAAAATGGTGAAGAATGTCAAATTGACGGTGATATAAATCCCTTCTTGATACATGAAATCAAAATTTATGATGATGCCAAGTGCTTTATTCTTAAGAAAGTAGGAGAAGTCAATGCCCAAAAGTAAATGTCTCCACCTATCAAGACAATGCTTAAAGGTCATCATTCAAAGATCAAAGATACTAATGAATAAAAATGATCTAAAATAATTCCCTATCTTAGTAGTGATATTGAGGATGATGAAGAAAAGCTATTATTTTATCAACATAAGAAAGTCTCAACTAGCCAAAGGACAGAAGGAGCTAGTATTGGTGATATAACAAAAATAATTAGAGAGAGCTCATGTTTCTCTAATAAGAGTATTTGAATCTCAATTTTTCAAGAAGACTATGAAAATTACTACAGTACCAAAGTCACATATAAAAGCTTTAACAGCTTCAAAGAATAACAAAAATAGAATAACTGAAAACTTTTTATGTCCCTCCTAGAAGAGGTTATTATGATCCTAGGATCCTTTTTTACAAAATAGAAGAGCGAGCTACAAATCTCACAAAAATATTATTTGAAGATGATGATTTTGAGGAAGAAGACATTTCAATAATTATTCCTTAATACTACTTCTCATCAACTTTAAAAAAGTTGGTTAAGGATAATGTTTAGTCTATACAATCAAATATTCAAGTTCAATTATTTAAGAAGCTCTAGAGGGGGGATAATATCCAAAATTCCACAAGATATGGAAAATTCACCACATGGGGATTATGATATATTACTTCAGCATTTCATAAAATGAGATCATTTTATGCTATATTTGAAAAAGAAGAAGTCTCTTTTGAAAATATAAATGAACGAAGAGATGCTCCACATGAAAATGAGAATACAGTCAAACATGAAAAAAATTGGAAGAATTAAAAGCACTACTCTAGGAATATGAAGTCTATTTCATATGGAATTACAGTGAATTATTTGGCTTATAGTCATACATAGATGTACATAAACTTACCATTAAACCTGATGTACCACCTATAAAGCAAGCATTAAGGCAAATACAATTGAAAATCAAAGAGCTTGTAATCATTGAAACCAAAAAGCTTATTGAAGTTGGATTCATCCAGGAAGTGAAATATACTGACTAGATCACCAATAATGTCCTAGTGAGGAAAATGAATGGGAAAATTCATTTCTGCATTGACTTCAGGATTTAAACAAAGTATGCCCAAAAGATGACTTTTCGTTACCAAATACAGAACTCATGATAGGAAACACATCAAACTATGATATGTTCTCCATTATGGATGATTAATTGGGCTACAACCAAATTAAAATAGCTCCAAAAGATGAAAAATATATGTCTTTCCATACACTGATTGGCATTTATTACTACACAGTGATGCCATTTGGTTTAAAAAATTCGAGTGTTACATACTAAAGGGAAATGACTAGCATCTTTGATGATCTGCCGCATAAGTATGTAAAATGCTATGTTGATGATTTGGCTATGAAAAACAAATCCCAAGATGAGCACATAAGTAATTTAAGAGTTGTATTAAATATAATTCATAATTTCAACTTAAAAAAATGATTCATTTAAAATATGCTTTTGGTGTGTCTTCTGGAAAATATTCTATAGTTTATTGCATGTCATAAAGGAATTGAAATTGATCCCTTTCAAATTAAAGAAATAATAGAGATTCCACCGCCTAAGACCTTAAAGCAACTATGTTCCCTAAAAGGCAAGTTGTCATATATTAAGAGGTTCATCTGTAATCTATCAAGTAGATGTCAACCTTTAGTCTGATTAATAAAAAATGCACCTTTTATATGGGATGATGCTTGTTAAGAGGCATTCAATATCATAAAGTAATATTTGTTACATCCCGTAATTTTGGAAGCACCAATAATAGGAAAGCCATTAATGTTATACACAATAGCTCTAAAAGAATCATTTGGAACTTTGATAGCTCAAAATAATAAAGAAGGAAAAGAAAATACCCCATATTATATAAGTAGACATTGAATAGGGGTTAAAATTAGATACTCTCTTATTGAGAAGCAATGTTTAGCCTTAATATTTGCTACTCATAAATTATGTCACTATATATAATCACATAAGATAACTTTGATATCAAAACCCGATCCTCTCAAATCCTGATGGCTAAGCATACCCTAATAGGTTTCTTAGATAAATGGGTAGTCTTGTTACTTTAATTTGACTAAACATAAGTCCCATAAAAGGTTATATAAGGGCATGCTCTAGCTAACTTTCTATCCACTCATCCTTTACCGGAAGATTCTCCACTCAATGATGAATTGCCTAATGAGCAAATCTTTGAAGTGAAAGAATTTCAATAATCATCATAATGGGAGCTTTACTTCGATGGAGCTTCATCAATAAAGTCAACTAAGTAACCAAAATTACATGTGGTATAGGTTGGAATTAGCTTAATATTTGTCACACCAAAATGTGGCATACTTCGATATTCAAATAGCCTAATTGAATCTTGATCCAATAATGAGGCTGAATATGAAGCATTGATTTTAGGATTAGAGCTAACCATTAATATGAAAATTAAAAAACTTCATGTCTATAGAGATTCTCAACTTATAATCTTGCAAATAATACAAACTTTCAAAATAAACAAGATCGAATTAGTGCTTTATCATAAGTGCATTTTAGAGCTTCTGAAATAAATCCTTGAAGTAATAATTACAAATATGTCACATCAAGATAAAGGCAAGGCCATCGCATTAGCTAAATTAACTAAAGAAATGATAGATCCATAAAGAGAACTAATTACAATAAAAGTCCAAAGCAGACTAGCATTGGAACCAACTCTTTTTCAAGCTTAAAGCTAAAAAAAATTAAGAAATTTTGATAATAATAGTAGAAGATGATTGGTGAGAGGAATTCATTACTTATCATAAAGGTGGTAGCTTACCAAAAGATAAATTGAAAGCTCATCAAATTTTACAAAGAGCGCTACAATATGCTCTTGTGAATGCGATGTTATATCGTTGGACATTTGATCAAATATAGTTACAATGCCTAGGATCAGACAAAGCCAAGATGGTAATAGTTGAAGTCCATGAAGGGTTATGATGTGCTCACCAATTTGATCATAAGATAAAGATTAAAATCAAACAAATGAGATATTATTGGCCTAGCATGATTCAGAATTGCATTGAACAGGCTAAAAAATTGTCATCAATGTCAAATACAAGTAGACATGTTGCATCGACCACCTAATGCCTTACATCTAATAGTGGCATCTTGGCCATTTAAAAGTTGGGAAATTGATATAATCAGTCTAATTGACTCTCCGTCATCTAGATTTTTTCAATTTATTTTGGCTGCAACTATTTACTTCTCAAAATGGGCAAAAGAAATTCCTTTAATAGAAGTTAATTTAGCCAATATAATGAAATTTTTTCAAGATCACATCATCTATCGATTCAGAGTGTCTCAATGAATTATATATGATAATGGCACTACCTTCAAGAATGTCAAAATCTATCACTTCATTAATAAATATAAGATACATTAGCAGCATTCTTCAATATATAATCTAAGAGCCAATGGTCTCGCAGAGGTATTCAATAAAACATTGGTCAAACTCCTCAAGGAAATTCTCTCCAAAAATAAAAAGAAATGGCATAATAAAGTAATAGAAGCCTTGTGGGCATATTGTACTATGTATAAAACTATTATGTAGACAACACTATACTCATTGATCTTTGGAGTAGATGTCATACTTTTTCTTGAAGTAGAACTACCTTCGCTTCTTATTGCAATCCAAAATGAACTCATAATGAAGTAAAATGTCTAAATACAACTTGAAGAGCTTGAAGCTTTAGACAAAATTCAACTAAAAGTTCAGCATCACCTAGAAACATATAGAGCAAGGATGACCCGAGCTTATTGCCACATGGTTCACCCTAAAGGCTTGCATAAAGATTTAATAAAAAAAATATAAGGAAAGCATTAGCAATGATGATTATTGCTGATGAATTACTTTCAAGCATGTTGAAGGATGAGATTTTAAATATTTTATGTATCAATGTTGTCTAATGTTTTTAAAACCTTCATGATGGACATTGACACATGAATGTTTTCAATTTTACTTGAATGAGAGAGCAATTTTAAAATAAATATTCGAGAAGTCATGCCATAGAGTGTGTCTAACAACTCACACTAGAAATCCATTCATAGAATTAATTATATATGTATCACTACTAGTTTCATTAATGAAGAGTGAAAACTTAATAAAAGATTTATAAAATTTTGTCTTATCTACATTCACAAGGGTGAGTTTATTGGGCAATAAGAAGCTTTAAAATGGTGAATTACTAGTGGTATGTAGAGGGCCTATCATTGCTTGTCCCTAACTTAGTTGATGGTTTGACCCAAATTGAGAAGGACCTTACATTATCGAAAACATATATGAAGTGGGAGCTTATTAGCTCATTGATGCAAATAACGTAAGGCTTAAGCCACACATAAATGGATAATATCTCAAAAGATATTATGCACAACTTTTGAAGTCATTATGCTTTATAAAGAGTCAAAATTGACTATAAATCTATTAGTCTAAATGATAAATCATTATAAACATTTGAATTCAAAAAAAAAAATTTTATTCCAAAAAAAAATCCTTCGTTAATAGGGGGCAATTTTATATTTCTTATAGTGTAAGAAAAATTCTTATCAAAGGGAAACTTCATCCAATCTAAATCTAAAATTTAGATCCATCATATTTGATGGGGCCAGATCTTAACCTAAAATTTAGATCCATCATGTCTAGAGGAGCTAAATCTAAACCTAAAATTTAGATCTATCATGTTCATTGACCTCATTTTTAGATGAGGTTAATATCACTTCGAAAATCAATAATTAGGATACCTAATCTTAGATTAGGAATCTTCTAATTAAAGTGCTTAGGACACTACAACTAGTGACATAGTGCATCTTCTTTGGATTTGATCTAAGCTAGTGGGCTTAGGTAGACTCAACCCAAATTCCAAATTTGGATTAATTCAAAACTAATCCAAATCAATCAAAATGAATTCAAATTAAATTAAATGAATAAATCTAAATCCAAATCAAAGTCAAATATACTCAACCCATTTGACATAGGTTTAACTTAGGTGGGTCTGACCAACTCAAAGGTCAACCCACCAACATTTGATCAAATCAAATCATTCCAAATGTTCCAAATGATCAAATAAACATGTTTAACCATGAAGCTAAAGAAATTTTACTTTCTTCAAGCCTTACTTAGGTTAATTAGACCACTTAGTCTAAATGAACCTAAATGGTCCTATTTGGTTCAAACCCAAATCAAATTGAAATCAATTCAATTTTATTTCTTAAAATCATTTGAAAATAATAATCAAATATAACCCAACTCATCATTGGGTTCAATTAGGTCAAATTGGTCATTTGATCCAAATTAACCCAAGCTTAACCCATTAAACCCACTGTGGGTTCAAATTGAAATAAAATTAACATAAAATGAAATCAATCACTACAAAGCATCTGACACATATGATTAGACATGATTGGAGTCCAAAAAAAAATAATTCAATTGAGTCAAATAGGTCATTTGAACCCAACTGGAATCAAGCTTAACCCATTTAGGTCTAAATGGGTTGAAATGAAATGAAATCCAAAATTAATTAAAATATTAAATGAATTAATCAAAACAAAACATAATAAATCATTAATTAATAATGATTGAATCCAAAATCTAATGATTTAAATCAAAATCAAAACACTTTGAATCTAAATGCTTGAATTGGGTTCAAATGTACAATCCAATTCAAATGAATTTGGATTTAATCTCAAAATCCCCTTGGGTTTGATTTGGAAAACCAAACACTAGCCTAAAGGCTTTGGTGATGATGCCAAAAATCATAAAAATAAAATAAAATTGAAGGGGTGGAATTATGAAAGGAGAAAACTTGAAATCCATGAAAAGAATGCAAGTTTCATTTCCCCTCCTCCATACCTCATCTACCTCTTGGCTTGAAGTAACTTGGATCCATTCCAATTACTTGAGGGCCTCCAAAGAGAAAGTCAAGGAGTACTTGGTCTACTCCATGAAGAATAGGAAGAAGAGAGCAAGGAAGAAGGAGGGGAGAAAGCCAATGGAACCAAGCTCTCAGCCAAGGGAAGAAAGAAGAGAAAATGAATTCTTCCCCTAAAACTTCTTATCCAAATATGCTCACAAGGCAAAGGGGGACCACCCTCTGGTCAACCCTCTTTCCACCGATGGCTGGAATTTGGCCATCTAAAAGCTCACATACATGGTTCTCAGCCATGTATAAAAAGAGGAGAGAAAGACCCTCTTCTCCCATTCTTTTCATCCCAAATCATTCAAAAAGGGAAGAGAAGAAGAAAGAGACCCTTCCCCCGACCCCTCACCACCGGCAAGCCAGGATTCGACCAAATCCAGTGGCCATCATTCAGCCTCTAATGGAAAAACACAACGAGGAGTGTTTCACCTCAAATTGAATGTTCCAAAACATTCTAGAGGTCAAGGAGACCTCAAATGATTTCTTACCAAGGCTCACAGCCACTGGCAAGCTGGAGAATAGCCAAACCTGACGAAAAATGGGTACACATTGGTCTCCAAGGAGTTTGACAAAGAGACAAGCCACCAAATCTCATCCATGGCTTCATCACATCGAGGCGAAAGTGTTCGAGTTTGTCTTACCATCGGAGATTATCGGAGTTGAGGTATGACTCACAACCAACCTCTATAGCATTTTATTTTTGTCATTTGAGAAACAAATTTGATCCCCTTGAAGATCAAATCATTTAGATCGATTAAAAATCGATCTTTGATCATAATCAAAATTGTGTCAAAATCAACCTTGGATCGCTAGAAATCAATCTAATTCAATGGACAACATCTGTCTCTCGCCGGAGACACTCAGGGAATGATCTCCACCATTTGTTCCTTCTATTTGGAATGGATAATCGAGATCTAGCCACATGGTCTGATTAAACCCTTTAAAGAAACCATAGAATAAATCGAGACTACCCGATCCCCAATTGAACAGTTAAGATTCATCATGTTTGGCACTACTTTTGATGTGGTTGCCACGTGGATCTCACGCTGTCTAATGACACCACACCATGTGGCAAAGGCCGTCCATGTAGCCATTTTAAAACAGTAAATCTCATTTTAATTAATTCAAAAATTCTTGAAACTTCAAAAAATCATAAAAATTAAAATATAAATCCAAAAAAATGCAAATGAGGGATCTATGGATTAATCTCAATGAGTAGAATCCATTAAACTCAAAATTCCTAATTAATTTTGGGTAAATTTTGCTAAATTTGACGTTAAAAGAAATCAATTAAACTCAAATTAATCCTAAACCATTAATCCAATTGAAATGAAAGTTTGGGGAACTGAAATTTAAGTTAAAATACACCCTTGGAAAATTTTCTATGAATTATCTCGAAGTAATTCAAGAAATATCAAATTTCAAACTCTAAACTTCAATTTTAATTAAATAAATTAAAATTAGATAAAAAATCATGAAAATGAATCAAATCACTTTAAATTGACATAATAAATCCTAATGAACTTAAATACACCAATGAAATCCACTAAAACATGATGAACCATAAAATTTCCTAATTTTGTAATTAATTAATTTAATTAATTCAAATAATTAACTAGAACTTAAGAAAATCACAATAAAGCAACCAAATCTCCAAAAATTTAAACCCTTTTTGGTTGTATCTTTTAGAGAAGAATCAAGATAAAATAAAATACCCAAATAATCCTCACAATATTAGGCATAATTTTGGTTTAATAAAATAATTAAAACCTTAATTACATACTAATTATAAATCTAATTAAAATGAAACTTTGAAAATATAAAATTGGCAAGTAACCCCACTGGCCATAAAAATTTCAAACCCAAATTACTTTTGGATTGGGAATTGTTGAATTTTTAAATCTCTAGGTCAATATAAATCAGATAATGAATATAAAATTTCTCCCTTTAATTTTCCATTAGAAGACTTAACCAAAATCAAATCTAAACCTTGATCAAACCTATTCAAATCCATGGGATTTTCTCAAAACTTATTTATATTATCATTTATATTCTCATATATAAATGAAATATAAATATAAGTCAATCCAATCAAAAGTAAAAAATTAAATTCCAAATTTAAAATCCTTGAAATTCCCTTAAATCCCTTAATTTTACTTTAATGGATATAACCTAAACTTTGATCAAACCTATTCAAACTCATAGAATTTTGTCAAATCTTATTTATATTATCATTTATATTCTCATATATAAATGAAATATAAATATAAATCAATCAAATCCAATCCAAAAAATTAAATTTCAAATTAAAATCTCTTTAAATCCTTTAAATTCCTTTAATGGATTTAACCTAAATCATGATTAAACTTCAAATTCTTGAAATTTTCATGGTCAATTTATATTCACATATATAAACGAAATATAAATTCAAACAATCAAAACCAACTCCAAAAATCAACCTCAAATCCACTCAAAATCAAATCTAAGCCTTTCAAGCTAAAATCTTAAACCTAGTCATCTCACTTTCAAATCAAGCCAAACTCTTGATTTTCTCTCATGGTTCAATCAATCCTACAATCACGAGCTCATATATAAATCCAAACTTCAATCAAACAATCAAAACCCAAATCAAAATCAAACCCAAGCTCTTCATATTCTCCTTTGAATATGAAATTTTCAAATGGATCAAAATCCATTTGACTTCAAACCACTTGTAAATGGATTTATATTTCAATCATAAGTCCATATACAAGATCAATCAACTTCAAATCAAGCTTTGACCAAGCCATTTGACCCACTTAGGCTCACTTGACCCAAAGTGACCTAAAGTACCCTTATGAGCCAACTTTGATCCTAACCAAATTGGATTGAACCAAACTCATATATCCCCTCATGATCAACAATCATCATGGATGATCAATCAATCAAATTTGGTCAAATCAAGTAAAACCTAAGGGTTGACCAAGTCAACACTTAACCTAAAATGAAACCTAACATAGGAAAAATCCACCATAGGCCAAATTGATTGAAACCTTTGATCTAAGTTCACTCATGACCTATGTTTGAACTTGACCAAGCCAACATTTGAGCCTAACATAGCCTAATTGGCCCACTTGACCTAAGTTGACCCATTTTGACCTAAAGGGTCAAAATGTGTCAAAACTTGATCGAAGCCAAATTGATTGAACCAATGGGTCAAGTCCATTCCAAATCACTTGTGGAACTTGACCAAAGCCTCAATTGGCCAACTAGACCTAACCTAGCCCAATTGACCTTAGACCCAACATGACCTAAAGGGGTCATGTTGAGCCAAAATTGAACTTAACCAAATTGATTGGAAACAAAGATACCAATCCACTCCATATGACTAACCAAACCTAAACCTACCTTGACCTAACCCAAATAGGTCAAATGGGTCAAATAGTCAACTTGACCCATTTGACCTAAATGAAGTCATATGAGCCAAAACCAAATCTATACCAAATTGAACCAAACCAAAGCACCAAAAACATTTCAAATGGTCATATGAACTTGACCCAACCCTTGGTTTGACCCAATTTGACCTATTGGTCAATTTGACCCATTTTGACCTAAATGGGTCAACATGAGCCAAACCCTATCAAATGGATTCCAAATCCAATGAAACTTGGCCAAACCTATTTTCTCAACATACCAAACATACCCAAAGTGAAAAAAATAGCAAAATGACCATTTTACCCTAGGCCATAGAACAAATTTTGGCCTAGCCCATGGGTATTTTGGTCATACACTCTTCACAATCACTTGAGGCTTTCCTAAAAGCTCAAGAGGACATAGTGATGAGTGGTGCACCCAACCCAATGGGTTTGGGTCAACCCATTTGACCCATGGACAAAACCCGACCCTTAGCCTTGAAATTGAAATTTTAAATTCCCTCTTAAGCTCAAATCAAGCACATGGGAAGTTGGCATTCCACCTCGACAAACCCACCATGTGCACACTCAAAACAACCAAAACTCCCATAGCTCAATTGGATCAAAATGGACATTATGTCGATTGCCATGGGGAGATATACTCCCCATTCAATGGACTCATACTGATTGAGCACTAGGAACCGGAGCAATCATCGAGAGCTCCCAAGGTCCCTGGGAGGATTTGATTTCATTCTTCTCATTTTGCAAGGCAAAATAGGGAGCTCATTCCAATAGCTATATTACTCTACACTTGATCTCCTTCCTCTCACACTTGATCTGGAGTTAAGTCAAATTACAAGCAAGTTCTGAGGCAAGGAAGAGCTCAATTCAATCAAAGTCAAGGATCTTAAAAAGGAGTTGGTCCACCCATTGATCCACTCAATCCCAAGGCCTAGGAACTTCAGGCTTCGCCTCCCTGATGAAGCTCCATCATCGAGTGCGTGATCACCCGTGAGGTATGTGATTTTGACCACTTAGATTAGGTGTTGGTCCTTTGTGAAGTGAACTTTAATCTCATGATTTAACCGTTGGATATGGCAACTTCATGATGAAGGTGTGGCTAAATTTTAATGAACTCAATCGAGCTGATTGATCATGGATGGATCTCATTATTCGAGCTGAATGAACTTGGCCATCCATCCATGCCATTTGGATGGACAATCAAGATTATTCCCATGTTTATATATCTGTTATCCATTTTATAAATGATGGGGGGCTTCTTAGCCATCCGATCGAATATGTTAAGCGCGCCGCCAACCTCCCATGACTTAAGTAAAGTCACCGCGGTGATGCGTAAAGCGCCACCGCGACGCCATGTGAGCGAGATTAGTTAGGGTTTAATAAAATGCTTAATTAATTCCTAATTCATGTAGAGAACTTCAAAAATTTATAACAACTTCAATAAAAATCAGAAAAATAAAAGGAAAAAAATACTATGGATAGATAATTTCATCTAAACAATTTTAAAAATATTTTTAATGGATTTTGAATTTTCCTTTTCTCTAAATTTAGGTTTCTTTAGGAATTTTAATTATCTACTTATTCTCTAATTAAGAAATCAATTAATCTAAAATTTCAAGGGTTCATTTTAGGTGATTACCTTTACCTCCCCTAATTTTCTTGAGATTTATTGAGGCCTTAATTGGGAAAATTGCTATCATTCCCTAATTCCTCTTCATGTAATTAAGGTAATAAGATGTGATTAGTGATTTACCCTATGATTAGTTTGATTAAGGTCAGATCTAGTGAGTAGTGATTTTATGGAATAATTTTGGGGTATTTTCCCAAAGTTATTATCTAAACCCCCTTTTTTCCTTAATCCCCTCTTAATTAAGGGTTAATTCATTAATTATCTCTTTAATTTTCAAAATTTCTAAAAAGTTCTAGAACTTAATTAATCTACTTTGGGTAGATGATTTGGTGTTTAGCCTAAGTTCAATTAAGGAAATTAAAACCCCTTTCATATGAAAGGGTGTTTTAAAAGTACTTAAGCTAAACCCCTTAGCTTAATTAACTTTAATTGTGAGCCAAATTGCATTAGGCCTTTATATTAGAGGTGCATTGCAAATTTAAATTCCTTGGGTTTTATGTCATCTCATTGGCTCATAATTACTTAGTTAATTCTAGTGGTGTGTAAGGGTTAATTAAGCCAAATTCATACCTTAACCTAATCAATGCTTAAAATGGATTAATTATCTAAAAATTAAACAAAAAAATACAAAACACATGTGGAATGGGTTAGAACAAAACTATCTCACCTTTTCAAAATTAAATCAAACTTCAAACTAAACAAAATCATTTTGAAATTCATTTTGATTTATTCTAAATTTTCTTATTCTTTAAAGAATGTCTTTAGATTTAAGTAAAGTGAGTTTGTTTACATGCTTTCATTGTTTTAGATCTTTCCCAACATGTTAAGTTGTATGCCATGTGATTCATGCATTCATAAGATGTTTCAAATTTTAAAATAAAAATTATTTATTTTATGTCAAATGTGCATGTGTTAAAAGTAAAATATATGAGTGGCTATTATCACTATTAAATCCAAATATTTTCAACTTATAAATGAAACATCAACTGAAAAAAGTGTATTCTTATAATTTAATTATAAGCTTTGCATGTGATGGATTATAAAGTCATGTTTAGTGTAGTTTTCTTTCTTTCTTATACATATAATTTGAATAGAGTTGGTAAGATGGGTTCATTTGAAAAGAACCCAACACTTACTTAATTCCAAACCCTATTCATCCCTATGCTCACTTAAGAAGGGTTGCCTATACTTGCATGAATAAATTGCATAAACAAAAAATGAACTATTAAACAACTTTGCATTTTCTATTTCTTTTATTTTATACATGTTTACTTTAAGGAAAGTGGTATATTAGTCCGACAACCTGAGAGGTTTTTAAGTCCCTAAGTAGGTCTCCTTTACACCTCTAACAATGTACTCACTTATGCCTTTTCTTACTTTCATGTATGTATGTGAAATTTTGGATAAGGAAAACCTTTTCTACTTAAGAAAAATCATATTCAACTTCTAAATTTTCTTAAATGGATTACTTAGCATCATAAAGTGTGTTAACTACTCTCATTTACATGTATAGATATGCTTAGGGTCCATCCATATGCATGTTATATATGTTGGGAAAGAAATGAAGTAATGTGTTTTATGTGAATTTTGATTCATTTTATTTAATATTAAAATGCCCTTCTTTCGAATATGTTTTTTCAGAGTTTGTCTAACTTAGGATTAATTAAAAGATGTAATCAAAACATTCACCTAAATGAAATTAAAATGAAACTTACCTTAGAAATTACTTAATTAGGGAAGGAAAGAGAAGTTCTCTCTCTTTCCCTCTCTATAACTTAGTAATTAATTGTAGATTTCACTTAAACCAAATTAAAACATGAAATAAAAATAACCCAAAACATTTAAACAACTTAAATGAAACCCTCCTCTAAGTTGAACATGTTCTTCACACTTAGAAATTTAACCTAAAGTCCTAAGCTAAGCATACCACACAAACCTTCAAAGCACACATTATTCCTAAGTCACCACTTCTAGCTTAGGTTAGGTCATGCATGGTTTGATGTTATGTTTTATTTTGTGATGAATGTTTTAGACTAGATGTTAGGTGTATGTTTATAGAATGAATGGTAGATGCTTAGTCTAACTATTCTTTTCTGAGATTGTGCTTAAGGCTATCATAAATAAAAATATAAATGCTTTTGCTTGTAGTGCTTATACCCTGCATAATCCATAGGCTGGTGGACTTAGTCACCCATGTGTGGGGTGATAAGTCCAATATACATGCTTGGGATTTGTGTGGTGTGATTTACTAACCTTTATTTTGTGTGTTAGTTAGATTTATACTTTTCCTTTTCATGTAAAATTTGTATATTTAGATTTTGGAATGATTTGTTATGGGGATTAGGATGAGCATTGGTCATAAGATCCTATCTTATGCACCATGTGAAGCCTTGGAGCATCCACCTTCCAACCATCCAAAGGAAGAACCAAAGAAGAAAAGAAGAAAAGAAAAGAAAGAAAGAAGAAAGAAGAAAGAAGAATAAATATTGAAGACCCACATGACAATGAATTACTTTACTTAAATTGTAATTCAATTCATTTGTAATTTGGGTTGTATAAGGGTAGAGCCCGACCACAAATGGACATTTATTCTTTTTGCGATTAGCTTTATAAATTGTTTAATGATTTATTTAACTTTTGTATATTCTTCCTTGCTTTATGTATGTCTTGGATGTGGATTATGTTCTTTAGGGAAAATAAATCTTTTACCTAATTTAACAACTAAAATTAAAATTAAAATAACTCATTACCTCACCTAAATCTTAGGATTAAAATCAAGATAAAAGAATTAGAAACCCCTTAGATTGATGAGCAATTTCTTTATAATATCATGCACAAATGCATCTTATTTCACTCTTGATTGAGGCTTCCACCTGCTGAGAACTCTTGACCCATGGTGGAAACTCACCTCCTCCTTCTCATTTTGGCCAATAATCTAATTTCATGCATTAGTCATAAAATCCTATTAGCTGAGTCAAAATATTGTCCAAAAAAAAATAAAATGAAATTTGAAATGCATTAGATTTAGGTCATTTGAAGCATGTCCCTTTACATGATCTAGTCTCTTTAGGGAGTGAGTTTAAGGACTTAGTTTTTTCTAAATAAAATATCCTAGCTATCTTGCATAAGCATAAAGACTTGCCTATGTATTTAAAATCATGTAGAGTTAGTTGGTCCACCCCTGTAAGTCCAAGTTGGTGGTTTGTTCTCTTATGGAGGCAAACCAATTACTCATTTTAAGATTTAGGTTTTCCTCCTAAGCTCCTAGATTTAGGTTCTATTGCTTTTCCCTTTGAGGGCCATAAGCATCCTCACCTCTATTTTCTTAATCTTGTGTTAAGGAATCTTAAGCCCTAAATTCTAATGAAAATACAACTCAAATAAACTAAATCAATTTAAAATGTAAAGCCCAACTATATAGTTTGAGAGATGCCTAGGTTTCTAGCATCTTGGTATCTCCTACTTATTCCCATTCGATAATAACTCCCTCTTGATCAATCCCATTTGATCTTGATAAAACCAATCGATTGATAGTCCTTCCTATTGAAATCTGAGACAATGATCATTTACCTTAATCGAGAGTTTTCCTAAGGGATCCCATCCCTTAGGATGTAATTAACTATGCTTGCCCCTAGAGAACTTAATGAACCCATTTAAAATAAACTTTACTTTTCATGTGGGGAAAGAATCTGGTATATATGCACCCATCATAGTCTTAGATTGTGAGTCATTGAGGTGATTGGTTCCATTAAAGGGTAGTGACTTCTCTTTGAGATAGTACACTATACCTGATGACATATCACAAATAAGTACATCTCATGATCTCATGTCTTCAAAGATGAATTTTATAAGTCTCTTCTTTCTTTTCCATGATTTGGAGACCCTATAGAATTTATTCCAACAAATTTTCTAGACTTCAGGGATGGTTCCTCTCATCTTTGGTAAATGATCATTGTCTTTGAGTATCGATAAGTGGGTTACTTTGGTATGAATAAAACTATCCTTTTTTTTCGTTGGCACTTAGCTTCATTCTTGAAGTTGTTAGCAACATCTTTAAGTTTTAGGACCGCATTCTCTTGGTCTTAAAACTTTCTCAATGGGTAAAATAAAAGATCTAAAATAAAAAGAAACATCTAAAGACTTCCTTATCATGATAGGTTCATCTAAAAAAAAATAATAAATCTTCATAAAGAACTTTGCTTTTCAAAAGCACCTTTTTCAAAAATACACTTAATAAAAAAATATTTTCCACAAATTTCACCCTCATTTAATAATTCATATAATCATATGTAGATTTTCAAAAAAAATAAAATAATAACATTTTCAATACAAATGAATATCATCTTTCAATTCACTTTGATGAAGATTTTATTTTTAAAATAAATGAAATCATCTTTTCAAAATCACAATCATAATCATAAAATTTTCAAAAGCACATATGAATTTTTCATTCATAAACTCACACTTATTAATGGAAAGTTCATTTGTAAACAAAATTAAAATTTTCAAAAAACACACATGAATACCTTCATTTAAAAATACTTTTAAAAATTTCATCAACTAAAAATAAATTTAAAATCACTTAAACATATCCCACATATATTTTTTTTAAGTTGAATTCTCTCTTTCAAATGCAACAATCAAAATCAACAAATTTCACATTTCAAAAAAAAAATAAAAACTCATTTACATACTTAAATTTGTTAATGAAGTCCTCTTTCAAAACATCAAAATAAACAATCAAATAAAATTTTCAAACACATTTGGAACTTCATTTAACATAATCAAATTTGCTATGAAGTTCCAAATCCAAAATCAAAATCAACAATCATATTTCAAAATTTTCAAACACATTTGGAATTTCATTTAACATAATCAAATTTGCTAAGTGAAGTTTCCAAATCAAAATCAAAATCAAAATCATATTTCAAACACATTTGGAACTTCATTTAACATACCCAAATTTGTTAAGTAAAGTTTCCAAATCCAAAATTCAAAAAAATTTTCAAAACATATTTTGGAACTTCACCTAGCATACTCAAATTTGCTAAGTAAAGTTTCCAAAGTCAAAACAAAAAATTCAAACACCTTTGAACTTCTTCCTTAGCATACCAAATTTGCTAAGGAGAAGTTTCCATTTTCAAAACCAAAAAATGAAATCAAAATTTTAAACACACCATTTGAATTTCATTTAGCATACTCAAATTTGCTAAGTGAAATTTCCATTTCATAAACCAAGTGGACTTCATCTTTAGCATACCAAATTTGCTAAAGTTGAATCTCCACTTTCAACCATTTCAAAACAAAATGAAGCACCTTAGATCCCTTAGCATACCAAATTTGCTAAGGATCCTACCTTTTCAAAAATAAAAAAAATTTTCCAAACAAATGAAACACTTAGATTTTCTTAGCATACCTAAATTTGCTAAGAATCCTATTTTCAAAATCAAACAAAATACACTTGGATTCTTACTTAGCATACCTAAATTTGCTAAGTAAGAATTCCAAAATTTTCCAAAATCAAAACAAACAAAATTCACAAAGAAATAATCACTTTACTTTAGCATACCTAAATTTGCTAAGTAAAATTCCAAAACAATCAAACAAAATAAATCATTTGACCCTTACTTTAACATACCCAAATTTGTTAAAGGAAAGGGTCCTCAAATCAAAAAATTTAAATTCAAAAGAAAATGAACCTATGGAAGCATCCTATCAAAATTTTGAATCCATATTTGAACATACCAAAATTTGTTGAAGTTTGGATCCATATTCAAAGTTCTCTTTCAATCAATCTCTTCAAATTCATCCGAACCCCACTTAACACTACCAAGTTGTTGGATGTGGGTTCAAAATTTTAAAATTCAAAAATCCAAAATCTATCGAGACAAAAAACTGATGTAGGTTCATTTCTCATTGCAGATTCTTTTCAGTCAGTAGTTTCATTTTATATTTTGAAATGGCGTTCAAAAATTTTCCTTTACTTTCCCTCATGGTATGGATCTTGATCAGACTTCTCTCTTTTGGACCATACCCATTTGATCCACTTTGGCCATGGATTTGGGGGCCAGATCACTTGTGAGGGCATTCCCTCAAATAGAGAAGAAGGTGGTCGGTGGCCATCGGTTGACTTACCCTCTGATTGATATCCTCACTAAAGAGGAAAGCTATGTGCATTCACAACTTTGGTTTTAGCAGCTTCCAGTTCGTGCGTTCATCGAAGTTGCATATGTTGCTGTGGCTAGCCCCACCATCTATACCTCCAAGGGTAAGGCTCTTTTTGCCTCCCACATTTGAGTATGGGTCTAGCTCACACTCCTCTCATCCCACTACCCGCATAGGAACAAAGATGGTCAAATGGTTCCATACTTGGATAGAGAGCGAGGCAGATGCCCATGGATGAGTCTCCCATGATCACTTCACCACTGTTACAAAACTAGTTTCATCCTCTCTAGATTAGATGAGAGGATGCTAGAGGATCCATTCATCCTCCTCTGGTGCACTACCCAATAGTGGGAGGAGGTCATATGCACCTTCACTCTATTCTACACCGTGTAGTGACATATGGATGTGAGTCCTGACCCGGTTGATCTGCTCATTATCCCCTAGCATGGGAGGCAGTGAGAGGGCCAGAGGCCCATACATATTACGCAGAGAGCGAGGTTCAGCTAGTCACCGCTTGCTTTGGTTGATTTTCGATGCTACCCGCAGATCATACATAATATCTTCACGGGACCACCATCATAGAGGGTAGTTCTTATGCATAGAGAGTCGGTGGTGTCTCCACCCCATTGCTCTACCCTCGCCACCATCAGGGTCAACATCTCCCATTCCATCTAAGGCCATGAAGGCCCATCGGAAAATACCCCGCTGGTGATCTAGGCAAGGGATCCTACTCCCTACACCACCCATTATGGTAGTGAGCTCCGCTCAACCTTCTACCGCAGTGGTGCGAAGAGTGGTACCCCAAAGCATCATGGTCATTCCTTCACCAACTCCCATACTGATGTGAGATGGTGAAAGTTATCAGATATTACAATAGTTGGTATGGTAGAGATCATCCTAGGATTGTTACCCTATTACCCAACGTGAGTATCATTCTAGTGAGTACAATCACATGATTGACTCCCCAATGAGAGAGGTCCGGTCCTCTCAGCATGATCACACCTCAACTATTTGTACCGAGTTAGATCCTTAGATGAGATAGTTGCACACTATTTTATGGAGAAGAAGGAGATCTTAGGGTATGCATGGTCTGATGAAGAAAGAGTCAGCTTTGATCCCAATGAAGATGACTTGATGGGGGATTCAGGGTATGCAGATACTAGAGATCTCTTCTGAGAACAAGCCATGGAAGGTGATGAGGTTGATCAAGGAGACACCAGAATCGCCCCATCACCTCGACAAGAAGGCGAGAAAGATGAACATATTGATGGATGGATGGCTTGTTACAGACTTGTTAGCGAGTCATTTTAAGCAAGCCCCTCCAGTCATCCAGTCATACCCTAAATTAGCATGTCTTAGATCCGCTAAGACTCTACCTCCTTGAGCAAGGTAGCACTAGTATGTATGAAGGTAGTGGAAAGTACCTCCATACATGAAAAGATCTAAAATCCATGGTTGAGCAAGGAAGGAAGCTTAAGCTCGGGGAGGATCATTGGTTCCAAAAGGGTAGACCCGAGGAATTCGATGCTATTGAGTATCCCAAGGGTTTTGTGTCTCCTTCCTTCAAGAGATTTGATGGTAGTGGGAATTCAAGGTAGCATATAGCTCACTTTAGGGCCATTTATTGTAACGCAGGTATATCGATGCTTTACTCTTTAGACTCTTTATCAGCCTAGTGTATTGATTGGTTGAACTCCAACGGTTAAAGACATTTGCTAAGTTAGAGCAACTCTTCATCAAGAGATTTGTTGAGCTCAACAAAGGGTTACTGTAGGGATCTCATTGTAGCCCAACAACACTGGTGAGTCACTTATTGATTATATTCTCGATGCAACTAAGTATGAAGTGTGAACCAGTATCTCAACAACATGCCATTGAGATTCTCTTGAAGAATATCCATATTCCTTCATGCTTAAGGCTTCACTAAAGACATTTGAGAAGCTAATCAACAAGGCTAGTCTACAAGGAGAGGCCAAATAGTTGCCTTTTCAGATCAGCCAAAGTAAAATCCCAAAAGGTTTAAGAAGAAACCGAGCAAGAAGAAGGGTTGACAAGGGGAAGCATACTAGAGATCGTCAGAGACCATGACCTCAGCCTCCACCTCCTTGCCACCACCGAGGTAGCCATACGGCCTCCACCCGCCTCCACAAAGCACAACCACCGCCTCAACCATACCACCGCCAGATGCATAAATATGCCCCGTAAGCTATGGTCCACCTATTCTATTACATAAGTTAAACAAACCTTATTCTTTAAGAGGGAGGTAATCGTGAAGATCTTTAAGAATCTCTTAAAGAAACTTGATTTTCACCACTGAGCCTAGAGAGGGAGGAAGCAAAAGTCATGATCCAAACTTTTTCCCTTACCACCGTATGCTATACATTTTGGAGGATTGCTCATTCAAGGATTGGCTTGAACACAAGTTTCAAGATCGATGAGTTATCCCAAAGGAATACCTTGTGGAACAACCTTCCAAGTTCCATTAGGTAATCCTTGGGGATACAAGTGATCCTACCAAAACCAAAGAAGGTTGGGACATTTCTTTGTCTAAAACCTCTAAGAAAATAATTCAAGATCAAGAAGTTTTTCCTGGTCTGAGTCTCAAACCTCCAACACCAAGGAAGGTTTGCAAGTTTCTAGTGCCAACTCTAGGAAAGTGGAGCTCAAGAAGAAGATGTGTCACCGATAGCCCCTTAGCAACCACCATGTCCAAACTCTAGTTTTCAATTGTGCTTCCACACTGACTTCTTCCATTTCTACTAGCTCTTCTATTTCTTCTACTAGTAGAACTCAGATGATAAGGGCATCAAATCCTTACTCCCCACTCTACTTGACTTTCTACTTTGTACCTCCAAATACTTCCAAGAAATTGAAGAATAAAGCGATTTGAATTACATCTATCTCTTCCGATGAGTTATCTTCTTCTATTCCTAATGATAACTCTTCAAGTCTAATTAACTATAACAATCTTCCTCTTTGATTCAAGAGTTGGATTTTCCAACTCAATACTATGGGTTCACCTCTTGAGATAGACTTGGAATCATCCATGAGAGTCCCATAGGAGAAGTTGTAGTGAGCCCAAGTGCGTGTAGAACTTGCCACCACCTTGCCTCCAGACACCAAAGTCAACCTCATAGTGGCAAGGTTCTACCTCCTAGGCAGACCTCTAGATAGGGAAACAAGTCATTGGTAAAGATCAAGAAGCCCTTCCACAGATGCTCCACCCTTGGATATGCTTGGAAGACCACCAAGGTGGACTACAACATCCTTTCTCATCTAAGAAAGTTGTCCATCTAAGCTAAGCATATATGATGCCCTTATCTTATCCAAAGAGATGAGGGAATCACTAATCAAGGCCCTCCTTGATCTTGAAATATGCTTAGCTCAGCTGACCGCTATAGGTGAGGAAGCACATTATGCAAAAGAAGCCCAAGGGATCACCTTCATAGATGAAGACCTTCTAGGAGACTTGGAGCACAACCATCCCCTATACATCACATGGACAAAGTCACCAGGTTCTCATGGATTAGTGCATCAAGAAATGAACATTATGAGTCTAAAGACCCTTGCCTATTTGAAGATCGACATCTCTACTCTCTGAGGAGATAGGATGATGTTGAGAGGATTCAATGATCAACAGCTATAGTGTTACCTTGGAGATCGACCGAAGACAAGTTCTACATCATTGATTCAAATACTTCATTCAGCTTTTGCTTGGTAGGCCTTGGATACATCAACAAGATCATTCCATCCTCCCTTCATCGCATCATCAAGTTCAAAAGATGGAATTGAGTACCATGTCAATGGGGATGAAAAGCCATTTTAGTAGAGGTTGAGATTTATGAGATGTGACCTACTATCTTCCTCAAAACACCTTTTCATGAACTTGGACAAAATTCAAATGAAAATACAAAAAAAGAAAATGAAGCAAAAGAAAAGATAAAAGAAAATGAAAAGAAAAAGAAAAGTCCAAGTGAACAAGAAAGGGGAATTGAAGAAGAAGTGGATCACATTCCACCCACAATCATTCTATCATATGGACATGTGGGTAGAATGGCTCAACCTTCACCAGGTAGAGGTAGAGGTAGAAATAGAGGTAGTTCCAGAGGTGGGAGACCCTCTAATTGGCCTTCAACCAATAGAGGTCATGTTCCAGTTCATAGGAGTACCCCTACTATTCACATATACTTGGAATCCTCTGGATGAGTCTAATGTGATTAGTATACCAGCCAACCCTCCGGTTCCATTGAGGTGACTTTGATCTAGAGATAAAGACCAAGCCTCCAAGCAAAGCAAAGTATTCAAATGGTTTATGTGAAACTATTCGGCAGTAGTTGGGAACCTTAGCTCTTACCTCACTTACATCTCAAAAAGTTGAAGGTTTAGTAGTTAAGGAAGTCCCTAAGTCTTCCAGTGACATGAAGCATAAAAGGTTCTTTTGGGTTCATCATCCTCAAGTCCGAGTTGATGTAGACTTGAGGAAGATACTTTTAAAGAATTAATGGAATTACCTTTTGACTTTTACCGCCTTGTGTTCAAAATCTTATAAAGGTTTAGTTCCTCACACTTGGTCCAAGCAAATAATACTTCAAAAAATTATGGAACAATACAGAAGGAAGCACAATCAAGAGCAAGGGGATTCTATAAGGGTCCATCGATGATGAAGATTATTGCCTAGTTGTTACCAACCATTTGGAATCTAATAGTTCTTCTCACACATCCCCAACTCTTATGAGAATGTGTGTTTAGAAACTTCATGATGATGATCTCCAAGTCAAAGAGGCACGCCAATTTGAAGAGGAGATTCATTCAATAATCGACAAGCTTAAAGAAATCAACCTTGGATAAGAAAATCCATACATACATTCATTGAATGAAGAAGAAACCAATGACTTAGTTATAATTGAAGTTTAAAGACCGCATGGAGTTATGAAGAAATGCCGGATTATCTCTATGTAGAGTCCACAAGTTAGCAATATTCCCTAATGTTACCCCTATTAATCAAGATCCTAGATTCATGCAATTAGAAATTGAACAGGTCATTTGAAGTCAAGAAACCGATCGATTGGTTTCATCAGGAAGAAAAATATCCTACCGTTAGCTGTTGTCCCAGTTAAGAAGAAGAATGGCCAAATTCATTTGCATCGATTTAGGGACTTAAATATGTCCTAAGGATGAGTTTCCTATACTAGAATTAATGGTGGACATTGCCTCATCTCATGCCTTCTTTCATGGATGGATCATCTGCTATAACCAAATCAAGATGTCTCAAGATGAAAGAAAACTACTTTTGAACCCCGATCAGAATCTATTATAGGGTCATGCCTTTCGCCTTAAAATGTGCTACATACCAAGGGCCATGACTTAGATCTTCAATGAACTCATCCATCATCGTTGAGTGCGTTGATGATCTAGTAAAAGTTAGAAAAGGAAGACCATCTCTGACTTGAGAGTAGTTTTGAATGGTTAAGATAATATAACCTTAAAAATGAATCTCAAAGTGTGCATTGAGTAGCTTCGAAATTCTTGTTCACATCGGGAATAGAAATAGATCTAAAAGATTAAAAGCTATCTTAGAAATGCCACCTAAGAGTTTAACTCAACTCGGATCCTTTCAAGGATGGTGCATATCTAAGATGCTTTATCTCAAACTATCAGATGCAAACCATTCTCAACTTGTCAAAAGGATGCCAAGTTCAAGTGGATGACAAGTCAAGATGCATTCAAAGACATCAAAGTACTTGGTGAAGCCTAACCCTATCGGCGCCATTGATCCTTTACACTCACAGATTGATTCCTCTGGCTTGGCCCAAGCCAATGATGGAAGGAAAGCTCTACTACCTCATCATCGATCCTATTGAAGCAAACTATCCACCTATTGAGAAACATTGCCTATCTTTGATCTCTGCATCTCAAAAGCTACGACATTACATGCTTTCTCATAAGGTGAATTTAATCTCAAGAACCAATCCACTATAGTATCGCAAGACACAACCAACACTTTTCGGACGTTTGGCTCATTGGTCCATGATACTCTCACAGCTTGGTATCACATTTTTACCCCTTTAAAGGTAGCTTGATAGCGGCACACCCACTTGATTCTCCAGTGATGATCTCCGATGAACAAATCATGAACTTAGGGAGGCAACCACCAATGGGAGATGTATTTTGATGTTGCTTTTCTTAAAGGTGAAGCACCGATCTATTCTCTCGAGGAAAGGAAGGGGTAGGAATAGTTCTTCTAACTCAAGTGATGTGATGAGATTCTCATACTATCTTTCCAACCACACCAATAATGAAGCTAGTATGAGGCTTTGATTGTCGGTTTGGAGTTAGCCATCCTATCGTGTCAGAGCATCAACATCTTTGGGATTCTCGGTTGGTCATCCAACAGATTCTTGGGTCTACCAGTCTCAAACCCAAGCTTCATCATTACTATGAGTATACCATGAAGGCTTGGCCTAGATTCAAGTCACCATCTATAAGGTTCCCGAGTAGAGAACATAGTAGATGCCTTGGCAAACTTGCCAAAGAGTTGGCATGTCGGAAGATGAGTCCATTTCAATAAGGGTCCAAAATAGACAAGTCTTATCCCTTATTGATTTGAACTCATCGAGACTTTCTCTTGAAGGGGAGGTTGTTGTTGCCAAAATGGACAAGGAGCTAGATTGGCAACCATTCATAGATTACTTGAACATAAACTACCTCAGAGAAATCTCAAGCCCATCGGGTGAAAGCGAGCTCTTTCCTATGCTCTTGTTGATGGCACCCTATCGGTCCTTTGACCAAATGTGGTTATTGTTTAGACAAACATGAAGCCCATGGAAATAAGCGAGGTACATTCAGTCTATGTGGAGCTCATTCAGATGAAGATGAAGATCAAAGAAATACTTGGATACTATTGCCTTATGATCATTGCATGGATGTAGCTAGGAGATGCCATCGATGTCAGTGCATGTGGTCCTCCACCAACCAACATTCTACACCCTACTTTGGCTTCATGGCCATTTGAGTGTTGGGGTATTGACATTGTAGGTTGATCGATCCTCCTTCTTCCAAGGGGCATCGATTCATCTTAGGCTCTAGACTACTTTTCCAAGTGGGTGGAAGCCATCCCACTTAGAGGTCACTCACCATGTGCTTTAGTTTTAGAACCATATTGTATATAGGTTTGGGTGCCTCGATGAATTATATCGATAATGGTGCGCATTCAAAAGCATGAAGATCAACTTTGCTAGAAGACGGTATAGATTGGAGATACTCCACCATCTACCCTAGAGCTAATGGTTTGTAGAAGCATTCAACAAAACTCTCATCAGATCTAAGAAGACTCTTGATGATACAATGATTGGAACAAGCGGTTGGTTGAAGCCTTGTGGACCCTGCACATAACACTCAACTCTTACCCCATTTTCTTAGTGTATGGGTCAGAGCCATTCTTCCTTTAGAAGTTCAACTCCCATCACTAAGGATAGCATTGGGTAACAAGATCACTATAGCAATGCAAAGTTGTTAGAAGAGCTCAAGGTTTGGAGGAAAGTCACTATGCGTGCGAACCTCGAGTTGTACAAGGCCAAAATGATTCAAGCTCACAACAATGCCTAGGTCTTTTTAGGAGGAACTTGTGTTAGTCTAAGGAGACCAATTGTTGCTTGTAAAGATGGGAGGCAAGTTTGAACCCACTTGGGAAGGCCCTATGTCATAGAAGGCCTACCAAGGAGGATCTTATCGACTTATTGATTGTAAAGGGGAACACATGCTTCCAATTAATGGGCCCTATCTAAAAAAATATTACCCATGAAATAAAACTTGTTTGAAAATAATTCATTAATAAAAAAAAAAAATTTGATTCCATTCATCTAATCTTCTCTTCTTTCGAAGTGTTGTTTGCTTATCT
The DNA here is from genome assembly GCA_021442155.1 of Cymbidium sinense. Lineage (NCBI taxonomy): Eukaryota > Viridiplantae > Streptophyta > Magnoliopsida > Asparagales > Orchidaceae > Cymbidium > Cymbidium sinense. Next base: position 67,921,439 of record CM038228.1, on the reverse strand, counting down.
TGCGAATCCAATCGTGTTTAGGGTAGGTGTAAGGTCCCCAGTGGCATCTATCCTCTTTCACAACACAAACACAATCTCGATGCTATTAGAATAGGTGTAAGAACCCGAGGCATCCTATTTCGATTAGCATAACTAAGTTAGGTGTGAAGAACCCAAGCGACATCCTTTCTTAGTGGGAATTCTTGGTTGCCATCATGGCATCATTTCATAATTCCCTATGTTTTAAGGTAGGTGTAAGAGTCCCCGAGGCATCTATTCCTTTTACACATGCACATAACAAACACAAATCTTTTATCTCAAACTATTTTGATGTGAGCAAGCCCCATGGCACTCACTCATTATGCTCTAGGTTGGTCTACATGCTACCTCACTAGTATGTCACCCCTGGTCATTTATTGGAGGATGTGAGTCCCAGCTTTCTTCTAACTTGATCATTTTGCAAACCAAAGAGCACCTTGTTAGTATGGTGCTTTGCCGGTAAGCTACCTCATGTTGACTTTGCTTAAAAATATGTGAGTCCCATGCTTTCTTCTTGAACTAGCCATCATCTTTTAATTATGTTGAGTATATTTGAGGTTTTGGATAAGTCCCCCAGAGGCTCCTTTCCTCTTGACTACTTTTGAGTTGATATAATTCCCCTAGTGGCATTCACTCAGTAGTCCCTAGGTCTTTGTCGAGGCGATGACTATCCCAATGTCATTCATAGAGGATGTGAGTCCCAAGCTTTCTTCTAGGATTGTTGCAAAGGGCACCTTAGGTTGGTTGATGTTTTTATGCTGATAGTGACTCACCGGTGAGTACACCACTCTTGGCAGATATGAGTCCCGTGCTTTCTCCTTGAGTTGGACACCGAATACCTATTGATTTATGACTAGCCATGTCATTTTCTCAGGGTGTTGGATTAAGCCCCCATCCCCTATGGGCACTCTATTTGGATCAAGTCCTTTGCAACCCCATTTAGACACTAGAGTTACTTTTGGATTGGACAGTTCCCCTTTCCTAGTAGCCACCCTTGTGGTTGGAAAATTTGTTTAGCGGATGCACAAATTCTCCCTTGGTTTGAAAATCTGAGATAGGTCTAGGCCGATATAAGCTCCTTCTCGATCCCTGCAAACTAATAGGGTCCATGATAAAACAAACTAAAATAAACAAAAATAAATAAATAAAATTAATTGTGGATTAATTCAAGCCCCCAAAGGGCCCCTTCTCCCAAGCGGCATCTATCTTTAGGGTGTGTAACTCCTATAGGAATTGCGACTACTTGAGTTGAGATAAATCCGGTGGTACTCACTCCCGTAGCCTTAGGTCGGGTTCAATCTATTTTGCCACAGAGTTACACCAGTCATTTTCTTTGAAAGATATAAGACTATGACATTCTTTCTAGCATGATTGTCACAAACCAATGAGCACCAGGTGTTGATTTGTTGCCCAAAGCAACCGATCACCCTTGATCTTTTCTAGTGGAAGATGTGAGTCCCGAGCTTTCTTCCCTTGATTGATCAAAATAAAGGCACTCCTTTGGTTGGATAGTTCTCCCATTATCGGGAAGCTACTCCCTTTGGTTTATAAATCGAGATAGGTCTAGGCTATAAGCTCCTTCGGTATGATCCATCATAAACCAGAATCCATCAAAATAAATTAAAATAAAATTAATCTTGACTATTCTTGAGTTGATTTAAGTCCCCCCAGTGGCATTCACTCAATAGTGATACAGTTGGGTTTGATTTGTTGCCCAAAGCAATCACCCATGGTTTCTTATCTAGAAGATATGAGTCCCATGCTTTCTTCTTAAGACTTGACCATTGTATACCAAAGGCATTTCTCCTTGGTTGGATAGTCTACCTTGTGGTTGGTAGACTACTCCCTTTGAATTGTAAATCGAGTTAGGTCTAGGCTTCCATGGCCCTTAGTATGTTCATCCAAACTATAGGATCCATCATAATCAAACAAAAAAATTTAAAAATGAAATCTTGACTATCTTTGAGTTGATCTAAGTCCCTGGCATTCACTCAATAGTCGACCTAGGTTGGGTTTGTCATTTTCTTGCCAATAGATTACCCCAACTAGTCTACTTGGAGGATGTAAGTCTACTACTTTCTTCCTAGTATGTTGTATACAAAGGCATCCCTTTGGTTTAGTTATTACTATGCTTAGTACCCTTTGGATTGGTAAATATGAATTAGGTCTTAGCCTCCATGGCTCATTAAACCCATTGCAAATAGGGTTCATCTAAAAATTCAAACCTAATAAAATTTAAAAAATTCAACCCTCTCCCCCAGTGGAGATCTCTCCTCAGTGAGATTCAAATCAAATCAAACCTTTCATCTCCTTGTAGATGACTTGAACCTACTTCCCTAGTGGAAGGTTCACACTTTATCCCTTAGTGGATTTCTTCCCTCTCTCTTATGTCTTGGACATAAGTAGAGCCACATTGCACTAAGCTAGATTCTTTCTTTTCCTTGGGGTTAGGATAGATAGTTTTTTATTAGTGCTTGTGATCTTCTGTTGTTGATCATTTGGTCAACACCAATATGTCGGTGTTCCTGTGGGTCACACCACACCTATTGGGCGCCCTTTGTTGACCTCATTTTTAGAATGAGCTCTCAACACCTCCATCTTAGACATAGGACTTCTCTTAGACTTTAAGAGTTCTTAGTCTTAAGACACATCTAGTGATTAGGTGGACACTCCCCTAGCCCTAGAAGACTTAGAAGAGTTAGCCATAGGAATAGGTCATGCCTTAGGGGTGTTAGGAAAATCTACCCTTTAGCTTAAACCATTCCTCACTTTCCTTCTTTCAAGTCAAACTCCAAATCAATTCTATTTGATTTTCTCAAACTCAAATCAATTCCATGATTCAATTCCATGATTGAGATCCATGATTGAAACCCATGATCAAAATCCATCAAAAATTCCTAAGTTCAAATTTCCTAAGTCCTTAACCCTTTCTTAAGGACTTAGCCAAAATCATGATCAAACCTATTCAAATCTTTGAGATTTTCTCATGATCCATTTATATTCTCATTTATATTCTCATATGTAAATGAAATATAAATTCAAACCCATCAAATCAAATTTAAAATTCCAAAAACAATTCATGAAAAGTTTCTTAAGTCCCTTTAATTTTCCATTAAAGGACTTAGCAAAATCAACTCTAAACCTTGATCAAACCTATTCAAATCATGGGATTTTCTCAAAACTTATTTATATTCTCATTTATATTCTCATATATAAATGAAATATAAATATAATCAATCAATCAAAGTAAAAAATTAAATTCCAAATTTAAAATCCTTGAAATTCCCTTAAATCCTTAATTTTTCATTAATGGATATTTACTAAACTTTGATCAAACCTTCAAACTCATGGGATTTTCTCAAACTTATTTATATTCTCATCTATAAATGAAATAAATATAAATATAAATCAATCAAATCCAATCAAAAAATTAAATTTCAAATTAAAATCTCTTTAAATCCTTTAAATTCCTTTAATGGATTTAACCTAAATCATGATTAAACTCTTCAAATTCTTGAAATTTTCTCATGATCAATTTATATTCTCATTTATATTCACATATATAAATGAAATATAAATTCGAACAGTCAAAACCAATTCCAAAAAGTCAAACTCAAATCCACTCAAAATCAAATCGAAGCCTTTCAAGTCAAAATCTTGAACTTAGCCAGAACACTTCCAAATCAAGCCAAACTCTTGATTTTATCTCATGGTTCAATCAATCCTACAATCATGAACTCTTATATAAATCCAAACTTCGATCAAACAATCAAAACCAAAATCAAAAAATCAAACCCAAGACTCTTCATATTCTTCCTTTGAATATGAAATTTCAAATGGATCAAAATCCATTTGACTTCAAACCATTTGTAAATGGATTTATATTTCAATCATAAGTCCATATACAAGATCAATCAACTTCAAATCAAGCTTTGACCAAGCCATTTGACCCACTTAGGCTCACTTGACCCAAAGTGACCTAAAGTACCCTTATGAGCCAACTTTGATCCTAACCAAATTGGATTGAACCAAACTCATATATCCTCTCATCATGATCAACAATCATCATGGGATGATCAATCAATCAAATTAGGTCAAACCTAAGGGTTGACCAAGTCAACACTTAACCTAAAATGAAACCTAACATAGCCAAAATCCACCATAGGCCAAATTGATTGAAACCATTGATCTAAGTTCACTCATGACCTATGTTTGAACTTGACCAAGCCAACATTTGAGCCTAACCTAGCCCAATTGGCTCACTTGACCCAAGTTGACCCATTTTGACCTAAAGGGTCAAAATGTGTCAAAACTTGATCTAAGCAAATTGATTGAAACCAATGGGTCAAGTCCATTCCAAATCACTTGTGGAACTTAACCAAAGCCTTAATTGGCCAACTAGACCCAACCCAGCCCAATTGAATTTAGACCCAACATGACCCCTTGACCTAAAGGGGTCATGTTGAGCCAAAATTGAACCTAGAAAAAATTGATTGGAAACAAAGATATCAATCCACTCCATATGACTAACCAATCCTAAACCTACCTTTGACCAAACCCAAATAGGTCAAATGAGTCAAAGAGGTCAACTTGACCCATTTGACCTAAATGAGTCTTATGAGCCAAAACCAAATCTATACCAAATTGAACCAAACCAAAGCCACCAAAATATTTCAAATGGTCATATGAACTTGACCCAACCCTTGGTTTGACCTAATTTGACATATTGGTCAACTTGACCCAAGTTGACCCATTTTGACCTAAATGGGTCAACATGAGCCAAACCCTATCAAATGGATTCCAAATCCAATGAAACTTGGCTAAACCTTTTTTCTCAACATACTAAACATACCCAAAGAGAGAAATAGCAAAATGACCATTTTACCCCTAGGCCATAGAACAAATTTTGGCCTAGCCCATGGGTATTTTGGTCATACACTCTTCACAATCACTTGAGGCTTTCTTAAAAGCTCAAGGGGACTTAGAGATGAGTGGTGCACCCAACCCCATGGGTTTGGGTCAACCCATTTGACCCATGGACCAAACCCGACCCTTAGCTTTGAAATTGAAATTTCAAATTCCCTTTTACGCTCAAATCAAGCACATGGGGAGTTGGCATTCCACTCCTCTAGCCAAACTGACCATGTGCACCCTCAAAACAACCAAAACTCACCCATATCAATTGAATCAAAATGGACATTGCAGTCCGACCATGGGGGAGATATACTCCCCCTAATTCACTTCTATTTTCATGGACTCACACTCGATTGAGCATTAGGAAGCCTTAACTATCATCATAGAGCTTTCCAAATGTCCCTAGGGAGGATTTGAATTCCCCATTCTTCAGTTTTGCATAGTACAAAATAGGGTAGCTCAATCCAATAGCTAGATTACTCTATACTTGATCTCCTTCCAATTCCTCTTGCACACTTGATCAGGAGCTCAGTTGAATTGGCCCAAGCTTTCTCCCAAGTTCTAGAGGCAAGGAAGAGCTCAATTCAATCAAAGGCAAGGATCTTGAAGAGGAGTTGGTCCATCATTGATCCACTCAACCTCAAGGCCTAAATTCAGCTCGCCTCTACCGACCTACCATCAATCTTCATCGCCGTGATCACCTCACGAGGTATGTGATTTTTGACCACTTAGATTAGAGGTGTTGGTCTTTGTGAAGTGAAATTTAATCATAGATCATAACCATTGGATGTATTGGTAATTTCATGATGAAGGTGTTTTAGCCTAATCCAAGCTAATCGATTGGAGCTTCTGAAGGTGGATATATTCATTCTTCTTGAGCTTTGGCAGGGATGAATCTCTGGTCGTCCATCCGCACCATTTGGATGGACTGCCAAGATTATTCCCATGTTTATATATCCTTTATCCATTTTATAAACCGGGGATTCAACCATCGAGAATATAAGCGCATGCCTACAATCACCCCTGACATGACAACTAAGTAAACTCACCGCATGCGCATGTAAAGTGCTGACCTCCATTGCCACGCCACACGCCGTGAGCGTGATTAGTGGGGATTAATAAAATGCTTAATTAATTCTAATTCACTTAGAAATTCAAAAATCATCCTCTTCAATAAAAAATTAGAAAAATAAAAGGAAAAATGCTATGGATAGATAATTTCATCTAGATTATTTTAAAAATGTTTTCAATAGATTTTGAATTTTCCTTTTCTCTGAATTTGGGTTTCTTTGGGAATTTTAATCAGCTAATTATTCTCTAATTTAGTCATCAATTAATCTTAAAATTCTAGGGTTCATTTTAGGGGATGACCTCTAACTCTCCTAATTTTCTTGAGATTTATTGAGGCCTTATTATGAAAATTACTAGCTCATTCCCTAATTACCCTTTTCATGTAATTAAGGGTAATTAAGGTATGATTAGTGGATTTACCCTATGATTAAGTTGGATTAAGGTCAGTTTAGTGAGTAGGGGTTTTATGGAATAATTTTTAGGTATTTCCCCTAAGCTATTCCCTAAATCCCATTTTCTTTCCTTAATCCCACTTAATTAAGGGTTAATTCATTAATTATCACTTTAAATAATTTTCAAAAATTCTAAAAAGTTCCAGAACTTAATTAATCTACCCTAGGTGTATGCTTAGGTGTTTAATAGCCTAAATCTAATTAAGGAAATTAAAGCCCCATTCATGAGTATGAAAGGGTGTTTTTAAAAATACTTAAGCTAAACCCCTTAGTTTAATTAACTTTTAATTGTGAGCCAAATTGCATTAGGCCTTTTCATTACTAGGTGCATTACAAATTTAAATACCTTGTGGTTTTATGTCATCTCATTGGCTCATAATTATTTAGTTAATTTTTCTAAGGTGGTGTGTATGTGTTTTGGCTCGTGGTGGTAATTACTAACTATTTTAATTATGATTTACTAAGTACCTAATTTAATTTATAAATTGATTTCTCTTTAAATGATTTAATTGATTTGAAGATTTTATTTAGTATTTTCTTTAATTTCCTATAGCCTACATAAACTAAGTGTTGAAAGAGAAGGAATCTCTTTATCCCTACCTTAAATCATTTCTAAGGCAAATTAATTAATAAATTTCCTTAAAGAATGGTTTATTATGTGTTTTAATTAATCTTAAGTTTAGTTTACATTAAATACACTCATTCAATAAGAAAGGCATCTTAAGATTAATTAGAATGGATTACTATCACATAAAATATTCATTCATTTCTTTCATGTATATCATGCATATGAGTAAATCTTAAGCATACCCATACATGCAATTTATATTTTAGCATTTGAATGATGAATGCAAATAAGTGTATTTGGAATTTAAATATTTCATGTATATCATGCTTATGATAAAGTCTCAAGAGATGTTCTTTGAGAGTTCTAGAAACGTAGGAGTTAATATTGGTTATATTCAAGTCATTAAGGATATGTATACTAAGCTATTACTTGTGTCCAAACGTAAGGAGGATTGACAAAATATTTTCCTATTTCGCTTGGATTACATCAAGGATCAACATTAAGCCCTTATCTTTTACTTAGTTATGGATCTTACGAGACATTTACAAGAAGATGTACCTTGGTGTATGCTTTTGTCGATGACATTCTTCTTGTTGATAAGACTAGAAGTCCAAGAGAAACTTGAATTATGGAGGTCAACTTTGAGTCTAAAGGTTTTCATTTAAGTAGATCTAAACTGAATATATGGAGTGTAATTTTAGTTGTAGAAGTTTTAGTGATGTGTTGTGACTTTAGGTGATCAAGTCATTCATAAGAGTGAGCATTGATATTTAGGCTCTATTGTTCAAATGATGGTGAAATAGATGGAGATGTTATTAGTAGAATTCAAGTTGGATGGTTGAAGTGGAGGAATGCATCGCCTATTCTGTATAAAAAAAAGTTCCATTAAACTTAAGTGAAAATTTTATAAGATGGTGGTGAAAAATGATTATAATAATGTCACAAGAAAAAGAGAAGCATAAGACTAAGTTAATTACAGATGAGGATGCTGTGTGGATGAGTGGCTTTACTCTAGATAGAATGCAAAATGAGTATGTTCAAAAAGTTGGAGTTAAATAGATAAGATAGAGTCGCCTAGATGGTTTAAACATAAAGCCTACCTCCATGAAAGAGAGTAGATGCAATTTGCCTTTATGTTAAGAAATAGAGGTAGACCTAAAAAGACTTGGTTAAGATGTATAAAAAATGATCTTAGTATACTTGAATTAAATGAGAATTTGACACATAATATGACACATGGAGATGAAGGATTCATGTAGAATTTTAGTGGGATTAAGGCTTGTTGTTGTTGTTGTTGTTGTTATATTGAATTATGAATGCATGCCTTATTATATAGAAAAGAGGGATTTTCATCCATTAGCTAGATACAGATTCACATGTATAAAAGTTTTAAGTGAGTACGTCACCATTGTTTTCTACACCAGGGGCGTAAGGTACAAGACCTATAAAGCCTTGTAGCCCTGGGATGTTTAGACTAATATACCACTTTTCTTAGATACAAGTAGATGTATAAGCAACTATAAGGGTAGGAAAACCCATGCAAAAGTTATGTTTGATTTATTTGATTTATGATTCTTATTCATTGTACATCATACATACATATGTATAAGAGTTTTAAGTGAGTATGCCATTATTTTCTACACCAGGCATAAGATACAAGACCTTTTAGACTACTTAAAGCCTCACAGTGATGTCACTAATATACCACTTTTCTTAGATACATATGAATGTACAAAAAAAAATCAAGAATGAGGAAGTAAGAAGTCATATTTGATTGTATGATTTACATATGTGATATGAAATTCTTCCTAAGTCTTAATCAAGAGATTAATAGATTTAGGCAAATGTTGTTTTTTTTCAAATGAACTATACACTTGCAAATCCTATGTGAATCCATGTTAAGATAGGAAAGAGAACTTCATATTGCACATCTTATTATCATATAAAGCTTATATATGTAATTAACATTACTTCATTTATAATAATTTTTTTATAGGCTTTTGAAAATACCTTTTAATTTAGTAGTAATAATAACCACACCTATTTTTAATTTAAGCCAACACATGCAATTTGACATAAAAGAAAACATTTCATTTAATTAATTTTAAAAGAAATGAATTCATGATTTTATGTGGCAAGCAATATTTAGCATGATTGGAAAGAAATAAAGGAATGTAAGCGCATGATTTCATTCATCCCAATTAATTCCTAAGGGCAATCACATTAAATAAGGCTATTTAAAATAAACCAAAATTCTTTAAAGACATTTTAACTTTGAGTTTGATTTGATTTAGAAAATATGAAAGAGGTTTGTTAATCTAATTTCATGTGTGAATTAATTTAGTTTAATGAAGAATATTTAAGTTGCTTTTATGTTTTAATTAGGTTAAGGTATGAATTAAAATGAAATTAACCCTTACCTATATCACCTTAAGTTAATTAACTAATTAACAATAAGCCAATATGATATGCAATCATATGAAAGTAAATTTGCAATAATCTTAAGAGATAAAAAGGGTCCTAATATAATTGGCTTGTGATTAATAGTTAATTAAGCGTAAGGAAACTCACTTAATTACTTTAAAAATTTTCTCACATATGTGAGCCAACCATAATTTTATTATCTCTCACCTTGGGTTATTGAACACCCATGAGCTACCCAAGATCAATTAAATGTTTCTGTGGATAAATTGTTTTTTTTATTTTAATCATTAAGTCTTTCTTTAATTAATTAAACACTTTGGTTATGTTTTAATTTGAATGATAAAATCAACTTGAATGGAGGGCAAGGCCCCAATTAATCCTAAATCATTTTAAACATTCAATGACTGACTATCTTGAAGATTAATCACTTAATTAATCAAATTTTATTAAACCATTAATTAATTTTATTTTAAAGGTAAAGAAAACTTAGGAAATGAATTAAGAAAGGTATCCCCAATCACATCCCCTAAGTTATTTTATTGTTCAAGAGAGATAATTAGCTTTAAATGATTAATCAAGTTACTGCTCATTCATTAATTATGATTAATTAGATTAAGAGAGTAATTAAGACTTAATCAATTGATTTTCCTAATTAAGCAATCAATAAAATCTTAGAAAAATAGAGGATGCAGAGGTCATCCCCCTAAGCATCCACAAAAATTTGTGATTAATTGAGTGTTTAATTAAGGTGTAATTAAGCTAATTAGATTTTTGATAAAACTTTAATTAAGCTAAAATCACTATTTAAAATCAATTAATAATAATTTTCTTATATTCTACCAAATATCTTTAAAATGAGCCTAACTTTTGTATTTTGAAATTTTTCTACAATTATAATTTTAGAAAGTTTCAAGATTAAAACCAATTAATTAGCTCTAATTAAAGCCTTAATGGTGCCATGTGGCACTTTCCATGCTACAGATTGGTTATTTAAGTAGTATCCAGACTCAATCCGGCGTGTATTCTTTACCATCCATCTAAGATCGGACGACCATGATTTGATCCGCGATTTAACAAAGGAATCAAAGGATCTACCACATTTTATGCCGTTTCAATCACACGGATGGATGACTCATGATCTATCCTTTCAGAAATGAAAGACGGATGCCATCCATCATCCCTCGTTCGGTCTGAGCTCACCCAAGCTTGGATTGTCTCCAAATTCCTACCACACCTTCAGGGAAGGGAGACGTGCACATAAAATGGTCAAATTCACATGGGATTCAAATTTTCTTCACAAAAGACCAACCCACTTTTTCATACAAGGCTTGGTTTGTGAAATTATCTCACCAGCTAATGTCCGTGGTGTAATCTGCCATTAGCAGGAGGCCCATTAAAGAGCTTTGAGCTTGATTTGAGCTAGAGTGCTCAGTTGACCAATCCATGCATGCAAGGGGCTCGGCTCTAATCGAACTCATTCCTCTCGTGGCTTTGAAGTTTGGGAATTGGTCTGCTTGATAGAGTATGGGATGGTGTGGGTGCAAGGAATTTAGATTTGATTTAGTGGAGAGAGGAGTAGAGAAGCGTCCTTTTGGCTTAGCTTGAAGAAGAGGAATGCATCGAGAGGGCTTGGAAACTTGGAAACACTCGAGGGGCTTAATTGGCTTAGAAGGCTCACATGTAATCGTATTATTTCCAAATTGAGGTATACTCAATTTCCCATGATGGGAGGACGAAGTGCATGGTTTGCACTAGCTCGCCATCCCAAATTTGTCTCCATCAAATGGCATGCCATGGATGAGGAGTGGAGGCTACCATGGATCTAAAAGAGTGTCGGCTTGGATCCAATGGGTGCTGATCGCTGGAGGTTAGTCAACTCACCTCTCGAGGTCCTGGCCACCTGTGGGTGGTTGTGGGCTAAGAAGTTAGAGAAAGTTCCATGGAGTGCTAAGGGGCTGCCATGGGGATGGGAGAGTTGGCTTTGGCTTGGATCCAATGGTTTTGAAGTTTAAATCCCATGGTTTGATGGCTAACCCCCTTGGTGGGGCCCACTTGCTTTTGAGGTCTTAAGCTAACATAGGAGTTTAAAGTTAGCTTAGCCCACAAGATCCCATAAGTTGGATTTGAGTGGTTTGGCTTATGGTCAAATTGGGTTCCATTTGGGCTAGGTTGTTGACCAATCCATCAAATTGGGTAAAACCAAGGCTTGGGTTAGGTTCTATGATGAAGGGATGTTTTGGTTCTATTAATTTGGATTGGTTTAGGTTTGATTTGACTAATTTGGATTCAAAAGGGTCAAATTGTTGACCAATTTGATCAATTTGAACAAATTAGGTTGGCTTAGGTGTTGAGTCAAGTTAAATTAGTTGATTGAAAATGATTGTAGGCTTTGGTTTGGTTTAATTTGGAATTATTTAAATTTTAGTCAATTTAGGCTAGGTTGGGCTAAGTTGACCAATTGGTCAACTTGGGCTCAATCACGGCTTTGGTCAAGTTCAATAAGTGATTTGGGATGAACTTGAGCCATTGATTGCAAATCAATTTAGGTTAAATCATGATTTGACCTATTTTATTTTAGGCCAATTTGGGTCAACTTAGGTCAAATGGCCAATTAGGCTTGGTTTGCTCAATTGATGGTTTGGTCATGTTCAATCATTGATTTTGAATGGGTTTGAGTGAATGGTTTCAATCAATTTGGCATACAATAGATTTTGGCTAGTTTGGGTTTTATTTGGGCTAATGACTTGGTCAAAGGCTTTTGACTTGGTTTGATCCATTTCAATGCAATTGATCTATGATTCTTGATCATGATTGAGGTTTAGATGGGCTTAGTTTAATCCAATTTGGGTTAGATTAGAACTTGGCTCAAAAAGGTCTTTTAGGTCACTTTAGGTCAAGTGAGCCCAAATGGGTCAATTGGCTTGATCAAGATTTGATTCAAGTTTAGTTGAACTCACATATGAGCTTATGATTAAAATATATCCAATTGCAAATAGTTTGGAGCCAAGTGGGTTTTGGTTCATATGACAATTTCAAGCCAAAGGGGTTAACTTGGGCTTGATTTGGGTTGACTTGAATTTGGTTTGATAATTGTGGTTTATGTTTATATTTGGATCAATGATTGAAGGAATAATTGAATCAAGAAATCCATGAGTTTTGAGTTGATTTGATGTCATTTAGCCAAGCACAAAAGTTTGGCTAAAAACGATAAAATTGGAAAATTGATTCTATTTGGGTTTGGTTTGGACAATTTAAATTTATATTTCATTTATATTTTTGAATGTAAATGAAGATATGAATGTGTTATTAGAAATCACTTGAGTTTGGACATTTTAAAGCAAGTTTGGCGATTAAGGATATAGGCCAAAAGAGGCTAACTTGGATTTTGAATTAGATTTATTTATTTTTATCATTGAGGCGGGTTTCATTTATATTTATGAATATAAATGAAGAAATGAATGATTTATAAAGAAATCAATCATGTTTGATTTGGATCAAGATTTGATTAGCTTATGGAGGTGTCCATATGGCTTAAGAAGAGACTTGATTTGGTTTGATTTATTATGATTTGATTTGAATGGTTTAAATTTTAATTTCATTTATATTTATGAATATAAATGAAGGAATGATTGATTTATAAAGAAATCAACCAAGTTTGAGTTGTTTGAAAGATTTTGGCTAAGCATAAGGTGGTTCATATGGCTGGAAGAGATTTTGGAATTTGGAGTTATCATGGGTTTCAATCATTTAGAGTTTAGATTTGATTTTATGGTTTAAATTTGAATTTGAGGTTTGGGTTTGAAAGAAGAAAGCAAGGATTGGGTTTGGGCTATAAGTTAGGCAAGTCCTCATAAATACCTATGGCACAACCTATTTCTATGGCTAACTCTTCTAAGTCTCTAGGGTTAGGTTAAGTGTTCACCTAATTACTAGAAGTGTCTTAAGACTAAGGAACTCTTAGTGTTTATAAGAGTCCTAGATCTATGATAAGGGAGCCAAGAGCTCACTCCAAAAGTGAGGTCAACATGCACCCTTACAAAATCCTTATGCATAGTGATCTACTCATAAATGATAAGGTACTAATTGAGCTAAAGCTCTTATACTAATTGTTGGGTGTTTTATTATAAATTAATACTTAATTTAAACTTTTATAAAAAAAGTTAATAAGAAATAAAATTAAATAGTAAATGAACCACAATAGTAAGAAAAAGCAAATATATATATATATATATATATATATAAACAACAAAACTAAATATGGGAGGCATAAAGATTTTTATGTGGTTCTACCAAACCTAAAATTTAACTTATGTCCATGCCTAGTCACCTTGACTAGGAATTCACTAATCAAAGTAAGATTACAAAGAATCTCTGGTACTCTCTTGCTCTGAGCAAGTACAATCCAAATGCCATATTTTCTTACACCAGGAAAGTATGACCCAAAACAAATAACGTACTCACCTACATAGATAAGTACAACATCAAATAAGTTCAAAAAAAATATGAAAAAAAAGGTATAATTTGTGAATATCTAACTCTCAATTTTAAAATAATTTTCTACTCAAGCCCACTAACTTATATCAACACAAATAATAAAGAACTCAAACTATATTTTGTATTTTATGATTCCAAAAACATGCAATGATTTGATCAACTTAAAATAAATGCGAGGTCTAAATCAACTTTATAAAAACTTGAATAAAATTAAATCCAATGATTTTGAATATATGAAGTTCAAAAAATAATTGTTGTAAAATCCTTATGAAGATGATTAAAATACAATCAAATGAAAAAGGTAATTTTTGAAATCAATTTCAATAAGAATGAAAAGAAATTAAAGAAACCAATGAAAATATAACATACAATTCTTTTCAATCAAATCAAGCCAACATGATCAATGTAACAAATCAATGAAGTAAATGAACACCCTTACTCAAGTCCTTTGAAAGTGTGAGAATATCAACACAAGACATGATGATGATTCCTCCAAGGCTTCAAGGAAGGTCGATGATCTTCTCTTTGGAAATTATTGAAGAGGTGAGGAAGAGAGAGGAGCTTTAGCACTTTGAATCCAAATGATCACTTCAAGAATTTAATTTGCCTAGGTTCTAGAAATTGAGTCTGTGGAAATCCAAATGATCACTTCAAGGTTATGGAAATTCAAGAAGTTGTGTAGTCATGAGAGCACCTTCTTAAATAAGAATTGATCCTAGAGGTGGTTGAAGGCAAGAGAAAAGGAGATGGAAAGAAAGAGGGAAATTTCATAAGAAAATAAATTGACATTTGAAAATCAAATCACTTGATTTCAATTCAAATAAATTTAAATCAAATAAATGAGTAGTTGGTCAAAGCATGGGAAAGAGGATTCCTTAACATAATTAAGCATCCACAATGTAAAAGCAAGATTAAAGCATGGATTAATTAAATTAAGGCAATGATTTGATTTTTGTAAATAAAACACATGAAATAAAATTTGAATAATTTCAAATTCAATTAGGTGTGGCCATCCAAGCAAGAGAAGATGGATGAATTTTAATGCACTTAAAATAATTAAGCAATTTCTAATTAATAAAGAGATTATGGAAGGAGTTTTAATTTATTTGACATAAAATAAATCCAATAATTCTACATGCATGGGATTGCCAAGGACTTGTCATAATGAGTTCAATCATAAATTAATGCAATAGATATAAGAGATTAATTCATTAATTACAGAGGGACTAATAAAGAAAGCTAATAGAATAAATCCAAATAAAAGAAATCAAATAATTTCCATGAAGCTTTCAGCTAGGAGGTTTCTATGTATGAATTAGATCCTAATAGATGCAAATCAATTTAAATTTAATGAATAGACATTAAATGGTAAAGCATTTAAAGTATAACTCAACTTAAATTTATTAAAACATGGAAAACAATAACCAGCACTTTCCATAAATAAGAATTTAAATTAGGAAAGTATAATTAATTCAATGGCCACTTGAATTTGAATTTAAATTAAGCTAAATTAAGTCATAGAAATTCAATAAAATAAAGCACATGAGGGCTCTGAAAACACACCAGAATGGGATGGATAAAATTTGAAAATAATTTAAGGTAGACTGCAATTTAAAATTCAAAATGTTTAAAATTAAAATTTTAAATAATTTTAAATTCCAAAAAATTAAATGAGAGAAAATAATTATGGCATAAAGTCAAATCCCACGAAATTCCACATACCAAATTCAACAAACACTCAATGATGCATGAAAGAAAATAAAATTCTAATGAAATTATTGATATGAGAAAGAAAAAGAATAATATGAGAGAAAAAATAATAATTTAGTGATTAATTTAATTCTCATGATAAAATAAATAAATAAAGATTAATCTAAGCATTAAAACTAAATAATGAAGAAGAAAAGAATAACAACTCACTTTAAGATACAACCATGAAAGTAGTCAAATTAACTAATAAGGATAATTTGAAAAATTAATGAAAATTGAAGCAAATAAAATATAAAAAATATATTAAAATCAAAATAAATAATATGTGAAAATTTTTGCAATTATTTTGAAGTTAAAGAGCTCTTATTTGTCTTATATTGCAACTCTTATGAAGATTTTTAAATTTCCCTAGTCTAGATTGATCTACATGGTGAGTTTAGGTTTGTAAAATCTACACATATTTTCTATTTTTCATTAAATTTTGGTACCATCATCACATTTGATACTCACTTTGAGTATTAGAGACTTCTCTAATGAAGTTGACTTATAATAGCTTGGAAACTTCTTTGTTGATGGATTTAGTGAGTATGGATGCAGTCTTCTTCATCTTCTGTTTGACGAGATGAGGTCCTTTTACACATTAAGTTTGTGGCAAGAGAAATTGATGTTGATGCCCAACTTCGCAATTGTGTTCTAAGAGAATACACACTGTCTTCTTGGAAAGTTCGAATGAGTGCATCTTTGTGCTTGGTGCTGAAAGCTAAGCTAATCCTTATGACTCGCTCATGATTTTGTATAGTTGGCACCTCTTTTCTTTCTATGATGATCTTCACTCTAATGCTTGCGACCTCTAGCTTTAGTACATTTTCCAACATATTAGAGCTGCCTACTACTCATAGTAGCATGCTCTATATTGATTTAAGTTTCTTTTTATGGTGATTTCTTCTCTCCTTATGAGAATTTGACTGTTATGTGATAAGTTGACACCATAACTTTAAATGTGTTAAGTTGTGGTCAGCCAAAGATAACATTGTTTGTGGTGGATGCTTTTATAATGATAAAGTCATAGCCATAAATTGCCTTTCACTTTCCCTCTATATTACGAGATAATGATAACTCCTTCATCCTTTCTTCTTTCTCCAAAAAACCATAAAGTGGTCCTCTTGTAGGGGTGAGTTGAAACTTTTCAAACCTAATTTCTTAAAAAAAATAAAACTTGATAAGGATATTAATCGAGGTCCTAGTGTCAACTAATATACTTCTAATTTGATAACTCGCAATCAGTGTTATGGTGAAGACTACGCCAATATACTTACTGCCATCCTCGAGATGATATTTTTAAGAGAAGCTTACAAAGACTATTGGAATACTAGATATCTGTGTTATGACTATTAAGTTGACTTTTCTAGATCATAGTCTTTTTAGGCTAACACATCTTGTGGATTCTTTATCTCCTCCAAAGATAGGCACAATTCCCAATGAATGAATGGGGATGGGCTCATTATCCATCTTGATGACTTCCTTTCCTTGCCTTGCCTTTGGTAAACTCCTTGAGTTTTTTTAACTTTGATAAACTCATCCACAAAACTCCATAGATGGTGAAACTTCTTAGTATCTATTTACATTTTAAGAACATGAATAAATGGAACATCCCGACTTGGGGCGCTGCGGTGCTATTGCTACCATAAAAAATCTAGAAATTAAAACTACCCCTGCTAGTTGTCTACTTAAATAACATAGTGTCTCGACACTTGAATCTAATGCCTAGGCACTTTCACAATGGCCTTCAGGTTTAAAAAAAGTAAGAAAACTAATTCCTCCCACCAACTACTTCCATAGTAGCTGTAACTACCTATGGGGGAGTAGGGGAATAGTTAGAAGTCGAAAAATTGCTCAAGAAATGAGAACAATTATTTGAATCCTCTATAAAAATAGGGGTAATTGCCCACTCCTCCTCTTCTTCTTTTCCTTTTTCCACTGCTCCCTTTCTTTCTCTTGATTTCAACCCCAGTGTTCTCCAACACTCTCTTCCCTTCACGGTGTGTTCTTGCCACTATACAAAGGTGTCTTCCTCTCATATGAGACAAGATCAAAGCCAACTATCACTAACTCTAGGTAAAATTCTTGAAATTCTTCTTTTTGCAATTTCCTCCTAAAAAAATTCAAAGAGAAAAAACTTTCACGATCTTGGATTCTGAGAAATGAAAAATCTCTCTCGTTGATCTTGGATCCCGGTAAGGGAGAAAAATTCTTTTGTTAAAAAATAATTTAGGCACAAGAACCTCAAGAATTTTAAGTTTGAAGGCCTACGCCTTTGAACTTAGTTCTAGCACGACATAAAAATCATTTCTCCGTTGATCTTGAATCTAGAATAAGGGAGAAGAGTGCTTCCTGCACTAAAACATTATAAAATTTAGCATTGCTAATGTGTTATGCCACCAAATTTGTATAAAAAATTATTAAGTTCAAGAATAGGATTCCCGCTCCATAGCCCCGAGGCAATGAACTCTCATGAATGATGCCTTTGGCACTCCACCTCATAGTGTTGAGGCGCCAAAACCCCAATGCCATGGCATTAAGTTCTCGGGAATGATGTCTTACTAGTTGCGCCACAACACTATATTTTTAACACTGCAGTGCTACCCTCTCGGATTAAAAAATCAAAAATCTATTTAGAATAGTACTCAAGCAAGGTGCTACATTTTGAAATTCATTCAACCATCGAGCTTGGTTTCGATGTGAAACAAAATCTTCCCTCTATTGATCTTAGATCCAAAACAAGGGAGAAAGAATGCTTTGTACTAAAAATTATGAAACCTAGCATTGCTAAAGCATTATGCTACTAAAATTTTAAATTTCTCCAAAAGTATTAAATCTTAGGCACTGACGAAATAACCTTAAGTCACTAAGGTTCCATTGCCAAAGCGTCGAGTCCTCTAGAATCGTGAGCCTTAGGTGCACATCCAACAGCGCAAGGCGCTGATATTCTAGTGCTGCGGTACTATGTCATCAAGAAAATTAAACTTTAACACTCGTCTGATAGTGCCATAATGCTATTCATCAAGAAAATTTTTATCTTATGTTTTCAGTGCTAAAGCGCTGGTTTGCAACACCAAAGAACTGGGCCCTCAATATTGTTTCTTTTTTAACTGAAATTATATTATTAAGCTTTTAAATCCTCAGTATTCCACATAATAAAAATAAACACAAAGAAATGAATACATTTTATTAACACCAAAATTTATTAGAAAAAATTTATAGAAAATAAATACATAAAATAAAGAGAAGAATGAGAAAAATATAAATAATAAAAAAAAGAAGAAGAGGAAAACTAATAATCATATTCACTATCATCCTCCTCCTCTTCTTCTTCTTCGAGGTGCTCACATAAGTGTGATAATACAGATCGGAAAAGAAGCACCAACATGAAAGTCATAGTTCTCAAACATATGAATAAGTGTTGAGTTAAACTTAGCCATGTATGAAAACTATTGCTACTGCTAAACCATATGGTAGTAAAATTTCCTCCCAGTTTCTACTACTGCCAACTAGTTTTAGACCCTTTTTTTGAAATCTAAGACTTGCTCTCCAATTTGTTAGAGTTGCTCATTTAAAGTCTTGGAGGACTTGGGTTTGCATTGAGGATTGCGATCTTTCTCTCACTTCAGTCCTTTAACCAAATCATTCAATTGATCTCAATGGGGATACTTTTGAATAAGGGCTTCATCATTTGACTCCTCTTGTGTACTCACCACAATACACAAAGAATAAATAAGAGAAGGGTGATCATCCTATAGTTGTACTACCCTTAATATATTACAAAAAGAATTATAAATGATCCTCCTTACATCCATAGTAAAGCCCTTTTGAATTACAAAATTTAAAACATCTCTCTCTAGTCACGCCAATGATATTGCTAGTGGGTATTAACTTGGCATATATAAAAGCACAAGCTTTGGCCTCAACAAGAGACGATAAAAGTTAATAATTCTATGTTCTCTCCTTTTCACCTAACATTCAAATTTTTAATAGTGAGAAAATTAAGAATTTCTTCAAAATCAAGATGATCATTATAATAGAAGAGATACTCATAATATACTACATCTTCTAAATTATAATATGCTTTAATAGAAGTACTGACGAAACTTTCCAGCTTTCTCAGAACAAAAACTTTATTAATTTGGTGGTCCTATGCTTCGGTGAAGAACTCCCACACCATAGGGATAATGCAAGATCGTTGTCATAGGCCGCCTTCTTCCACCTCATTTGTTGATAATCCTCTTCACGCTCCCACTCATTCTAAAACTCCTCTCCATAATGAGATGCTTGTGGATGAGGGCATGTTGATACATCTCCTCCTCCTCTACACTAATGAACTTATTAGTGTTCCTGACACCCGCCCTCTTCTTAACCTTACTAACATACTTTACTGACATATTGGCTTCCCTAAAGTGGAATAAAAGCTAAAAGAGAGAAGAGAGTAGGAGAACTCTAGAATTGAACCTAAGCTTCATAATAAAAATGAGCAACTTAAGGGCCTATTTATAGACTATAGCGCAATGCTAATAATTTACACAAGGCACTTACCTTTCAATTTAAACACGACACCAATGTTGCGACACTAAATATGTACCGAGGCATTGATCAATGTACCAGAACAATCACCGTGTTAATTAAAAAGACATATTTATGGTATTTATGATAATTAATTTCATATTCTATGCCATGCAGAAAGTGAGATTGGACATTGATGTAGCACCTCAGTGCTTCGACGCAGCACTGTAACGTTGGTCAAAAAGTTTGTCCATTTTAATTAAAAGCATATGCTCATCTACCGGCTTTATGAACTGACCTTTGATTATTAAGACATAAATTCCTACTTCATAATGTTATAGTGTTAATTACTTAACTCCAAGAAGCCATTTTAATAGTGTCAAGTACTACCATGATAGTGTCTAGCACAAGAAATACATTGACCCTCGGAACCAATAAATTAATGTTACCACACAAACATCCTATAAATTTATGTTCATCATGTGAACAATCTATACCCAATAAATCTAGTATTCCAAAAGGATGTAAGTCCAATCTATTCATTCGTCATGCAAACACTATAAAAGAACTAATATTTCAAAGGAATGTAAGTCCAATCTATTTGTTCATCATGCTAACACCCTATAATTATGACATTTCAAAGGATGTAAGTCCAATCTATCCATTCACCATACAAACACCCTATAATTATGGCATTCCAAAGGGATGTAAGTCTAACCTATATGTTCACCATACAGCATTCCACTTAGCATTCTAATGGATGAAAGCCTAATCTACTTGTTCATGCGAACACCCTATATTCTAGTTTTCCTATAAATGGAAGCACACTCTATTTACTTGTTGTTTGAACATCCCTACACTACAATAACCCATACGCAAAACTCTAGTTTACTCAGGATATCTGAGATGAGGCAACCCATGGTTGCTAATTAGACGCCTTGGACATTATAGTTAACTCTTTGATATAGGTAGACTAGAATAATGTAGTCCTGAGATGATGAAACCATGAGATCTTGATCGGGACTATTTCCATTTTTCTTTAGATAGTCATCTATGTCATGCCACACACTTATTACACCAATTCATATCATGAGATGTGTTTAATTCTAACTTTAATCGAGAGTTCTCTCTTACTATGATAGAATGGGTAATTAACTATGAATTCTTGCATTTATAGAAAGTAGAACCCAAATCTAAATAAACCCTAACATAATGGTAGGGGAAATCTAATTGAATATATATATATATATATATATATATATATATATATATATATATATATATATATATATATATATATATATATATATATATATATATATATATATATATATCAATCTTATGAAGAATATAGTCCTACTTATCTAATAAACATGGTGAAGAGAAACCAAAAGGATTTTTTGAGCAAATAATATCATGTCCATGGGCTTAGTAATGACATAATGTCAGAGCAATCATGAACTCCATTAGCCATTAAAGACACTGGCTACCTAAAATATTCCTTATTCCAAATGACCTCTATTTACTAGGCCATCGATACTTGTACAGGTGACATAATTGCAAGTTGTTAGTATTCACTGTGTTAGTAGTGAGTTGGTTGATTTCTGAGTTCTCATCAGTGAGCTAGCACTTCTTCTCCTCAATGAGGTTTGTTCCTTTATCTTGCCTTCTTATTTGGAACCTATCTCTGTAGAGTTGCTCTAAGAGCGACTTCTTTGAATGGTCACCACCATGATTCATGGTGGTGTCTTGATGATCTCATTATATTCCTTTGCAATTAAGTCGGTCGTTGCTAGTTCTAATAGTTTAGCAAGAGTTTTGGTTGTTGCACCATAGTGTTTATTTTAAAGGACCTTCCATGCGGGTGAGCATGGTTTATGCAAACAAAGGCTATAGTTCCTTAATTTTCTTGCATTTCTCTCAAAGTGGGTGATGAACCTTTTGAGAGATTTGATAGGTTCTTGCCTCATTTGTAGTAGAATTTATGTGCTCTTTTACAACTTATGGGCACTAGCAAACTATGTTGTGAACATTCTATTAAACTTAATGAAAGTGGCTATAATTCCAACTAGTGTTGTGAATATCATATGAGGGTCGATTCTTTGAAAGTAGTGAAAATGAGCGGAATCTCATTGCATCATCGAAATTTAGCAAAGATGTCATCGACTTGAAGTAGGCTATTTAATTGATTAGTGCGGCCCTTATATGACACTACATGGGGATCTTGAACTTATATAGAGACCAAGCTTCCAGATTTTCTTGGACAAGGCATTAGTCCGTTCTACTTGATCTTTATGTGTGTCTTCTTCTTCATTCACATGATAAGGCGATCATTGACACTTGACAATTTCGATAGTTCCCTCCACCAATAAGTTCGATGAGTTGTCGATCAGAGCCTTTGTTTTCCTTAGGCTTTAGTGGTGATAGTGGATGTAGTGAGAAATTAGACCAAGAAAGAAATACCTCCAAGTCTATAAGATTTCCTTAGACAAAGATGTCATCGACTTGAAGTAGGCTATAAGGTCGACCAGATTAGTGCGGCCCTTATATGACACTACATAGGGGATCTTGAACTTATATAGAGACCAAGCTTCCACGATTTTCTTGGACAAGGCATTAGTCCGTTCTACTTGATCTTTATGTGTGTCTTCTTCTTCATTCACATGATAAGACTGATCATTGACACTTGACAATTTCGATAGTTCCCTCCACCAATAAGTTCGATGAGTTGCTGATCCCGTAGAGCCTTTGTTTTCCTTAGGCTTTAGTGGTCAGTATAGTGGATGTATAGGGTCTGAGAAAATTAGACCAAGAAAGAAATACCTCCAAGTCTATAAGATTTCCCTTTCCTAGGTTCTCATAGGGGGCCATTACACATGGTTGGCCCACTTAGAACAGTCCGAGTGAATAAGAGGAATGACTTGCTCATGAAAGGAGAATTTACAATGGCCAACTAGTGAGCTCCCTTAGCAGGGTTCCTCGGAACTTAGTGAGATGATTTATCCATCAAGCACTCCATGCATGTGGTCACCCACCTATGGGCGAGTTATTGGGCTGAAGGCAAGTTGCAGAGCATTAGTAGCCCAGCGGAAGTACTTCCTCTTGTACCTTCACTCTGTGAGAGACAAGTCAAAAAATAAATGTATAATAGTACTAATCTTGAATAGACAATGAGTGAAATGTAAAGACCTTCATTATGCCAAAGGAGTGTTTTTTTTTTTGGCCAGAGGACACTAGAACAAGATTTGTGTGATTCTTTGCATTTTTTCTAACCACTAGACTGCTCACTCAAGGGCGCCAAGGAGTTACTTTATTCAAAAGCATTTGTAACTGTCCAGCAGGAGTTCACTTCTAATTATATATTGCTAATGCATAATAATTTAAATGAAACTTTTGAGTATATTTTCTTTAAAAAAAACACTAAATATATTTCTCCAACTTTTAGTATTATGAGAAGTCTATATATATATATATATATATATATATATATATATATATATATATATATACTCATAATAAATTTTAAAATATCATGTAAATTTAATTATTAAAATATATTAAATATCTTATGATTATCTAAACATTGTTGCTTTTAAATCCTACAAGACGAGCTAAACAGAAAAAAAAAAAAAAAAAAGTACATATAAAGATATTTTACGTTTGAAAAATGTATAAAATGTCATTTTTTTTCATCATTCAACGAAAAATTTTATATACATACTACACACCATTGACAGTCTATACCATATTATTCCATCATTATGAAGAGCCCTCAACTAAGATTGCTGGACAAAATGCCGCTCAAATTAATCCTAAAATAAATAAATATATAATCAATCCCTCACTTGGTCCGTTCGCACAGCTTCATTCCCCATCAAAATCAAAACCAAAGCACCCGAAAAACCAAACGAGAAGAAACGTCAGAATTCGAAGCGGCAGCAGGATCTCCAGCGGAAGGAATGGAAACCCCAGAAGCTTTATCCGGCATCTGCCTTTGTATGCCCGCGTCCACATTATTGGCTTCAAAATCAATATCAGAGAAAGAGGAGGAGAATCCCGAGAAACTTCGACGGCCGCCGCAGTACGAGGAGGCCGTTGTGACCTTCCTCACTCTGCGAGAGGCGCAGAATGGTAGTCGCACACAACAAAAGAGCATCGTGAGCGGGCAACAGATGCAAAGCGCGCAGGCTCCGGTGGAGCACTCCGCGGCAGTGTGGCAACAACTCCGAGGCGTTGGATCCGTCGGAAAGTTCGCCGTTGGCGGCTGCAGCGGCTTGCGGTGAGGATGGGGTGGGTATCCCATTGGGCACAATGGAATATTGAAGGACTGGGATGTCGAGTTTTGTGGGATTACGATTTTGATTGTGTCGTTTGGTTCTGACGCATCGCGGTGGGCATCGGAAGCAGTAAGGGTTTGGCTGCTGTTAAGCTTTCGTGAGCAACAGAATTCCTTTTGTTTTCCTCCGCCGTGTCCGTAACGGGTGGGGTCACTTGCGGCATTCCGTTTCTTCGAGGAAAAATCGAACGATTTCTTTTTAAAACTGTAAAGTCGGAGTGTCAACTGCTTATTCGTTGGGTCAACTGCTTATTACGATAGGAGAGAGAAGACTACGATAATAAGAGAGAAAAATAGTATCATGAATAATTTTTGGATAATTTAGATTCATGCATTGAATAAATGGATAATGAACATTCCTAAGCATGAAAATAATTTAATGAAATGTGAACTTAATTTAAGTTGCATGGAAGCACAATAAATGGAACAAAGTTTGTGCATTTAGTTCACATTATCTAAAATGAATAATTTGAAGAATAATTGTAATATGAAATGTAGAATTTATGAATAATTCTCAAATAGATTATTTTGAAATGCATGAACGATTTATTTTATTTTAGTGAGTTTTCATTTGCCTTAATATAATTAATCCTAAAAAAATTCCCACCCAATTCAAGTCAAATAGCTTTAGCATTCTGAATTGATTGAAGAACCTAGAGTTGAAGAATTTTTCTGCACACTTGAATTTAACTTGATTTGTAGCATAAAGAATATATATATATTTATCATCAATATAAATATAAATTAATAATGACATTCATCATGAATAATGTGAATAATTTATCCTATAAAGAGATAATTAGTTCTTATTGCACAAAGTTTGTTATCATCAAATCAAATAGTGAGATACACAAAGTGTATAGTCAACAATCTCCCCCTTCCTATGCTGGATCAAAGGGATTCCTTCTTCATCCTCTCTATGAACACTTGTAAGTCGAGCATGGAATGGAGCCACTACCACACCCTACTCTTTGGTTGGGTGCTCTGTCCTTTTAGTAGTTTTTCTTTAGAGATATCTTGAAATGAAGTGATAGCGGTCTTGCCAATTGGGAGACCCAACATACTCATCTTGGGTATGGAGATAGTTGTGACTTCCTTAGAGTTCTAGGCATTCTTCCTTTTCTTTTAAAGACCGGCAAGAGTATAGGAGAGTCAATGTCGCCACAAGGTCTCTTGGCATCCATGGTGATTAAGTGTGCCTTTTTTGGACTCAATGGTAATAGTGAGAATAATTGTCATGGGAGTGCCACAAGGGATCATAGAGTGCTCCAAAAGAATATCAAGATTCTATCTATATCTAGTAGAGGCTTAGACACATCAAAAAAAGAAAACCCAATTAAATGGTGATGTGACTCTTTATAATTGCATAAAATTTCTCTTCTTTATGATTCATTAAATGATTACAATAAATCTTTTTTTTATTCTTTTATCCTTTTCACGAGTTACATTTATAAGGAGTAGAAAAATTAGGGAGCTAAATATATACTCAAATGAGCATGGTAAGATAAAGAGAATTTGAAGCCCATAAAATGGAAACAAGCAATGAATATGGTTGCTGGAGGCCGACGAGTAACCGAGGGAAGTGTAAATAGTCATAGTCCAGTGACCCAACCTCAACCCACTGGTCAACATAAATGATAAGTTACCAATGACCCGATCGAGTTTATCACTCGCTTAAGCTTATTTGTTAAGATAAGGTGAGTTCCAACATGTACTCGACTTGCCTTTTTTGTACTTACAATATGTGATCTAAAATAATAATTTTCTTATTTTATAGTAGATGGTTAAGAATTATTTGCTCATTAATTTAAATGTTAGGATGTTTCTTTTATGCTAACATTATTTTCTCCAAGGGGTTATGCTTATAGATTGCCTAATAAATATAAAATAAATGTTATTTGCTTACAAGTGCTCTTTAAATCCTTAAGTATAGACAAATAGGACATGTGAGCTTGACAATCACTGATGTTATCTCCATATGTTTGAAATACAAACTGCTAGTATGTTGTATGTATTTCTTGACATTTATTTTGTAGTGACTAAGAATTTATTTTAGGATTTTAAAATGTAATTTGAGCTTAGAATTAGGTTAGGATCTATGGAGTCTAGGAATAAATGAAGTTGACTTTACCAGTTAGTGGTTCTCGTGAAGCATAGAGGTCCCTAAAGAAGGTGATGATCCTAGATGAAGACCCTTATAGATTGAGACTTTTAGTTCTAGTCTTAGTTATATAAAGGGCAGAGCTCGGCTACCTATTTTTCTTTCAAATGGGGTGTACAGTAGTACCTATCTGTATTGGCTTTCTTTATTAATTTAATTTAGCTTGATTTATTTTAGGGTGTGCAAAAGAACTGTATGTTTTTTTAAGGTTTCTTTTGTGATGAAAAGTCTAAAAATGTTAGGCTCTTAAGTAAACTAAATTTTTTAT
Organism: Cymbidium sinense; assembly: GCA_021442155.1. Lineage (NCBI taxonomy): Eukaryota > Viridiplantae > Streptophyta > Magnoliopsida > Asparagales > Orchidaceae > Cymbidium > Cymbidium sinense. Next base: position 67,894,469 of record CM038228.1, on the reverse strand, counting down.
CTCATTAAAATTAAATAACTCAAACATAAAATAGAAATTCATAATCTCATCATAAATAAAGCCATACACATAACTTAAAAGTAACTAGAAATACTTAGACTTTATGAACCATGCGAGCATATTATTTAGCATTCTTGAATTTGGAGCTTCACCCATTGCACATAAGGGGGTATCTGACATGTGAGGATGACCACCCTTCTTGAGGAAATGTGCCTTCTTGAATTGATTTAGCCCATGATCATTTTATAACTGGATCTCATTATAAACATGTAATTGCGTACCCAAGCCTTAATAATAAAATTGTGAGTCAAAATACATAAAACACAAAAATTGCTGCATTAGTTAGGTTCATAACATGCCAATCATGATCATAAGATTTAAGGAGTGTGTTTAGGGTCATAGCTTATTTTCTAAATACAACATCCCATCCATCTTACATACAAAAGACCAGAATCATGGATTTAAAGTTGCTTAGGTGGTGTTAGCTTGCAACCCTTTCTAGGCGAATAGTAAGTCGAGAAGAGTCAGGGATAGGTTCATTTTCTAAATGAGAAAAAGAACCAATTATTTCTAGGAATTACATTAGGTCGAGCTTTTGACTTATGTCAGAAGTGTTGATAGACTTAGGTTATGGAGCTTCTTATTGGAATAAGCCTTCAACCCCTAAGCTATCTATAATTTTATGCTGTTAGAATCCAATCCCTAGACTTCTAATAAAATGACAATTCAAAATGTTATTAAACTAAATTTTGAAGATATAAAACCCATTGATAGGATAGTTGAAATATTTATGGGGTGTCCCAATATCTATAGGCATTTTCTACTTTTTCCTGATTGGCTTATGAAAGAACTCTTTTTCTTTAAAGTGTTCCCCTTTAAATTTCTTAATTAACAATCTTTTTAAGATAAGCTTTAAAATCCATAAAGATAAAGGTCAATTTCTTTAATCGAAAGTATTCTTAAGAGGAATTTTGTTCCTTTTGACATGTAATTAATTGTAATAGCTTGTCCTTATAGGGAACTATGAATCCTATAATAAATTAACCTTGTTATGCTTTTTCATATAGTTCAAGGAAAAATCTCTAAAATATTGAAGACTCATTAGCTTTATGAGTCCTTATTAAGTAATCGAATCTATTATAGGTTGATATATTTATCTTTCAAGATAGTATATTTATTCCTTAAGGATATATTTGATTAACTAAATAAGTATCTCAAAATCTATGTGGTGTCATAAATTTTCTACACACCTATAATTCGCCTTGCAAAGGCGGTTCCCATCTGCCAGCTCACCATAACCTTCCTACGTTGGATCAAAAGAACTCCCTCTTCATCTTCTCTTAGAACACTTGCAAGTTGAGCATAAAATGGAGTCACTGCCACACTTACACTCCGCTCTTCAGTTGGGTGTGTGCTTGGTCCTTCTAATGGGTCTTTAAGGACATCTTGGACTGAAGCGATAGTGGCCTTGCCAAGGGGAGGGTCGGCATGCTCATCATGGGAATGGAGATAGCCATGAATTCCTTAGACTTTCTAGCCTTCATCTCTTTCTTTTGAAGGTTGGCTGAAAGTATGGATGAGTCAATATTTCCATAAAGTCTTTGGCATCCATGGTGATTAAGTGTCTTCTTTTTCATGGATTCATTGATAATAGTGAGAAGACTTGTCTGTGGGAGTGACACAAGGGATCGTAGAGTGCTCCAAAAGAAGATCAAGATTCCATCTATAGCCACTAAAGGCCTAGACACATAAAAAAAAATAAAACCCAATCAAATGGTGATGTGATGCTTTACAACTGTATAAAATTTAATGCTTACATCACATCAATTTTTTTATTCTTTTATCCTTTTCATGAGTTACCACTATAAGGACTAGAAGAATTATGGAGTTAAATGTATACTCAAATGAGCATGGTAAGGTAAGGAGGACTCAAAGCCCATAAAATGGAAACAAGCAATGAATATGGTTGTTCGAGGCTGGCCAGTGACCGAGGAAGTGTAGATATTCTTGTGACTAAACGTCAACCCATTGGTCAACATAAATGACAAGCTATTAGCGACCAACCATCGAGTTTATCACTCAGCTAAGCTTATTTATCAAGATAAGGGGAGTTCCAATATGTACTCGACTTGCCTTATTTATACTTACCATATGTAATCACCACAATAAAGGTACATATTTACTTATGTTTTTTATACATGTATGTGTACATATGATTAATGAATGAAAATCCCCTTTTCTACTAAAAATTACAAGCATTCATCATTGGCTATATGATTGAATTAATTAACCATATAATTTGAAGTCTCTTTTCTTATGTTCATGTATATGAGTCTACATATGTTTGAATGCAAATGGATATATAATCTGGACATCCCGGGAATACGAGGCTTTACCTAGCCCTAAGGAGGTTATTTGATTACCTCTCTTCCCTGGTTAATAATGGCACGTACTTATTTAAAATTCATTCTTATGTATTTTTGTATAAAAATTTGGATAGAGTTTAAATTAATATGATTAAATAATTCATTCAAAAAAATGAAAAATATAAACTTCAAGTATACATATGAAAAAATGCATAAGAGATCAAAAAATTTCATGGCATACTAATCTTTTAAATGTTATTTTAAAACTAAAAAGATGTCAGATGAGTGGTGAAAGAGCTTGTTAGTTTCTATATTTAAGAATAAAGGTGATGCACAAGAGTGTGCAAATTATAGAGGAATTAAGTTAATGTGCCATACAATAAAATTTTGGGAAAGAGTAATTGAGCATAAGCTATGATGTGATACAAAAGTTTCTCATAATCATTTAAGTTTCATGTCAGGTAGATCTACCATGGATGCTATAAATTTGTTGAGAGGTTTTATGGAGAAGTATAGAGAAAGTAAGGAGGATCGACATATGATATTTGCTGATTTACAGCAAACATATGATAAAGTTCCAAGAGAAGTGTTTTAGAGAGTTCTAGAAAAGAAAGGAGTTAATATTTGTTATATTCAAGTCATTAAGGATATGTATATTAGAGTTTTGCCTTGTATCCAAAAACAAGGAAGATTGACAAAATGTTTTCCTACTTCAGTTGGATTACATTAAGGATCGACTTTAAGCATATATCTTTTTGCTTTCATTATGGATGTTTTAACAAGGCATTTATAGGAGGATGTATCTTAGTATATGCTAATTACTGATGACATTCTTCTTTTTGATAAGACTGGAGAGGGAGTATAAGAGAAACTTGAATTATGGAGGTCAACTTTAGAGTCTAAAGGTTTTCATTTGAGTAGATCTAAAATTGAATACATTGAGTGTAATTTTCATTGTTAAAGTTCTAATGGTGGTGTTGTGAGATTGGCTGATCAAGTCATTAAAAAGTGTGAATGTTTTAGATATCTCGAGTCTATTGTTCAAAGTGGTGGTGAAATAGATAGGAATGTTATTAGTAGAATTCAAGTTGGATGGCTGAAGTGGCGGAATTCAACATACATGTTGTTGTGTGATAGAAGAGTATCTCTTAGACTTAAGAGAAAATTTTATAAAATCGTGGTAAGAATTACAATGATTTATGATGCATAATATTGACCAATAAAAGAGAAGCATAAAATTAAGTTAGGTGTTGTAGAGATGAGGATGCTTAGGTGGATGAGTGGCTTTAATCTTAGAGATAAAAATACAAATTAAATTTATTTGTGAAAAGATTGGAGTAGCTCCAATGACATATAGGATTAGAGAGAGTCTCCTTAGATGGTTTGGTCACATAAAGCTTCAACCGTTTGATGATGGAGTTAGGAGAGTAGATGTATTAGATTCACCTTAAGTTTAGAAAGGTAGAGGTAGACCTAAAAACACTTGGTTAAGATGTATAAAAAATGACCTTAGTTTATTAGAATTAAATAATAATTTGGCACTTAATATGACATAATGGGGAGGAAAGATTCATGTAGCCAAACCACATAGTGGACTATAATTATGGAGCCTAGGTCATCCTATTAATGCTTCGAAAAGACATTTACATTGATCATATAGATCACATAAGAGTTCTTATTTTATGAAGTAAACTTGTGTTAACCTAAGAAATAACCTTTGATTTCATATGCTCTTTCATTTTCAAGCGATCTAGGTGTGAAAAAAGAGTTTTCTAACGATGGTAAGTGGAAAACCCCCATGTGGGGTAGAATAGGGTGGAACCTATTTGCCCCTCCCTTTGTTTTTCATCAGCTGGGGGAAGATAAAGTTTTGGCTGTTAAATACAAATCTAATTGTGGAATGGGATAAAGCCTTTAGAGATACCTCGAAAATAGGGTTAGGTAAAATATTATAAATAAAAAATATAACAAGTGTTGAAAGAGAATGAATTTATTTTTTTCTAAATTTGAGTACAAAGATTGTGGGAAAAAAAGAAGAGAAAAAAGTCCCCCTAAAGAAAAGGTGCCCCATATTATATTGTTGGGAGAGTCTTTATATTTGGTAAGTTCATATAAGGCAGGTCGAGTTCAAATAAGAGCTCGTCTTGGCTTGAGAAAAGCATGCATTGGTGAGTGGGGACTTGATGGATAATAGAGGCGAGCTGCCCATTGTTCATGCAGATGCATGAGTCAACGTTAAATCACTGAACTCAAATTGTTGTGACCATCCAACCTCCTTTAGTCACTAGCCAACTATGGGCGAATTGATTTGTCACTAGTTTTCCTAGTCCATTCCCTGTCTTTTTTTTTTTCTGACTTGCCCCACTTAGGACGGGTCTTTATTATTAAGAAGCCTCTTCTTATATGATAGAGAATCTCTTAACTAGTTTGTGTTGATTATCTTCCCAAGTGACTACGGGCACGACAACTTAGGATGATGGATCCATGAGATTCAAACTAAATTTTTTCTACATTTTCTTTAATCTTCCCTTTACCTATAGCCTTTCTAAGCCCAACGCACTCCTTGTAGAGTCTTTGGTATTTAGCAGTGATATCAAGATACTTTGTATATTGTACCATAATTTTACTTGGTTATGATGATTCACCATTTATCTTGTAGAATGACATTTGATATATATATATATATATATATATATATATATATATCAAAGTAAATAAATATTACAAGATATTATGATGATTTTATTAGATAAAATTGTATCTGTGGGTATTATAACATGAGATTATCCAGAGATCACTTGGTGTAATTCCTTAAATATAAAATCCATAATATTTCTGATCAACTTGTGAATTGAGATGCAACGGTGGCTTTCTCTTAGTGTCTCCTTCAATCAGTGAACTATAAGAAATTGGAACTGCAGTTACCTGCATTCCTTTGTTCATAATTTCAACAGGGAAAAGGATCGCCACAAAAGAAAAAAAAAATGATTGATATGAATCTTTTAAGGGCCCATTTATTATTTGCCTAAAGTCATAAACCATGTTTTGAAAAATGATAAAATTTGTAAAATACATTATTTAGTTCAAAGAAATTGGAAATTCACTTTGATTTCAAAACCACTCATGGGTTTATTTTACACATAAACGTCAAGATAAAATAATTATTTTTTAAAATATATTTGCTAACATCAAGCAACGAAGTTGGTCCCATGCATAATAATTTTTTGCCTTCTTGGGCATGCCTTTTGGTCTTCAATGTACTAAAAAGACGAATTAATGTACCAATTTGTCTTTCTTTGTTGATGACTAGATTATTGATTTATTTCAGCTGCAACCTGAGCTCTTGTACAAGTTGATCCTTATCATCCTCCTACATAAAGAGAAATATAATGTATATACTGTCACAAACTGATCATATGGATAGAAAAGCAATGAAAATTCAGATTAAATAACAAAAGAAGAGAACATGGAAGACTGACAAATTGTATGATAAGGCCACTTAGAGTAAAACTAGTACTGCAAACAAAACAAGCCAAGCCAAGAATTTGTGCTCGAGTTCAAACTTGTTTACCATTATCGAGCTCGATTCCAGCTTTTTAGGATGGTGTTCAAGCTTGAGCTCAAGTTCTATTTGAGTTTGTTCACGAACTCAATTCAAATTGGATTATCGAGCCTGTTAACGAACATCTCTTTTAATGAGATAAATGATCTTTAATCAAACCTTAATTGAGCTTATTCACGAGTAGCTTGTTGAGAAATATACATGAGTAGTATCAATTAAAGCTTATTAAGCAAAAATAAATAAAAAATTATATAATAATGTTCACAAACAAGCCTTAACTAAGCCGTTATCAAGCTATAATCGAGCTCCTTAATAAGCTTGTTCATAAGCTTTAAACGATATTGTTCATAAACATAAATAAACTGAACGATAGACTATTCAAGCTTGATCATTTAATAATCGAGTATATACAAAAGTAATCAAGCTCGTTCGATTAGTTAATCAAACAATCATAAATGAGCTCTAATCGAGTTGATCCACAAATGGCATGTCAAATGCTCGGTTCATTTGCAGCCCTAAGTAGAACAACCACTATACCTTTAAAGTAGAAGCTATATCACTTGTGAATTTCCTACCTCCATTTGATGTAGAATCTGCTCTCTAATAAACACATTCTTTTCTTTGTATCCTTAAAGATTGGAAATAACTGGTTGATAACACTATGCATTTGATGTGAAACTATGAAATTATGATTGGCTACTTTTTAGTTCATATTTTAACTCTTGTGAAACACGCTCTATAAATGCTCTTCTCATTTTTTTTATGGTATAAGAGGGCCAAAACAACCATAAAATCAGAACCATCTAAGTTTCTATTAATGATGTTTCACTATATATCTTCTTGGTCAGTATCATTTGACATAATGGCACTAATTCCTTCACCAAGTGGTACACAAGCAAAATTATGTTTAAGGAAGAAAACTTTTTTGCTAGTCTTTATCATCCAGTATAAGAGACTCACCGAAATGGGCATTTATAGATAAAGTTTAAATTCTATAAAAAGTAGATTTATAGGGTCATCATCTTAGCAGAACACTGGCTGCTATTACTAAACAAGGATAAAATTAGAAAAATAAACTTATCATTCTATTCAGAAATTCATGAAGTACTTAGTGATGTAGTAGTTGATATTATCGCCTCACATGTGTAACTGAAGTACCTTTTAACCATTATGAGTTGTGGGAGATATAATGGAGAGTATTTAAATAGTGGCGTTGGCATGGTCTCTGCTGTATGATCGAATAGCCATTAATCCATGCCTTTTCCCTAATGCAATGGGAATTGGTTGCAGCTTGTAGTGTTTCCAGCTTGAAATAATAGATCTTTTAGGGTTTTTTACATAAGTAGATTTTAGAACTATCATATTTTCATATTATCATCTAAACCATTCCATTAACTTTCATCCTATGCGACCTCATTTCTCACCTTTCACTCACTCCCATTCAAATCTCGAAATCCTCTATAATGAAGAAGAGATGAGAAAGTTGTGACAAGAGGTGAGGAAGTCTCGATAGGATCTCACCAAATCTAAGTAGTCCAAAACATCAAATTTGTCATATTAATCATGCCCCTTTTGCTCTCTAAGTTTAATTCATTTATCAACTAAAATTTTGATATCATTTCACAGACATCTTTGAATTCAACGCCACTCAAATCTTGTAAAAATTGAGAAATAATAATCTCAGAATATACATGGGACTACTACTAGCTCGGTGCAACTGTGAACCTCCTACAGATTTTTAACCCTGCAAACAAACTAGAGATTGAGTTCAGCCACTTACTGTGGGAAAATAACTCTTAACTTTGCATGTATATATCTGTCTGCTTTTCTTCTTGTTCTTCTCCTAAGCTGCAGAGCGAGCAGTGACATGAATAAGCCTCGGCTCCATTATAGAAGTCAAGAACGAAGAGTTAGGAATATTGGAGAAACCTTCTACTCCTTCCTGTGATGCCGACCGTTCTTTTTTGAAGTCCAGCGCTTCATCATTATATATATCCCACCATTTAGCCACTAACATCTTCACGTCCTCTCTCTCCATGTTGGGTTCCTTTCCTGTGTATCTCCATGGCTTTGATCCCTATTATAATGTAAAAATAACCTTATCATTACAATTAAATAAAAAAGTTTTAGTTCAATTTCAATTACGAGGACCGTGTAATTATATATATATAGGAAGACTTACTGCAGCACAATAATGGACGACCTTAACCTTGTCGAGTTCCACATTCTCTGGGTGGCGCCACAGCATGGCTAGGACGAGGTTGTAAATGAGAGGGATAGGCTTATAGATTTTCTCAAAGAACATGTTAAGGAAGTCCTGACAAAAGCACGGATAAACGGTGCAAAAATTATTATTTGAATAATATTATTACTGCCTGTAAAAAAATTGAGCCATTAGAATGATGATCGATCCTGATTGACTTAGCTGTTTTTATATTATGCACATAAGAAGTCCTTTAAATTAAAGAATATGGGCTATCGATTGTCCCCTTGCTTTCATACCAAGGTTGAGGGTTCATACAATTGGTCCTACCTCTAGATTCACATCAATAATAGCAGCATGTCAGTGGCCTTCAATCATCGCGACACACACTCCTTAATCATTCGATAAGATTTAGATTTCTGAAGCTAATTAATTCACTGAAGTAAGTGAATCTCTAAATTCTTTTCCTGTAATGCTTTTTAGGGAGAATGACAATATTAGTACTCACTTGCTCTGCGAAGGGGGTTGGAGGAGTAATCTTGAGGCAATCAAGCAAGGCTTGGCAGGTGAGACGGCTAGGTTCGAACAAAAACATGCCTGCGTTGAAGTAAAGCGGCGGAGGAGAGCCCATCTCCGGCGGCCACTTCACCTTCTCCGGGCATTGTTGACAATAACCAATGGAATACTGGCGAGTATGACTCCATGTTTTCTCGCAGAAGCAATCCTTCACCGCATAGAAATATCCCTCAGGCATGTCGAAGAGGTGGTCGATGTTGTCATAAACTTGTGTGTCGGCATCCAAATATATCATCTTGCTGTAATCATCAAACTGCAAGCAACAGTACGAGTATCAGGAAGCATAACCAGCTTGAATCTTATTCTGCAAAATAGAAATGATGCAAAAGGGATATTTACATACATAGCGCACAATTTTTATATATTTACATATTAAATATTTAAAATTAAAAATTCATAAATATAGCACATTTTTTATGTTTTAAAAAATACTTTTTATTTTAAAAAGTTAATAATTATAATATTTTTGATATAATACAGATGCTATTTATATAAATATTATAATATTTATATTAAATATATAAATATATAAGAATTAGGATATTTACATACATAGGTAGGTCACTGTTGATTCCATTTAGAGTTTTTTTATTCTAGAAATACTATAAATAAATAAATTGAGCAATAAAATAGATTTGAGAACATGCATGAACTGTCGTTCACTTCTTCCCTAATATATTTCTGGAGTTTCAGGAAATCTCAAAATTGAATACTTATCTAATAATATTTAGTTAGTAATTATAATAATGGGTTTTAATTGCCCATAGCTAGTTAATATGTATTAGATTGTTATTATATATCTAATTAGTGGTGGAACTAAAAATATTTTCTAACAAGGGAGTAAATAATTCCTTTAAAAATGCCTTAAATATTTTTAGATCAATATTAATAGTTTTAAATTTATTTTATTTTATTTATAGAAAAAATAAAATATATGATGAATAAAAAAACTTATAATTTATAATGTCTAGGTTTTATATTTTGAAATAGTTGAATGATTACTTCATAATCGATGAAGTCTAATATTTCTTTCATAATAATATAAGTGATACTAAAGTGTTATATGAGTAAATATCAAAATTTTGATTTTAGATATATAAATAAATAAGAATTATATATTATGTATATAAATTCTCAAAAATATAATATACGTTTTTCACAGGCTCTAAATTGCTACATGTGCATGCAGCATTATTGCTTTTTTTTTTTTTTTCATTATTGCTAATTAGTGAGTTTTAATAATTCTGTACTTATTTTTTATTAAATATTCTAAACATAACAATATATATATATATATATATATATATATATATATATATATATAAGAAAAATTTGTATATCACATAATTCTTATGCATTTACATATCAAATACTTAAAATTTGATATTTACAAAATAATATTTTTTATGCATGATAATATACATTTCATTTTTAAAAAGTAATGAAAATGTTACTTCTCATATAATAATAAAAATTTAAATATTATTTAGATAAATATGAAAGTTTAGATATTAGATATTTAAATTTATATAAATTTTATGTTATGTAAATAAACATCTCTTAAGAGAGAGAGAGAGAGAGGGGAGGGGGGGTGAGATTACAAGTACTACTCACGTTCCATATACGCAGCTTAGAATAATTGATTACATAATAAGCCATAGCAAACTGGACCTTGTCCGCCGGTGGATGCACCGGTTCGAACGTTTTACGAAATTCCAAAAAATACTTTTAAGCATTTACAAAAAGCGTGGTTCAGATTATGTTTGAAAAGTCAGATAACCTTTGAATAAAAAATACTTTTAAAATTTAGATTGGTCAGATTCATAAGTGTAGTAAATCGACAAAAAACGCCTCTTCATCTCTTTATGAAATATTCCTAAAGCATTGAATTTTAGATGGTTAAAGTTATTCAAAAATATATATCGCATTAATAATATATTAAAAAAAAAATATTTTAATCAATCTCAAATTAATTTTTTTCTTCAATTTTTTATAAATTAATATATGAACCCCAATGTCTTCTAAGATATTTATTTTTTAGTTTACTATATAAATATATATTTATGTAATTGTAGAATAAAATTTAGTATATCTAACAAACATGTTATTGTTTAAACAAAATTTACCAAAAATAAACATAAATATATATTAATTATAAACAATACTATTATCTTCAAATATCAAATTTCTTATCATAAATTTACGAAATATGATATAAGATACAATATGATATATTTTCCATTAACATATTTTTAAAAGTATTACACCATTCAACATTTAAAATTTATTTATGTCAATACTTACATATAAATATCATAATATTTAATTAGTTTGTAGAAAGTGTATTAAATATCATAATTATTTGGCAATTTCTACATAAATTAAGATTTCATAATTATAAACTATTTAAACATACTTTAAATAATAGCAATCATTGTCATGCAAAATTTGTTATTATGAAATTAGTAAATTATAATTTTATAATAATATTAAACCTCTTAAAATCTATTATAAATTCAACCTCATTCAGAATCTTGAATAAATAATTAATATATGTACCAACTTATGCTAATATTAATTTCCAAAAACGCCTCAAAAAATAATAACGAAAACCCCGAAAAATTTATTCTTAAGTGAAAGGACCAAAAATTTTTTTTAACTAATTGCTTAATTAAGCAAAAAAAAAAATCGAATGCATATTAATTGTCATGATTTTTGTTATATTAATGAGAATCAACTATATTTCAAACTCTACTCATGAATTTAATTTTATCATTCACATAATCTTCTCTTACACTATTTATCAAATAGATACTTTTGCTTGGTTTAGAACAAATCCTCCAACTAATAAAAATAAAATAATAAAAACTAAGTAAAAAAATGTATTCCCAACGTTGAGCTCTCGAGCCACCTACACGACTCCAAGTCCTGCAAATAATACATACAAATTTGACAAATATTTATATGCACAAGTTAATTCACATATAAATGAACATAACACTGAATAAGTACTGCATTAACAACAACAATTGACATCACTGAGCGAATACTATGTAGCATTTCTAATCCTGACTACTTCATAAATTCTTAAAAATAAGTAATTTTATTTATGCTCCTTGTGTAAATTTAAATTTCAAATATAATAATCTTAAATTGTTACAACACCATAACAACATAAGAAACAAGTTGGAGCATGATAAGAAACATTAGAGCTTTGATTCAATGCCACAAACATAGCAACACCATTAATCAGCTTGAGCTTATAGAGGGTATCAATTTTCATCTCAGCCTCAAATTTTATATGTATCATTTTGAACATAATTTCCCATAAATAAAGAAAAAATATTTTTGAAACTAAGTTGTGATTCCAAATGAAACTTATAATTTTATTTCAGCATAAGATTTTTATCCAACCATAATAATTCCATCATGTCTTTTGCTTTCACATCGTAGTTTAAATCAATAATAGAAAAATATAGCAGCTTCAAAGAGAAAAAAATCTTCAGTTGTTCCATTATGTTTTGGCATTTGTATAGAAAGTAATAAAAGGCATGAAAGATACTGGCAAAAAAGCCAACAAAAGAGTTATATTTAAGCTTTTTAAAAAATTTGATTATCAAGGAATTTTGTATTGCAGTGTCCATGAGGTGTAATTAATATCCATACCAATGAACTAAAGGTTTGTGTTTGTGAGTTTACTAGATTATAGGTCTAAGGGTAAACCCTGAAAGCCCTCAAAATAATGAAAAAGGTTTTCATGCCTAGAATTTGAAGCAATATGAAAGCACAACTATCACTATCAAGTGAGAAACAGAAAGAGTAAATAATTCTTAAACAGTATGCAAAAAAATTAGTTTCTTAAAACTGCTTCCATCACCCACTGATGGTCTTAACATACTAGCAAACAATTGCATATAACAATGCTTACGGCATGCACAACATGAATTCTCAATACTATTATCTAGTCCATACTTGTTGATGTTCTTTGATTACAACCAAAACTTACAGACTATATATCCAGAGAATGTGCATGTTTCACCGTAATCCTCATACGCTCAATATTAAAATAAATAAATAGTATTCCATTCTAAAATATAATTCTACTTTATCTTCATGCATACAGCCATCACCCAAGATTTCAACTTTTCCAGAATTATTAATACAGAACAATCCATGACTTTCAAAGTACATTGTATAAACAAGCTCCCCAACCCTTAGTAAGGAATGAATACTTTAATATAACCACAATCAATTTCCTTCATAATAACTCACAATACTCGGTGGCTAAGCAAGTAAGTTGCCCTCAATAGCTAAACCTTGATACTATCATTCTTCACATCCTTTCACTCTCAGCCAAATCACCGAAAAAAAATTCCAAATCCAAACAATGAAAACTAGCCTTTAAAGTTCAATGAAACTTCATTTCAAAGTCAGAATTAGCCGGATGACACAATAACAATTGCAAGAATTTTTCTGCTAAAAGGACACATCAAAACTCAAATAACCCTAGCTTGCTCGTCAAAATTGCAGAAGAGATGTGAATATAGAAACGAAGAGGGGAGATACCTGTTATCGTTCCATGAACCACAGTACCGTTCTTCAGTTCAATCGAGACGGTCTCATTGTTGAGCTTCATTAAAAACCTAAGACAACAGACCAAAGCCCATCGCTCAGCAGTTGAATACAGGAAAAACAGAGGAGCAAGAAAGAGAGAGAAGAGAAGACAAAGAAATAAACCTGACGAGCTTCATCCTCGGGATTGATAGGCGGCGTAGGGCTCCGATCCAACTTACCGCAAACGAAAGCCAAAAACCTTCTGAAGTACAATTTCTCCCGAGTTCCACACCTAGTGGTTGTAGAATTTCCCGGCAAACATAGCAGCAGTAGAGGAACGAACCTTGGATACCAACCGTAGGTAGAGCTGCTCGGAATGCTCCGGATTTGCTCGGCGATGCTCGCGATTTGCTCGGCGATTCTTGGGTGATCTTCGCGTGATGCACCGTCGACCTCGCTAGGTAGCGGAGAAGCGAAGCCGAGAGGAGTTGCGTGATAAGAATCGTGGGAGAGGAGTTGGAGAACGGGGGCATTCACGACAATAGGTTTCATAAAACGACGGTCTGTCGAATAACGGAGGTAGGCGCCCGCGTTTTAAAACCGAGCGTAAACTCCGTTTTTAATTAAACGGAGTTTACTAAAATCACTATTCAAACACTTATAAAAAAAAAATATACCCACTTTTAAAAGTAAAAAGTAACAAATAAGCTTAAACAAACGGAGCCTAATTAGAGACAGATTGCCCTAGTTGTATTCTATTTGACTGTATTTTTTATTTTAAGGCTGTTTATTTTATGCAAAACTTTTAAAACGAAACCTTTTTTATTATCAAAACAGAATCAATTTTAAAACTTCTAAAACAAATCAAATTGTGCCCTATGATGTCATTTAATTGTCTGTATGGCACCGAATTATTATATGTAGATACAATTTTTACTTTTTAAAACATTGCAGTATGTAAAAGTTATAAACATAGTATTAATATTTATCACCTTGGCCGGCCATCCTATCTATCTTGGACTGTTCTCAATCAACTGACAACCCTTGGAGCTAGCCTCCAAGGGCGGTCATGGTGGGCTACCATATAGCTATATCTCTCGGCTAAGTGTGTAAAACCAAGGAGTGATCATCAAGTGAGTTTAAGTCTTCCAGCATATTTCCCAAGTGAAAAAAAAGAGAGCGAACCCTTTCCCTCATCCCCATGTCACCGGTAAGCCAGAGTTCGACCAATGCCATCGAAAAACAAGCATAGCTTGGTCCATAGGCCGATCCATTGGGAGGCAACCTAGAGCTTCGCTAGGTTCTCACGAAACATTTCAAATCACCTCTACCATCGGAGATTGCCATTGATGAGGTATGGAATCCAACTGACCCCTTAAAGAATTTGGTTTTGGTTCTTTTCAAAATGAGCCATATAGAAGAATTCCATTTGAGGCAATGATTTGCAATTGAAATCGTAATTTCATCTCCTAGATCATCAAAATTACCTCGAATCAACGGATAGCTTCCGGCTTTCGTTGTTTTTAAAGGACATATAATCTCTGTCATCCGTTCCTTTTGTTAGGAATGCACAGTTCTGATCTAGCCACACGAAATGATTTAATCCCTATAGAAAAATGTGGGATGATCTAAGCCGTCCAATCTTCGATTGAACGACTCGAATCAAATCGCATACCAAATAATGCGAATCCATGTGGATCTCATGTGGTGACACACGCCACGCGTGTAAAGCGTTACGCTTGGCGCTGTTTAAAATGGGAAATTCCTGATTTCCTGGCTTAAATAAAAGTTAAAAAAATTCAAGAAAATTAAAAATCATCTTAAAAAATAAAGCAGTTAACCAAAAAAATGTAAATACAGGTTCTATGAATTTATCTCAATGAGAGAATCCACTAAACTCAAAATCCCTAAATAATTTTGGGTACTTTTGGATTAATTTGAGTTTTAATAAAATAATCAAACTTAAACTAAACTCAAACTACTCATCCAATTAATTTCAAACTTTGGAGAAATTAAATTAGAATTAAAACACACCTTAGGCAAATTTTTCATGATTTATTGTAAAATAAGTCTGAAAATATGGAAATTCTAACTTTAAAACTTAATTTTTACAAAATAAATTAATATTAAATTATAGAAATCATGAAAATTTATGAAAACAAGTTAAATCATCATAATAAATCATAATGAACTTAAACACATCATTAAAACTCTCTGAAAAGTGATAAATCATAAAATGGCCTAATTTGATAATTAATTGAATTAATTAATCTAAACTTAAAAAATCATAATAAATCAATTAAAACTCCAAAAATTCCAAATTAACCCTCTATGGGTGTACCTTCCAGAGAAGAATTTACTAAAAAATAAAACTCATAATTAATTTTTTAATTTAGGGTTAATTTTGATTTTATTGAAATAATTAAAATCATAATTAACCCTAAACTACATATCTGATTGAGATGAAACCTTAGGAAACTTAATAGCCATAAATATTTCAAGGCCAATTGACTTTCGAATTTGAAGTTATTGAATTTCTAATCCTTGGGTCAATATAATTGAAATAATAAATAAATAAATAATCATAAAATTATAAAAATTCATAAAATCACTTCAAACATTATTTTTAACATCTAACACTCAAAAGAAAATTTTCCAATCCTTTGAAATCATAAAATTAACAATTATAAAATTAAGGTTTAATGAAATATTTAGAGAATAAAAATATAATTAAATCCTAAGTCAATAATTTATCAACTTTATAATGAACCAATTAATCAATTGGAATGAAAAATTAATTAATCATTGAATTTCATATTTAAATATGGAATTCATTAAATCCTTTGAATTCATTTAAGTTAATAAACAACATAATTTTACATGTAAATGAAAAATGAAATGTCTAATTAAATTAATCAATTTAATCAAATAATCATAATCCTTATAACTTGAAATGACTTAGTTTTAAATTGGTAACCCAAAAGTAGTTCATTCGATAGGTTTCTTAGATTATGATTAGTAAACAAAATTCTATATTAATAAATTAAACCAAGTTATGAAACTAATGTTACATTAAGCTTAATTTGAATAAGAAATCATAAAACATAAGATAATAAACTCCTTAATTAATGAAATCAAGACATCCCAAAGATGATTGAAACTAATTGAATTAAGTTATCTAATTTTATATAGGAACATTAATAAATGAAATGTTCACTTGAAATTAATTAAATTAACTTACTCAAATTCACCAACATAACATAATGAAATGTCTAAATGAAATTAATTAAAATCAAATACATCTAAATAATTAATTAAGAATATATAAATGAATAAATCATGAAATTGAAATATAATAATTCATTCAAATAATGAAATAAAAACCAAGTTTGAATTAATATATTAACTTAAATAAGCTAGTTCATTCAAGCTAATAAGCATTAATAAACATAAACATTGATGAAATAAATAAATAATATTAATCCAAAATCAAATGAACCAAATAATTCAAACATATAAAATTAAATGAAAAATGAATCAAAATAAAGGAACTACAATAAAGAATGAAATCTCTAAATTACATGAATTCTAAACTTTAAAATAGTAAATGAATCAAAATATTTAAATGTGAATCAAACTAAATGAACATTAAATTTAATCATAATATATGATTAAACCCTTAATTAAGGATGAAGGAAATACTTTAAACCATAATCAAAGGTTTTATTCTTAATATCATTAACATTGGGAGGTGAAACATAAATCAAATTCAACTTAAAAAATGAACTACTCAAATAAATGCAAAATAGATAAAGTAGGATACTTACGATCTTAGACGCTTAGAATGAATCTTCATCTTAGGATGAAGATCTCATTTTACTTGGACTTAGGATGTTGAATATAATGGGCTCCACCCAAAATGGAATTTTATTTATTCTTCATTCTTGAAAACTTAAATTCCACTTTAACATGAAAGAAAACTAAAAGTATAAATGAAATTATGAATCAATTAAATTACTTAAATTGAAACCGCCCAAGGATAAATTAAACTAATTTTAAGAATATAAAAAATTAAAAGAATAAAAAAAATTTCATAATTAGCAAACATATGGTATATAGTATGGACACCTAAGGTCAGGACTACTTGGTTCAAAGGAGGTCATGATACTTCGAACCTTTGGTTTAACAACAAAATGTACTTATGAGGTGAAATTATGAAAAGTGAAAAATCTCAAAATCAAACTAAGCCAAAATGTTGGAAACTTAAATTGAAATTTGGACTAAAAATGTTTAGCAAATTCTTACCACACAAAATCCTCCTCCACACACTTGTTAATTAGGTCACCGACCCAGGATTATGTTACGTCGATTTTCTATAGTACTCTATGATGTGAAATATTTTTTTATGATATATTATTTTAGACTGGATGGCTAGGATTGTTTGCTCGAATAAATATAGATTAACATTCTTTTTTAGACTAACACTATTTTCTATAGGGGTTGTGCTAAAAAGGACTATTGTAATAAATAAATAAATGTTGCTTTCTTGCAGGTATACTTAAGTCCTTAAGCATAGCTCAATAAGATAAGTGATCTTGGCAAGCAACTAATGCTAAGCATGTATGTTTATAAAAATAATTGTTGGTGTGTTGGGTGTATTTCTTAATATCTACTTTACAGGGTTTATAAATTTTATTTTTGGAATTTTAAATATAATTTAATCTTATAATTAAGTTAGGATCTATGGAGTCTAAGAATAGCATAAGCTGACTCTACTAGTTGGTTGTCCCCTATAAAGCCCATAGAGGTTCCTGAAGAAGGAGATGGTCCTAAAGAAAGAACCCCATAAATTTAGACTTTAGTTCTAGGGCGAGCTATATAGGGGTAGATCTCAGCTGCCTATTTTTCTCTTTCTTTCTTAGTGTTTAGCGATACCCAGGCACATTGGCTTGTTTATTAATCTAAATTGGTGTGATTTATTTTGGGTGCGTAATAGAAATTACTTGCTTTTCTAGGTTTCTTTCTATGTTGTGTTTCTATGATAAAATGTGTAGACGTTAGGCTCTTAAGAAAAATTAAAATTTTTGCCCAACTTAAATCTAAATAACCTGAAAAAAAATAAATAAAAAATTTAAAACTTCACACATAAATTAAAGCCTTAGGAACAACTTAAATGCAACTAGAAATAATTAGATTTTATGAACCATGATAACATATTGTTCTAACTTCTTGAATTGAGTGTTTCACCCATTGCACATAAGGGATTACCACCTTTAAGGATTGCAACATTCTTGGGGATGTGTGCCTTCTTAGTTTGATTTGGCTCATAATCATTTCTAATTGCATCTCATTATGAACATAAATTGCATACCCCAAATGCCTTAAATGAATTATGAGTCAAAACTTTTAAAAGTTGAAAATTATCACATTAGTTAGATGCAAATCATACCTAACATGATCCTATGGATTAGAGAGTAAGTTTAAGTTCTTAGATTCTTTTCTAAAATGCAACAACACAGTCATCTTACATAACATAAAGACCAACATCATGGATTTAAAAATTCACTTAAGTTATGTTAACTAGCAGCCCTTCCAGGCAGGTTATAAGTCCAAAAGAGTTAGGGATAAGTTTTTTTTCTCAAGTGAGAGAAAGAGCTAATAATTCTTAAAATTCAAACTAGGTTGAGCCTCTAACTTATGTTAGAAGCTATTATAGACTTAGGTTACGTGTTCTTATAAGAATAAATCTTCAACCCTAAGCATTTCTACGTTCTTGTGCTACTAGAATCTATGTTCTAGATTTCTAATAAAATATTAATTCAAACCTTAACAAATCTTATCTAAAAAATATAAAGCCCAATGGTAGGATAGTTTAAATGCCTAATGGGTAACTTAGTATCTATATTCATTTCTTACTTTATCCCATTTGGCCTGAAAAAGAACTCTCTCCCATTTGAAGTGTTCCTTTTGAAATTCTAATTTAACCATCCTTTGGAACTTGCTCAAATTCTTAGGAATAAGAGCCTATTTCTTTAATCGAGTATTCTTAAGAAGAGATCCTCATTCCTAAGATGTAATTAACTATAATTGCTTGCCCTTATAGGGAACTACAATCCAGTATAAAATAAACCTTGTCCTGCTTTTTTATGTAATTTAAGGGAAAAATCTCTAGAATATTAAAAAGACCCATTAGCCTTAGGAGTCTTTGTTTAAGTAATTAAATCCATTATAGGATAGCATGTTTATCTTTTGAGACAATATGTTTATTCCTTAATGACTAATTTGATTACCTAAATAAAAATTCCTAAAATCTCTATGATGCCACAAAATTTTTCCACATCATCAAGTTAATAAAAGGAATTAATAAAATATGGGTTACTCATTCACCGAAAGAGACTAAGTTCTCTATGGTTATTTACATTTGCAAATATCTCTAAGAGAAACTCTTAATAAGTAAAAATGCATTATTATTTTAATTTAATTTTATTAAGTTTAATAAGGAACACTCTATTAACATCAAAATTATCAAAAGGACCTAACTTTCACATTCTCTTTTAAAACTAAAAATCTTAATATAATTTTACCCATTTAGTTGGCCTTAAAAAATTTTTGAGAGGAACCCATATTAGGGATCACTTACAAATATTTTTATATTATATCTTTGACTCTAGCCAACATTAAGGTAAACCTCTTCAACAATTTCTTAATGGATCTAAGTTTTGGATTTAAGAAATAAATTAATGTCTTTCATTCAACTATTTATGTAATTTAATATGAAACTTTGAAGATTTACTTGACCATCCTCAAAATCAACCTAAGAGATTTAACTTATGGTTAAGTTAAAGTTAAAGGTAATCACCTATCATTATCCTACATAGGTCCTTAAAAAAATGTTTTTTATTCTTTTGATTTATTTTAATCTTAAAATGATTTAATTTACCATATGTAGTTCCAATTTAAATGGTTTAATAATTTACAATTTCATTTCAATTTTTAGAATTATTTTATATTAAAATAAAATTTAAGTTTTCAAGAATGAAGAATATAATAAATTCTACTTTGGGTGGAACCCATTCTATTCGACATCTTAAATCCTAATACAAAGAAGTCTTCACCTTGAATTGAAGATTCATTTTAAGTGTCAACTCTGATCCCGAGTATCTTGATTAACCTATTCTTGAATTCTTTTAAGTTGGATTTAGTTTAATTAATGTTTTAATTTTGATTTAGATTTGAATTAAGATTCATTATTCTTTTTTATATCTTTCAATTTGTTAATGTTTCTTAATTTGAGTAATGCTTAAATAATTTGATTTATTCATTATTTTAGTTTACATTTTGTTTTGATTAAATTTTTATTTATTTTCATGTGTTTTAATTATTTAATTTGTTTGATTTAAATTGATTTCATTTATTCATTTCATTAATATTATGTTAATGGGTTTGGATAAATTAACTTAATCAATTTCAAGTTTTAATTTCATTCTTTTATTTTATTGATATTATTTTTATTAATGTTTATGTTTTATAGCTTAATTTTCTCATTCAATCCTTTTGATTTGGTTCATTATTCATTTAATTATGTTTGTTTTATTTAATTTGTTTGATTGTTGAATTAATTTCATTCATTAATTTAATGTTTACTCCCTTGAAAGGATTTGATTAAAATGATTATATTTATTTGACTTAATTATTTCATTAAGATTTATGTCTATTAATGTTTGTGTTAATTTAATTTATTTTAATCAAACATAATTCATTTAAATTAATATTTTGATTCATTTTTAGTTTTGGTTTCACCATGTGTTAAGATTCCATTAAGTAACTCATCCCCTTCAGCTTAAGTTTTGATTATCAATTCATAACCTAGGGAACATAAGCTATTTTGGGCACCAATCCTAACTTAGGCCATTTCAAGTTCCTAAATTATTTTAAGTTTAATTAATTTGATTAATCACTTTTATTTCCATTTGGACTTATATTATTAGTTAACTTAAATGGACTTAAGAAGTTTTTCTTTTTTTACTAGATTAATATCTTAATTCAAATTTTAGATTCATTGCATTATTATTAAATTAATTTATTACAATTCAATTTCATAATATATTTTCAATCTATCATTTAAGTTTACTTGATTTTATTTATATTCTCACATTCATGTTATTAGTGTTATGTTAATGAATTTAGTTTGACTTAACTGAATTTAACTTTTGATTTTATTTTTAGTTTATGTTGGTTTATTACATGTTAAAGTTTAATCTCTTGAATTGAAATTTTACCAATCTTAACCTAGGCCTTTTCAATTGTTTAGGTTATTTAAGTGTAATTAATATATTTAGTCACCTTTATTTATGCTTTAGGATTATGTGATTTACTAACTAAAACAAATTTAGGAAATTTCCATACAAATGAGTGTTACATTTATGTATGGATTTCAAAGGATAATTAATTATGATCTTAATTGATTAGTTACTTTATTGTTAATTTCCTAAATTGATTATTTAAGGTTTGATTAAATTATATGTTCTTAATAATTTCATTAAGCTCTAAATACATAGTTAATTGAATTTCTAAACTTCAAAGAATTAGAAAGTTTTCTTTAAGGATTATAATGTTAATTAAAATATTTAAAGTTTATTATATGAATTTTATAATTTTATAATTTGTTGATTAAATATTTCATGTAAATTGGACTAAAGATTGAAAATTTAATAACTTCCAATCTAAAGATCAATTTTCCTTGAAATTTTATGTAAAGAGTGGTTCCTTATCAGTTTGTTTTCCTAAAGTTCTACTTTAATCAGATGTGTATTTCAAAACTAATGGAGGTTTTAATTATTTTACTAAAAGCTAAATTAAGCCTAAATTAGGCAAAATTGATTGAGGGTTTTAAATTTCCTATATTCCCCTTTGAATGATGCATCCATAGAGGATTTATTTTACATTTTTAAAAATATGATTGATTTATTATGATTTTTCTAAGTTTATATCATTTAATTTAATTAATTAATCTAATTAATTGCTTAATTATTCTTTTTTAGAGATTATGAGGTTATAGTAAGTTTTAATCATAATTTATCATCCCTTGATCTTCATTATGATGATTTAAATTAATTTTATGCCTTTTCACAATTTTCTAAATTTAAAATTAATTTACTTTATTAAATTAAGGCCTATAGTTTGAAAATTTTATAACTTAAGATTTATCTATCAATAAATCTTGAAAAAATTAAGGTGTGTCTTAGCCTTAATTTCAATTCCCCAAAGTTTGGTATTGGTTGGATTATTAGTTTGACTTTAATTTAAACTTTAATTTTATTATTTAAACCTAAATTAACCCAAAATCACCCCATAAAAATTTTGGGAATTTTAGTTTTAATAGATTCATCTCACTAAGAGGAATCCATAGAGCATTATTTGCATTTTATTAAATAAATTTTATAAGGAGTTTTAAATTTTGATAGTGATTTTAATACTTTTACATAGTGGAGCAGATTTGGCCATATGGGATCCATGTGGATTATGCATTATTTTAGTTGTGGGATGCGCTTTGATCCAGAACCATCGATCCGAGATGATAGCTCTAACCGTGGTTTCTTATGGAGGTTTCAATTGAACAATTTAACTAAATCATGGCTATCGATTCCAAATAGAAGGAATGGACAACAAATATTACATCTCCTTTAACAGCGGTGAGAAACAAACATTGTCCTTCATTCGGGCATGATTTCTAGTAATCTAGATCATGATTTCTCATGATTTCGATTGCAAAATGATCAAGGACTCATTTACAATCCATCTAAATGGCTTGATCACACTTGAGATTAAGTTGGCTTCATAAATGACCAAACTCAAATGAAAAGGGCGAGGTTTTGGAGCCTACCTCATTGGTGGCAATCTCAAGTGGTGGGGATGATTCAAAAATGTTTGTGGGGATGGAACGATACTCTGGATGCAAGGAATTAGATCTCTTCCCTATGGATGGGCATGGTGACCAAGCTACAGGCTTTTTTTGATTAGTTTGGTTGTTCTTCTGCTTGTCAATGGTGTGGGATTCTGGGGAAGGGTACGCACATCATCATTTTTCTTAGGGAAGGTGATATGAAGCTTTGATAGGCTCGAGAATGGCTCTTCTTTCTTTTGCCATAGTTGGTCAAAAGTTTTAAGGTGAAAATAACCTTACCTTAGTCAGCCAAGGTGATTGCCACTTTTCAAGGTTAGCTCCAAGGGGTGGTCAGTTAATTGAGGTGAGTTTAAGGTGCTGAGGTAGTGAATCAAAAAGAAGGAATGATTGGGGAGGAGAAGTTTGTCTCCATTCACTCTCTTCTTTCCATAGTATATTTTTTTCTCTTGGATGCATTTTAACCTCCTCATGATATTTAATCATGGCTGAAAATCATCCTAGCCCACCTTAAGATGAGTTTTTTATGATTTGGAAGATGATTAGTGTAAGCCCCATGCTTACATTTCTATCTTCAATGCAGAGCTTAAATTAATTCATAGTGAATTAATTACATTTACTTTGATTAATTGATTTTAGATTTTTAAGTTCCAATCATTGTTGATAATTCAATGGGCAATTATGAATGTAATTATTTCATGCCAAATGAGAAGTTGATGTGATTTGAGTTAGGTTTTACCCTTTTGACCCAAATTGGTCATATTGGATCACTTAGTTCAAATGCCCTTTTTTAAGATTTAATTTGGGTTCAATCATGTTTAATTACATATGTAAGATGATTTGGAGTGATCAATTTCATTTGATTTAAGATTGATTTTAATTTTGAACCTATTTGACCCAACTTATGCTTAATGGGATAAGTTAGGTTCATTTGGATCAAATGACCAAGTAAGTCAAATTAAACCCATTGATTTATTGTATTTGTTTTATTTATGATTTTCAAATTATTTTGGACAATCAATTTGATTTGATTTGGATTTTATTTGGTTTAGAGGGAATAGTGAGGAGAAGTAATTAGGACCCTTCTCTTAATTACTTTCTTAAATATATTTCCCTAGGATGGTTAATTAACATATGTAATAATTATGGGTTAATTAAGAAGATTAGTGATAATGTAAGAATTAAACAAAATTAGTGATTGACTCAAATAATTCAAATATAATCCATTAATTTCTCTTTATGTGTTTAACAATATGAAGTTATTAAGAAAATTATGGTTAACCCATTGGTATGAAAAAATCATAAGGGTACCACACTTAGATTCTTTCCTTCTTTAGTATAGTTAACTCTTGAACAGAAGCTTTATTACATTAGATTCCTTTAGGTGTATTACAAATTTTATTTTTGCAAGAGCATATCATTGAAGGACCATGATCAAATAGTTAACTATATTAAAGAAGTTTAGAGAAGGGTAATTAAATTGATATGCTTAATGACTTGAACCTAATAAATCCATAAAATCCATTTATTTGCCCTCTTTAAATATATTAAATCACTAACATAGGGTGGGATAAGTGTTAAGTATCATCTCTCCTCCTTAGGTTTCAATAACTCAATATCAAAATCAAACCTCATAAGAACTTTGATTAGTCTTAAGGAATGTTTATTTGGCTTGATTGTCCTTAGGACTTAATGTAATTGAATATTTTATATGGCAATGTATAATTACTTCTTTTCAATCATCATAAATGTGCATGCCATTTGTGTCACATGTTCATGTTTTTTTTTAAAAGAAAAGAGAATCAAAAGAACATGATTACATCTAAGTTGCATTTGCTGCAGAAATAATATTATATGGTGTGGCTATTATCACTAATAAATCCCAAATTATTTTCAAAACTATAAGCTAATGATGTAAATTTTAAGCTAATGTTGGTTAGAAATATTTAATAAACTTTACATTTAATTATAATTTTAAAATAGTAAAGAATTTGTTTTATCTTTATGTTTCATGTACATGTGTACATGCATTTGAATTGGCAAGTATATAGTATGGACATTCCATGAATATGAGGCTTTAGGTAGCCCCAAAGAGGTCTTAGATAACCTCACTTCCCTGGTTTAACAATGGCACATATTTGGTTAATTTCTTTTATTAATGTGCTAGAATTTAAAATAAAACTTTGCTTTTCATGTCACTAAGCTTTGCATGAATAAAAAGATTTGTTATTATATAATCTTTGCATGATTTTCATCTCTAAGATTTTGTATATGTTTACATATGTTTAATTTAGAAAGTATAAAGTCTGGACATCCCAGAATGTGAGGCTTTAAGTAGCCCCAAGGAGGTTTTAGATAACCTCACTTTCATAGTTCAACAAAGGCATGTACTTGCTTAAATCACTAATACACAGAGTGAAATCCTTCTTTTCTACCCAAATACATGCATTAATGATCATCAAGTGTGTGAAATATAAATATGTATTGTATGTATAAATATGTGTATTAAATCAAATATCATGAACAATAAAAATGAAGAAATGTGTATATTATTGACGATGGAAAGAAGTGGTGGAATTTTATCCTTGTAATAGTGATTCAATTTTTTTAATCTTGAGATGCCATTCATGTTTGAATAAGACTCCTTAAGACTAACCCAAACTTAGGCTTAATAAAAATATTTAATAAACAGTCCACGAAAAAACCAATGTCATAATAATATACCCTTAGAAAATAACTTAGGATATGGATGGAGTGGGTCAAACCCCTTTCTTCTCTTCATAATAATTAGATATTATTAAGTAAGAATAAAATGAAACAAGAAAGTGTAAATTAAAATTAATCAATTCATTCAAATATTTGAAGCAAAACCTTCCCTAATGTTTAACTTTAATAATTTTGAACTTTAAATAATCACACTTATAAAGCTTAGTTTAGGCACCCTCAACCTTAACAACACACACATTAGTATGCTAAGTCACCAATTCTTAGGTTAAGCCTATGTATGTTGTTGTGTTATGTTTTATTTTATGATGTAATATTTTAGACCTGGATGTTAGGATTGTTTGTGCATAGGCGGATGTTAGGTCAAAGATAGTCTAATAATATTTTTTTGAGTGGATTATACTAAAGGGATCACTGTAATAATAAGTAAATATGAATGTTCTTGCTTGTAGGTACTGCTTATGCCCCTAAGCAGAATTCAATTAGGATAAGTGGACTTGGTTACCCAAGTGTAGGGTGCTAAGTCCAAATATGTGAAATATAATTGCTTGGCTTATATGTTTGTTTAACTTACATCTATTTTGCAAGTGTAGTTAGATTTCATTTTTCATAAATATGTAATTTTTTTAATAGGATTAGGATTAGTATTATGGATGTTAGGATGAGTAGTGGCTAGAAGGAAAAGATATGGGAGTCCCTATGAAGCTTAAAGCAAACCAATCTAAAAGAAGGAAAGAAAGACAAGAGATTGAAGAACCTCATAGCATTCATTTTAATTGTAGCATACTATTGTAATCTAGGTTGTATAAGGATATAGTTCAGCTACCCAATTTCTTTTCTTTTTTAGGGTGTATAGTGGTATTCGACCACACCGGCCTCTTATTCTTTTATGAAATTCATATCTTAGATTGTTGTGTTTAGATTGTGCAATAGAAATGACATATTTTTCATAGGTTTTTTAAAATGTGGTGGTTTAATATATGGCCTGGATGCGATAGGCTCTTTAGTATAAAATTAAATTTTCTACCCCCTCTAATAACTCATAATTAAATCCTAATATAATTCATAACTTTATTTTAAAGCCTAGGCTCTTAATTAAGATAAATAAAAAAAATTTAGAAACTCCTTAGTTGAATATTGTATATTATCACACCATGCATGCCATATTGTTTCACTCTTGAATAAGGAGGGTCTCCACTCTTGCACGATAAGGGATATGCTTAACTTTTGAGGGCGATCACTTCTAGTGGAGAACATCTCTTCTTGATAATTTGGCCAATAACTCTACTTCATCATGCATGTAGACATAATCATCCCAAACTTTAGTCTAAAAAAGAATGTGTCAAAATGATTTAACTAGTCTAAGCTATGTCTTCATACTAATCATGATCTAGTCTCTGAGTGAGTTTAGGATTCTAGCTTTCTTTCCTAATTAAATAATATCTTATCTATCTTGCATCAATAAATACTGGCCTAAATAGTTTTAAAGCATAGAAGGTGTTAGTTGGTGGCAACTCTAGGCAGTTGTAAGTCTAGAAGAATCGTGGTGTGTTCATTCTCCCTTGTAGAGGTGAACTATTATATTCTATCTTTCCCGATTAGACTTAGGTCATGTTCTTTGCTTGTAAAGTATTTTAGATTTAGGTTTGTTTCTTGTTTTCTTAGAGTATAAGTCCTCTCCTCTTAGGCATTTTAATAATCTTGTGTTGTTGGACTATAAGCCCTAGCATTCTAATAAGATTCCAGCTTAAATAGAAGTAAATTCTCTCTCTCAAATATATAAAGCCTCACGATAGGGTAGGCTAAAGCACTCACTAGGCTACCTAGTATCATGGATACTTCCTACCTATTCTCCTTTGAACTCTATAAATAAGTCTTCCTACTTGAACTCTCCTATTTGATTTCCATAAATACCTAATCTTTTGATAGTCTAGCTTTGAAATCTTTAGAGATATTTATTGAATACTTTAATCAAGAGTGTTCTTAGAAGGTTCCCATTTCCTAAGATGTAATTAACTATAGAAGCTTACTTTCAAAGGGAACTAAAGAACTCAACATAAAATAAACTCTGATTTACTTCTTCGTGTGAAGTAGGGAAAATATCTATGGTATTTACATAGACACATATGCCTTAGGAGTCCTTATTAGGTGATTAGGTCTATCCAGGGGTGATGTTTCTATCTTCTAGGGTAGTACATCATATCTTAATGTTGCACCCAATTATTTCAATAAGTACCCCCTAAGATTTGTGTGGTGTCCTTACGGTTCCAAATTAAAACACCACACCCATTTACAGCCCAGCCTATAACTAAAAATTTGATCTATGGGAGTCTTCTTTTAAGATCTACACCTTTCTTTGGAAACTCCAAGGTCTTCACTGGGGACCACCAATGAAAGTTAGCTCTACTATTGCTAGACCCTATAGATCTTAACCTAATTCTAGGATTAAATTATATTATGAAATTTCAAAATAAAGTCCTAATCCCTACAAAACAAAAGTGTATTGCACATGACACACCAACATTTTATATTTCAAACATATAGGTTTAGTATTAGTTTCTTGTCAAGCCCGCTTGTCCTATTCGGCTATGCTTAGGGAATTAAACATCACTTGCAATAGAATTTATTATATATATATATATATATATATATATATATATACACACACAGTGGTCCCTTCCCTTTAAGAATAACCCTTACAAAAAATAGTGTTAGCCTAAAATGAATGCCATATCATCCATAGTAGCGGGCTAATAATACTAGACATTTAGTCTAAAACATTACACAACAAAATAAAAAAAAGTATCACATCACAAAACATTATAGATCATTGGCTGAACCTAAGTCTTAGATCGCTGACCTAATAATCTAGTGTGTGAAAAAGGTCTTGAGTGGTATGGCTTTTCTAGACATTTAAAATTTTGGCTTAGTTTAAAATTAAATCTTTTACTTTTCATAATTTTATTTCATAGGTACATGGTATTACTAAACTAGAGGTTCGAGGTATGAAGATCTCCATTGGACCAGTAGCCCTAGGACCTCGGGTGTCAAAACTATATACCATATGATAGTTAGTTATGAAATTTTTGTTTTTATTTAATTTCTTTTATTTTATTCTTAGAATTATTCAATTTTCCATTAGGTGATTTTAATTTAAGTGATTTAATTAATTTATAAGTTTTTTTTCCATTTAGGTTCACTTTTGTGTTAAGATTGAAGTTTAAGATTTAAAGAATGAAGAATAAAATAAATTCCACTTTGGGCAAAACCCATTCTATTTAATCATTCTAAATCCTAGTAGAATAAAATTTTCATCTATTCTATGGGTCAAAATAAGATTTGAAATATCTTAATTAACCTCTTTTGAATTCATTTGAATGATTTATTCTAAATTGGGTTTGATTTAATTAATGCTTTAATTTTTTTAAGGTTAGAGTTTATATAATGAAATGTTATTAATATTTAAAGACTTCATTCTTATTACATTTCTTTTATCTTGATTAAAGTTTCTTTAGTTGAATTTATTACTTTTAATTTTAGTTTAAAATGTTTCTTTAAGTCTTAACTAAAAGTATATGTTATTATGATTTTATTTAATTTTAATTTTAGTTTAATTTAATATCAAATGAGCTGATTCATTTATATTTTATGTTATTTAATTTTTTCATCATATATCACGATTAAATTTAATTTGATGTTTGCTTCTAAGTTCTTTTTGGTTTCAAGTCATTATATTTATTTATTTAATACTATTTACTTTTTAAGTAATGTAGAATGTTTATAGTCTCATGGCTTAGGTTTAGATTAAATATTCATTCAGTTTCATATATTATAATTAGTTAATCTATTTTATTTGAATTGATATTATTCATTTGAATCATTAATGTTTATGTTTATTATTGATTATGTTTATTAGCTTGAATGAATTAACTTACTTAATTCATTTAAGTTTATTTTTTTTTAACTTAGTTTAAAGGTTTTGGTTATATCATTTGAATGATTTATTAGATTTCAATTTCATAACATAAGATGATTCATTAATTTATATATTTTTAATTCATCATTTAGGTTAATTATAATTAAATTTTATATGTTAAAATATCATTATTAATTAAATCTCTTAAAAAAGTTTTATTTATCAACTTCAATGTAATAAAGTTAGGAAATGAATTACTTTAGGCACCAAACCTAGTTTAGGCCATTCCAAACTTTTATGTTATTTAGGTTTAATTGGTTTGATTAATTATTTATTTATTTATTATTTGGAATTATGTTATTCATTAACATAAATGGGTTTAAGAATTTCCATATTAATGAATTCCATATTTGGGCATGGAATTCAGAGGTTGATTAGTTTTGAATCTCAATTGATCAATTGATTTATTATGAATTTATCAAATTGATAACTTAATATTTGATTAAATTTTAATTTTTAGTCATTTTATTAAATGCTAAGTGCATAATTAATTAAATTCTTTAGCTTTAGAGGGTTAAATTTTTTTAAGTGTTATCATATTAATGGAAATGATTTAGATTTATTTTATAAACTTTTCTAATTTCTATACTTTTTTATTTATAATTTTATTTAAATTGACCTAGGGATTAAAAATTTGATAACTTATAATCCAGAGATTATTTGGCTTTGAAATTTTTATTGCATGTGTTCCTTGCTAATTTAAGTTTCCTAAATTTTTATATTAATCAAATGTTTAATTTAATATTAATTAGAATTTTCATTATGTTAATAAAATCTAAATTAAGCCTAAATTAGATAAACTTCATTAAGTGTTTTAATTTTCTTAAATTTCCCTCTCGAAGATGAATGTATAAAAAGTTTATTTAGATTTTTCAAGTTTTAGTTAATTTATTATGATTTTCTAAAGTTCAGTTAATTAATTAAATTAATTAAATCATTTAATCCCTAATTAAGGTCATTTTGGAGATTATGAGGTTCAAGTGTGTTTAATGATGTTTTAAGATTCAGTGGTGTTCATTATAATGATTTAGGCTAATTTGATAATTATTTATAATTTTTTGATTTAATATTAATTTATTTCATTAAATTAAGGGTTTATGATTGAAAATTTCATATCATTGAATTTCTCTTCCAATAAATTCTTAACAATTCATCTAAATTTGTATTAACCTTAATTTCAATTCTGCAAAGTTTGACATTGATTGGATTAATGGTTTGAGTTTAATCTTGGTTTAATTATTTTCAATTAAATATAAATTAACTAATAAATACCCAATAAAAATTAGGGATTTTGATTTTGATAGATTCTTTTCACTGAGATGAATCCATAAAGCTTTTATATGTATTTTTTTACTAAGTATTTTAATTATTATGATTTTTTAAAGTTTTTATATAGTTTTTAAAATCTAAAAAATTAGGATTTTCATTTTAAAATGATCACTGCCACATGGTGTTGATATGGTGCCACTTTACATGCAATGGTGCATGATTCATCTATGTGAGATCAACGTAGATCTCGCATTATTAAATGGGACACGTGGGATTCTTTATGACCCTCTCATCTTTGATCGGACAATCACAATTTCACCGTGGTTCTTATATAAGTTTCAATCAAATTATCTAACTAGATCTCAATCGTTCATTCCTAACTAAAGGAATATATGTTGGAGATTACATCTCCTCAGTCAATGGCAGAAATCGAGCGTAGTTCGTTGAATTATCATAATTTTTGATGATTTAGTCAGCATAATCACTCGATTTCAATGGCAGATCCATCAAAACCTCATATGGAGTGCATCTATATAGTTTGATCTCACTTGAGATCAAATTATGTTCACAAAGAACCAAACCAAAATGACAAGGGGGTCAATTTTGAGGCATACCTCATTGGCATTGATCCTTGATGGCGGGAATCCTTTAAGCACCTTTATGGGGATGAGGTAAACCTCTAGGTATAAGGAATTGCCTTCTCACTCTCTTCTTGATGGGTCATTGAACCCTATTGGCACAAGAAAGGAAGGGTGTGCATGATGTTAGAATGTAAATAGAAGGTCTCTCTCACTCTTTTCCTACGTGTCTGAGAGCTTTATCCCCATGAAGAAAGTGAATTGGAATTTTCATGGTGATTTCCACTCTTGGAGGCTAGCTCCAAGGGCAATCAACTGCTTAGGATGAGCCCATATCAGTTTGGAATAAAGAGGTGGATGAGACATCCAGGAGGGAATTGGGATTTATCTTTTTTTGCATGGATTTCCCACTTTCTTGACATGACAACACCTCATCTCTTCTGACTTCACTTCACATGGCATCTCTTGGATTTTTGGCACCACCACAACACCGCTTTAGATTGGTGGTTGATTGGTCAAGTCAAACCAAGATGATTTATGGGTCACACTCAAGTCCATTTGAGTTGGATTTGATGATTAAGCTTATTTCAATGGCATTTGGATTTAAATTGATTAAAGTGATTTGATTACACTTCTTTTGATTAATTGATTTTTGATATGAGTTTCAATTACTATTGATTGTCCAATAGAAAATTTATTAGCCAATTTATGGCTTTAAGCTAAGTTTGGCTATTTTGACTTAAATGGGTTAACTTGAGTTTAACTATATCAAATGACTAATTAGTCTTAATTAAAATTTATTTAACTTTCAGTTGTGTTTAATAAAATGTTTGAGATGATTTAGATTAATTAATTTTATTTCATTTAAGGTTAATTTTGGATTTAAATCCACTTTGATTCAAATTGGGCTTAATGGGATAACATGGGTGCAATTGGGGAAAATGACCAAATTGATCAAATTGAACCTAGTAATTTGTTGAATTATGTTTAAAGATAATTTTCAAATGATTTTGGACATTTAATTTGAATTAATTTTAATTTTATTTGAGTTTAAGTTCCATAATGTCCATTTAAGTTTATTTAGATCTAGTGATCTAATAAACCTAATTAAGGCCTTATTGAATTTAGATTTCTTTAGATTCGTGTTTAAATAAGTTCATTCAATGTTTTTGATCTTCAAAATGATCTAATTTGGTCAAATTTGGGAGGGTTGACATTTGACCTAATAGGACCTACATAAGTCAACTATATATCCAATGTTTGACCATCTTTGACCTTCATTTGAGTTTAATTTTAAATACATTTATGTTCATGTAATGAATTTATGCTTTCTATATTCTTTAGTTTTACTTTATTGGGATTTTATTTAAATTTTCTTAGGTTTAGGTGATTTTGAGCTTAAGTAGGATAATTGGGTTAATCATCCCAATTACCTTGGTCTAATCTCAATTGGATTTAGATTTTAATTAGAATGTGTTTAATTCAATCATTTATTTAGATCTGAGTTTGATTTGAGTCCACCTAGTACTATTAGGTTAGGTTATACCCTAGAAAGGTTTACTATGTCACCAAGTATATTGTCCTAAGTGCTTAATCAAGAGGCTCTTAATATAAGATTATGTGTTCTAATTACTAGTTTATAGATGATGTTAACCTCAACCAAAAATGAGGTAAATAGGTGTTTGGAATGATCATGAGGTTTGGATTGATTCCATTTGGCTTAAATCAATTTGAATTTGGGTTTTGGCCTTATGGGATTCAAATGGGTCAACTTGGGTCAATGGTCAACTTGACTTAGTTTAGTTCAACGGATTTGCAATTAGAATTCAATCAAGTTTAATTGAGATTTAGATGAGTTTGAATAAATTGGATTTTAATTGAATTGAGTTGACTTTGGGTTTAGTCCTCTTAAGCCAAAAATGGGCTAGGTTAGGTCAATTTGACCATTTGGCCAAATTGATTGTGATGAATTAGATTTGGTTTAGGATTAATTGGTCTTGGTTAAGATTTAATTTGTGGTCAATTGGTTTAATCTTGAATGGTTAGCTTGTTATGTGGTTTAATTGAGTTTAGGGTAGGAGGGCTATAATCTAACCCTAGGGTTGAGCCCTATGAGTATGTAAGCTTAGGCTTAGTGTTCTCCTAACCACTATAAGTGTCTTAAGTCTAGGAATACCTTAGTGCCTAGATAGATCCTAAGTTTAAGGAAGATGTAGTTAACCTCAATCTAAAAGGGAGTTCAATGAATTGCAAATGTGGGAAATTAGCTTGGAGACCAAAACTTTAATATAAAATGCAATGACAATCCACCTATGTAAGACAACAAATGGTTGAGAAGGGATAATTTGGAGAAGCTAGCTACACTATTTGCATTAGACTACATGGATTTAAACTCTTTAAAGAAGAGTTCTTTGAGGTTTAATAAAAATGGTCTAACATAAGGAAATTCAATTACAAAAGATTGAGCAAAGAAGATGTAATTCAAGCATGGAGATTCAATTACAAGAAGTAAAAAGCCATTAAAGAGGAATGATCCTTTAGTCATTTTCATGTTATGTCAATTGCCTGTCATGTTTATGTGTTTATGTGTAAGAAGTATATAATTATATGCCATGTGATGTGGGAGGAATGAATTATTGATTAGCTATAATTAATTATAATTGAAGATAGTGGTGGCCACTTTAGAAGAAGAAGTTAAGAATGTGTGGGTTGGCCCACCATCTTCAAACCTCTCCATTTTTAACAAGTTTGAACTTGGTGTTTGTATTAAAACTCTTTTGTAATTATTAATAAAAGATTTTAGCAACTAACTTTTAAGGGGGTTTAGACTGCACATGTTACTTTAGCAAGTGGCCTAATTTTCATGAATTTTTTTTTGTTAAATTTTCTTTTGATAATGTTTCATTTATATTGTCCTCTATCCAAGAAAAAATTTCTCACATAATTCTCCCACTTTAAAGCCTCTAATTGTCCCTTTTTGTGGTCGACCTATACTATGTCAAACTTGACTTACTCTTGTTCAGTTGGTGTTTGGTGTGTGTAAACTCACTTAATTTTGTAAGAATTTAAAATTATAATAGACATCCTAAAATTTCATCTCCAAGTGAAAATTTGGGTTTATACTTATTGTAATATGAAGTTTTAGTAACCCTAAATGAAAAATCAACTAGTTAGTTAAAAATTGTTTTATCTAACTAGTCATGGAAAATAATCCAAAATAAATATCTAAACTTAATAAAACTTGTGGATCATTTAAGATCATAACTAAACTTAAATCTCTACATTTTTAATTTTATTTCACAATGTTTATAGTTATGTAGAGAGAGTTTTAATTTTAGTAAGTTAGTGTTCCATATTTGAGTTGTTGTTTGAAGGGGCTAGCCATTCTCTATTATTTGCATATCTTAAATCTCACTCCAAATTAAACAAAATCATAGCCTTTCACTTTTCTAATCATCTTTAAAAACAACTTATCCTTTAAATTGGTCACTCCAAGTGACTCAATCACTAACTGCATCAAAAGATCTCTAATGCATGATTTACTTAGCCATATTATGAATGTGCACTAGAGCTTAGCAGATTTTAATTACATGTCAGCCGTATTTTACGCCTCCTCTAAAAAGTAATATTAAACTAAAAATTAGTTCAAAATATATGATTAGGGAGAGCCTTAATTTTAAATTTAAAATATTTTTTAATCAATTTTAAGTAGTTTATCATTTTATTAAAGTTGACAAAAAAATATTTTGTCTAATGAGCCTAGTAAGAAATCATTTATAACCCAAACAAACATAGCCAAATAAGAAGAAAAAAAAAATAAAAATCAATTAAAGTAAAAATAAACAATCACTATGGTGTGATAGCTATAAAAGAAAAGTTAATAGACTAGTGTTGTTGGGCAATATGCTTACTCATACTTAGAATAAAAAAATAAAAAAAAGAATAGTCAAGTTTTACACAATCTTCTCCTACCAACCAATACTACAAATCCTTACTCTTTTCAAAGGAGCTTTATTTAACTAACATCACATTAGAAAAATGTAACAACTTTTTGTTATCCCAGATACTTTTGATCAGGCTCCCATGATTTGTAGTTTTTCATTGAAGAATTAATAGTAAGACCTTCTACTTTAAAAAAAAAATCTAAAATTCTAACAGAAAGGAAATATAATAAAAAATGTACATGACTAATATGAGCCATCATAGTATAGTAAAAATATCATTAAATAAAAATATAACATCATAGATTAATGATATATTTATATGTTGATGCATAGCCCCTATAAAAGTAAAAAAGTAAAATAAATAATGGCTACACATTGAGCACAAGCAGAAGCATATTTTTAACCTAATGAAACAAAAAAAACCAAAAAAACACAACACATCATAGACCAAATAAAACAATCAACCTTATATTTTGACATTGCTGAAGCAACCTTGATCCGAGCATTGGTTTAAGCATTAAAACAACATAACTACATCATATGTATGTTAGGAGACTATAAGGTTGAAACTAGCACAACACTTAAGTATGTGTAACCATGCTAGCTCATTTGTAAGAGGTCAATGATCCTAAAGCTTATCACTTATAGTGAATCAAATTAATAGGCTTTCAAGATTATTAAGCTTAGCAATTGACCATATAAAGTGTAATTATAATTGAAGTATTTTATTTTTAGATAAACTATCTTCTAGTAGTATGAACCAATTATTCATAATCATAATCAAGTCTTGGCTCTTATATGATGTACTCTAATCTAAAGTTCTAACATCACTTTGTATGCTCACATATACATTAAAATGATAAAAGTAGTTGAAACCAACAATTATGAGATATATATTTAGATGTTGTACACTTAAATATAATTCAAATGTTCAAGAAAATTTTAAACACTTGAGGATTGATAGGTTCTTGAAAGTAAAAAAGTATTTTAGATATTTAGAGTGTTAGAGTAATGAATAGAAACTATATATTTTGAGAAGGAATGGGAGAAAGTGCAAGTGTATACCTAGAAGCCAATGTGCTTAATCATAGGGTAAGATTGAGCTATGGAATGACCTTGTCAAACTAGTATGTCTCATTTTGGTAAAAGTTTCACCAAGGATGGCATTTGCTAAACTTCTGTTGAACTCATCCCAAAGGGTGACTAAGTTCATATAGAGGGAATAGTATAATAAAAAAGTATGACTATTATGAATGGAAAAAAAATTAATGTGTATGATTAGGCCTTGAGATTTTTTCAACCAAGCAGGCATGATTGATGGGCAAAAAGGAAGTGTTGGTTGACAGAATTAAACCAGTATAAATAAGGACACTTAGTCAATGGAATTAAATATGTATTAGTAAATTGGTAAATAGTAAATATCAGGCTATATAATTGACTTAAAGGAAAGGATCAAGATGCATGATATTGATAATTCAAGCTACCAAAGTAGTTAAGAATGAAATTAAAATTCTAGAATGTTGTATAAGTTGGTCTTAGATTATGTATTCCCATTAAGATGGTTGCCCACTTAAATAACCAACTTTGATGCATATATATTAGTCTAGATTGTGTAAATTGATAAATCAACTCCATAATCAAGAGTGAGTTAAAATCAAATGAATCAAGCTATGAACTACTATAAAAGATAAAAAAAATTTGTATCCTTAGTTTAATGCACAAATGCAGTCAAGATATATGAGCATATAGGTATTTTGATAGGTTTTTTTACTCTAGATAAATTTTATGAAACATAGTAATATGGTATTTATTTAGAATGTATTAAAATATTCAAATAGAAATTGGATAATAATATTTAAGGGGTGTCATTTAAAAAGACTAAAAAAATATAAGTTATTTAAATTTTATGAAGTCCTATGATAACCATAAGGTTAACGAATTTTATCTTTTATTAAACACTTAATTTAGAAAAGAATATATATTTAACTAGTTTTATATTTCAAATATATTTAATATATAACTTGGTGAATAATTAAATAGAAAATAACTATTTTTATTATCTAAAATAGAAAAACATATCTAATAAGTTTTAATAAAGTATATTATTTTGCTAACACCAAATTGCTCCTCTAATGAATATCATGTGACTAGAAGCACTACTAGAGCAAAGTGATAATCTTAAAAATATAAGATTCTTCCTAACTTAAATAATATACATTTAATTTCACATAAGTTTTAAAATTTTCCAAAAATGTAGTGGGTTGTAGAGGACTCAATATAATTTATCTAGAATTCTTTGATATTATTATATAATTTAATAAAAAAAGTTATATTCTTTATTTAAAATTGGTTTAATGGTCGAAATATATAAGAAAATTATGATAAATTTTGTGATTACATGCTTTATACCCAAACATTCTCTAAAATAGTTTGAATTTTTAAAATTGTAGTTAATTATTTTTATTTTTAAAGAATAAAATTTAATATTAAAATATATAACTCAAACACAATATCAACAACAACAACAACCCTTTATCCCACTACATGAGGTCAGCTACAAAAATCATACAATCATGTGCTTATTCAAATCATGTGCATTTTTAAAGTTTTTAAAATTTTTTTCTTTAGATAAACTAATAATGTAATTGAGTTGAAATTTCAATATATATAGCATTCAACACGGGGAATTGAGAAAAAATTCTATCTTTTCAATATTTATACATATTATAACTTTTAAAATTAGAATATTCTTTATTTAAGTCATTTGATCCTGTGGATAAATTCATAATCACATTTTTCATAGGATAATCTTAAATGACACCATAAATCATACATAAAAAGTTTGTAATATTTTGTATCATGGTATGTGAGTTAACTCTAAAAATACAAATGATTTGGACAAGGGCATGGTTCAGCTTGATCTCAATTGTTAGCTTCTATTTAAAATGGATCAAAAAGTTGATAAGTCATTTTAAACTTCTTGTCTGGTTTGTTTAGAGAAGATGAGCAAGGCTCAGGTCGATGTGACCTGAGTTTAACTTATGGAAAAGGTTTCATCTATAGAACATTATAGGGGAAATCCTCCATTGTGAAGCTTGAGGGGGTTGAGAAGAGTTGAATGCATGGATTAATGAACCATGTCATGGTCAAGGTTGTTAGGAGGATCAAAGGTAAAGAGTGGGAGACTAAAGATGCACTAGATTGTCTATTAACTTAGCTCTAACCACCTTTAACATAATCTTAGTAGTTGAGCTCACTTAGGCTATTAGGATGCTTAGAGAAATGTTGGAACTACTTATTCAAGATCAAAGAAGGTAAAATTAATAAATTCCTCCCATGAGAAGGATTGTTCAATTTAAGCCCATTCTTGACATGTTTATCCAAGGCTAACCCAATTAAAACTTTAGGTTGGTTGGGGTTTACTACTTGGTGGAACCATTGGAAGTCTTGTAGGTAATTCAGGATCAAATTATAGGGCATAAAAAAAGCCATACAATTTTTGATCTAAAAACATTGAAAATTAAATTCATGAAATTAGAAAATAATTTCGAAAGCCATCCAAACTATTTCAACAAATTTATTATGGAGCCAGTATAATTTGATGAGATGAATCTAATATGACAAATATATCGCAAATCTAAGTGAGTTTGGACAATGAAATAGTTGTATTATATCATACTAGACTTGTTCATATAGTTTTGTACACAGGTGCTAATAATGATAGCACAATTTTTGATCTAAAAACATTGAAAATTAAATTCATGAAATTAGAAAATAATTTCGAAAGCCATCCAAACTATTTCAACTAATTTATTATATCGTACTGGACCAAGGGAGAATCTACACATCCACAGGGGTGGTTACTAGGAAAGGGTAACTATTTAATCTAATAGTAACCTAGGTAGTGCCTAAATGGCGTCGCAAAGGATGTGATCCAAATATAGTGCCGACATGGGAGGTGTTACTAGGGGCGTTATCATGAGCCCTGGAAAAGAAAGCTTATAGGTGCATGAAAGCCAACTCAAGGAGAAAGTGTAGCAGACTTACATCTTCCATGAGTGTTGTATCCTAAGGTGCGAGAACCAACAACCTAAGGTGTATCCGTCAGCATAGTGAGAACCAACCAATTAAAGGATGTCACTCCCTCACAAGAGGTACAAAGTAAAATATCTCAAAAAAAACAAAGCTTACATAAGTTCTCACAATAAATAACACAATCTCAAGTTAAAAACCAAAGATTCAAGGCAAGATAAATAAAAAATATACAATTAAGTGCATCAATATTGACAACAATTCCTTATAAGAAAAGAGGAGAGAGATCTCCCCACCCTTCTAGTAAGCACTATTCCCTAGCCTCTTCAATATTTTTTTTGTTCAGAATTATTGACTTAAGACCTCCAAAAGTGGGTATTTATAGGCTAGAGGTCAAATAAAAAATTAGCAAATTTATTCTTGAAAAAGTTAGTCCAATCGTACTATATGATTTACAATTGTATGGTACGAACACTTCAATTTACTAGGGTAAAAGCCCAAGATGATTAGGTCTTCCCAAATAGCCATAACTATTTGAACCATATGATCATGGATTGTACTTTGCAAATAGTACAAATAAAAAAAATCAACTCTCTATTTGGTCATCCTGTATGGTCTAATCATACAGTATGAATCAATTTAAGAAAAATACTCAAAAATTAAATCCCTAAAATTTAGAATTATAATTAGGTAATTAATAAATGAGGATCGATCATACTATATGATTAGTCAATTTAAGCATGATTTGTAATTATTAAAATTAATCCTTGTGGCTATCAAGTTCAATATAAATGAATCATGCAAGACAACCAAATTCTTTTATATGGTCAACTTAAATTAGAAAATTTTGATCATAACCAACTTGATTAAGTCGACTAAAAATTTAATAAAAATGAGTAATCATACAGTATAATTCAAATCATCTTGTATGACTAGTAAAATTTTTGCAAATTTTTTATTTAGTTGACTTTTAAAAATATGATCATCATATAATGTGATACAGATCATACATTATGATTTTCTTATAAAATTTTATTTTTTTATGTTCTCCAAAGTGTGTGTGTGTGTGTGCTTGGTTGTCATTCATCATTCACATGCCAAGAAAATAAAATACAAGTACCAAACATGATAACTTAAATTTTGAACTCAACTTGGATCTTCTGGTAGTCATTGATCAAGCATTTTGACAATCAGCTATAGCTCATGCTCTTACAGTGAATCTTGATTTTATTACTTAATTTTGGTTCTAATTAATGAAAAAATAATTTATTTAACCAAAAATATTTGTGATCATCAAAACTTAGAATATTAAGTGAAGGCTCATGAGGCTAACAACCTCCCCCTTTTTGTTGATGGCAAATATTTATTATTGAGTTTTGTGAGTTTAAATAATAATAACAAAATGAGTTTACTCACCCTAAATTTATATCTTAAAAAAATATGCAACGATGCAGAATATGCAAAATTTCAAGAAAAATCTATGTAGAAATGCAAAAGGTGCAAGAAATATAAAAAGAAATCATGAATGGAAAACTATACTTTTGTCCCCCTTTTGACACATAAAAAAGTGTTAAAAATATGAACAAGTCAAATACTAGTAGTGATTTGTGAATTTAAAATCAAGTAAATTTTTTTGAAATATTCTCAACACATATCTTTATAAAACAAGTTAATTTAGAATGATTAATGATGAAATTATACGTGTCATTAATTATTTCCTTAACTATCCTTTCATATTTTTACTTATATGTGATATGTCCATTTATTGATACTTCATAACTCATGTAAACAACATCAATTAATTTACTAAATTTTCTAAACATTCTTGTAACAAAAACAAAATACTATTAAAATGTCATTTGGATGAATAGAGATGCTATTGGAAGATTTAAGTAGATAGATAACTATTATGATGGGTCACTTAATGTCAAACTACAGAAGTACTATATATTTATATAATTCTTCACTTTGGAGATATTTTTTTTTATGTCTCCCAGCTTTGGGGTAGTAGTAATGAGCTAAAGACTCCTATGTCCAGTTGCTTCCTCCTCTTTTGCCTCTACTATGGCTTGAGCTAGCCACCATTTCTCACTATAGAAAGTGTGCAAGGAGTGATTTGTGAAGTGAAAAGAAATATGGTCTGGCTCCTTAGAATAAGAAATATTATATTTGTCTTCAAGTAGATAGAAAATCATGTGTCATAATGCTAAATTATATTTTCATTTAAATTTTGGGTTTCTAATAATGGTAAGGTTTTTAATATAATGAATCAAAAGATTCACCACATTGAACTGTGTGTGGGTTATGCAAAAATTTGTGAAAATAGAGAGGAGAGGTGTGATGTTAATGCCATCATCAACTTTAGTATGCTTTACCACATTTTCGTGAACAAGAGCATTAAACACAAGGCCACTAACTAGAGATTGATGTTGGCAAAGAGATGAGTTTCTAATGACCTCATTAATGGTGGTCCGACTATAGGTTGGGTCATTTGATATATTATGGTGGATGGACCAGTATTTGATATATGGAGGTAATCAGAAAGTCAATATCTATGATAGAAATTTCTCTACCACAAACTTGAGATTGAAGGACAATTCATTCACAGTCTATGGCTAGGTTGGCAAAGAATTTGAAAAGAAACTCAGAATGAAAGGGATATTCTAAGGATATGAGAAATAGCATGGATGTGTTTGTAAGAATATTAGAGACAAGGAAAGATAACTTATCTTGTGTGAGTGGCTTTGAATCAGTGATCCCATATTCATTATATTTCCTATATGCAATTTTCTATTCCTCTAGTTGGAACAAATTTTCTCTTCAATTGCTTTTGGACTAGGTTTGCACACACACAAACTCAAGAAAAAGGGTTAGAGTGAAGAGGAAAGAAGGTTTAGTGAGAAGCAAATGAGAGATGAAGCATATATATAGTCTCTTGATGATCATATTGTTTGTATATAAATAAATAAAATAAATAAATAAATAATAAAAATTAAAAAAAATATATAAAATAAAAAAAAATGTTTAGGTTATAGCATCGCAGCGCTATGTTCTTGGCATTGAGGCGCTGCCCTAACCTTCTAGAAGGATGACTGCCAAAGCTAGCTATCAAAATTACAGTACAGTGCTATGGCACTATGATCTTGGCGCCAAGGCACTGCACCGAATGTTGAGATGAAATATTTATAAGAAACACTACTATAATACGGTTGTCCAATCCACTACTAGAGGTGCTCTCTTTTACCCCTTGGTTTTCTCTCTTCCTCCTAGCATTCATTCTCACTCCCTAAGACACCATCACTATAGGATTTCTTCCTCCAAGTAAAAGGAACACTACAGACTCCAAAAATAAAAAATTTGAAGACCTTTCGCCATTGATCTTAGTTTTTGTATGAGAATAAAAACCCTCCCATCAGTCAACCTTTACCATAATAAGGGAGAAGAATGCTTTTCACTAAATTAATAAAAATATAGCATAGCTGAAGTGTCATTCTACCAATTTTTTTCTTAAATCACAAAAATAATTCAAGAATTCAATTCAATATGTCAAGTTCCATCTCATAGTGCTGAGGCGCCATGGGATTGACCCTATAGTGTCGAGGCACTAGGGGATCTGCTCCAATAACACCGAGATGCCAAAATACAACACCAAGGCATCAAACTCTCATAAATGAAATCTATAGAATCTACCCCACAGTGCCATGGAGCCATAGCACCAGGTGTTTTTCCCCCATAGCGCTGAAGCACTAGAATCCAGTGTCTAGGATTCAAGCTCTTAGAAATAAAACATTTAGGAATGTGGCTCATAGCATTAAGGCACCATGGTACAACATCGAGGCACCAAGGGATTTGTCCCCATAACATTGAGGTACCAAAACCTAACTCCAAGGTGCCAAGCTCTTGGGTTTCATTCTCTTATCATAGTTCCTAGGTGCTATACCTCGAGCATCGGCTATAATTAAAATGCAACGGGGCACCGAAGCATTGTGCTTTACAATGCTATATGTATACATCCTATCAAAATGCCACATCAATAGTGCTAAGGTGCCATTATAATTAAAATAGAATAGGACAATGCCACTGTGTACCACTATACATCCCAAAAGAAAGAAAAAAATGGGCAATCGAGCTCAGCCTTTATACAGCCTAGCCTAGAACTAAAATTTGATATATGGGGATCTTCTTCCAAGATAGTCACCTTTTTTAAGAACCTTGATAGGCTTAACAGAGGACCACTGAGACCATGCATTAGTGTGGTCAGCTCCTACTATTGCTAGACCCCATAAATCCTAACCTAAGTCATTTCAAATTTTAAAAATGAAATTCTAAACTCTGCAAATAGCATTAGGAAATACATACAACACTCCAACAGTTATATTTATAAACATACGGGCTTAGCATTAGTTGCTTTCCATGCCCACCTATCCTATTGGGCAATCCTTAGGGACGTAAGCATACTTGCAAGCAAATAATATTTGTATATTCTTTTTTAATACAACAGTCTCTTTTAGCATAACCCCCTTAAAGAAAATAATGTCATGCTAAAAGAGCATCCTATTATCCAAGCTGGGGCAAATAACCCTAGCCATCTAATCTAAATTAGTACTTTACAAAATAAAACAAAATAAAAAATATTTCATAACACATCAAAGAATATTATAGAGCATCAACTGAACCTAAGTCTAAGGTTATTGACCTAATAATCTAGTGTGTGAAGAAAAATAGGCTTATGTGATATGACTTTACTAAGCATTTTATGTTCACCTTTTGATTTCATTTTCAACATTTATTTAATTTATCATTGGCGGTTTCAATTTAAATGATTTTATTAATTTATGATTTTATTTCTATTTTTAATTCTATTTTATGTTAAAGTAATTCCACTTAGGGTGGAACCCATTCTATTCAACATCATAAATCTTAGTAAAACTGAGATCTTCGACCTAAGATGAAGATTCATTCTA
This sequence comes from Cymbidium sinense, assembly GCA_021442155.1. Taxonomy (NCBI): domain Eukaryota; kingdom Viridiplantae; phylum Streptophyta; class Magnoliopsida; order Asparagales; family Orchidaceae; genus Cymbidium; species Cymbidium sinense. The sequence goes on along the minus strand of CM038228.1, from coordinate 67,849,820 downwards.
AGGGTCAAACTAAGACCTTAAGTATCTTGGTTAACCTCTTTTGGATTCATTTGAGTGATTCATTTTAAGTTGAGTTTGATTTGACTAATATTTATGTTTCTATTAAAGTTTAGAGTTTTTAATCTTTTGGTTTATGGATAAAATTTAGAGTGTTCATTTGATTTAATCTTACTTATTCATTTCATTAATGTTTATGAATTTGGATGAGTTAACTTGATTAGATTTCCTTATTGATTTTGAATTTTAATTACTTAATTTATTTGAATTTCACTTTATTTTATTTATTTATTTCATTAATGTCTATGTTTATTAACTTAACGGAATCCATTTAATCCATTTAAGTTGATATTGTAATTCAAGTTTAGTTCAAAAGGTTTTAATTTCCATTGGTTGCTTGATTTATGAGAAATTTATCAAACTTAAGGTTTGATTTTTTTTTCTTTCATTTCCTTAAAGCCTAAGTATGTAATTAATCAAAACTCTTTAACTTCAGAAGGTTGGAAAATTTTCTTCAAGGGTTATGATGTTAATTGAAATGTTTTAATATGATTTAAAATTTTTTATAATTTCTATGAGTTTTTTAATTTATTATTTCACTTAAATTGACTTAAAGTGTGGAAATTCAATAACTACTAATCCAATGGTCATTTGGTCTTGAAATGTTTATGGCAAGTAGGGTTTTTTGCCTTCCCTAAAGTATCACTTTAATTCGATGTGTAATTTCAGATTAATTAGGATATTAATTATTTTAATAAAACATAAATTAAGCCAAACTTAAAAGGAGTTAATTAAGCATTTTAATTTTCTTGAATTCTTCTGAAAAAGATATATCCATAGAAGGTTTATTTAGAATTTTTAAAAATTTGGTTGCTTTATTATGATTTTTTGAAGCTTAAATTCATTATTTGAATTAATGAATTCATTTTATTCTCAAATTTGGTCATTTTAGGGATTATGAGGTTTTAGAGAGTTTTAATAAGATTTTAAAACTCATCAAAGTTTCTTATGATGATTTGAGTTAATTTCATATTTTTCCCATAATTATATGACATTAATATTAATTAATTTCATTGAATTAAGGTTCATTGCTTGAAAATTTCATATCCATTGATTTGCTTTTCAATAAACCTTGAAAAATTTATATAAGGAGTGTTTTATCCTTAATTTCATTTTCTCAAAGTTTGAAATTAATTGGATTGATAGTTAAAGTTTAATTTGAGTTTGATTACTTTTATTTAAACCCAAATAAATATAAAATTACCCAATAAAAAATTGGAGACTTTGGATTTAATGGATTCTCTCTACTAAGATGAATCCATAGATCCCTTATTTGTATTTTTTTGGACATGTATTTTATTTTCTATGATTTTTTTAATTTCTAGGTATTTTTTACCATTTTTGAAATTAGAAAAATATGGATTTTTCTCTTCTAAATGTTCGGTACCACGTGGTGCTGTTTTCCACATGGCGCGATGCCATTGGACCAGCTGGATCAACACAGAATCAGCTCAAAAAGTGGTGGCCATGCAAGATAATTTACGACCATATGATCTTTATTGACCTCACTTTTGGAGTGAGGATTCAATCTTCCTATCTTATGTCTAGAAGACTTTTAGAGACTAAGAGCTCCATAATCATAGGACACTTCTAGTGGCTAAGTGAACACTTAACCTGAACCTAGAGACTTTAGGAGGGTTTGCCATAGGATTAGGCTAAGCCTTAGGACCCAAGGTGACTTACCCATCCTATAGCCTAAACAAGCTCATGCCTACCTCTTTAGCCAAGATCCAAATTAAAACTAAATTTAATAAAAATCAATAGAAATCTAAATCAAACATATTTGAATTGAAATCTAAATCCAGTTGAGCTTGGGTTGAGGTAATTAGGTTGATTAACTCAATTACCATTTTAAGCTCAAAATGACCTAAGTCCAAATAAAATTAAATTATACCAAAATTAAACCAAATTAAATCAAATCAAAAGCACATAATCAATGCATAAACACAAATGAACTCAAAAATAAATTCAAATGAGGTTTAAAGTGCCAAATTGGTCATTTGACCTAGAGTTGACCCATGTGGATTCCATTAAGTCAAAAGTCAACAAATAAAATATTGTCTAAATTAAATAACTCTGAAGGCTCAAAATCATCAAATGAACATGCTTAAATATAAAACAAAACAAATCTAAATCAAATAAGATATCAAATGGATTAATTAGATCATTTAACCCACTAAGCCCAATTTAAGTTAAAACAGATTCAAATCAAAATTAATATAAAATCAAATGAAACCAATTACTCTAAATCACAATGATCACTTTATCAAACATGATTAGAGCTAAACACATCTTGGTTGAGTAACATTTAACTCAATTGAACCCAATTTGACCCATTTGAACTCAAAATGGGTCAAATCCAAGCCAAATTAATCCAAATAATTGACCAAAAACATTTCAAATAATTTATAAAACATGATTGAAACACAATCTAAAAATAAAATAACAAATTGAATCACATAAATCAATTTAACTAATTTTGGTCAAACATGGTCAAACATTAGTCAAACTTGGGTCAAATTCAAAATTAATCCAAATTAAACAAAATTAATCAATCAAAACTATCATAAATAATCAATCAAACATAATTAAAGAAAATCCAAAGCCAATGAGTCAAATTGAGTTACTTGAACCCAACCCAACTTGCAATCCCAAATAAAGTCCAAATGGGATAATAACACTTAAATCATAATGTAAAAGTTGAAATTCAACTTGTATGGTTGGGTGAAATTAAGAGAGAGAGAGAGAGAGAGAGAGAGAGAGAGGGAAAGAGAGAGAAAGAGAGGGAGAAAAACCAAATCTTGCAAAATCCCCACTTCTCCATGCCTCCCCACCTTTTGCATTTAATGGGACTGATCCTACAGCTGAAGAAGGAGACTTTGGGAGCTAAAATCCAAAGTCTCCAATCACCCATGGAACCCAACCACCTCCCATCACCATTAATGGTGATTTTTGGCCACCATTAAGAGGGGAGGAAAAGAGACCCCATTGAGATCCAATTTTGGCATTAGAGAAGCTCCAGAAGCTCCAGTGAGGAAGAGAAACCCATTCCCCATTCCTTTTTGAGGGAAAACCAACAAATTCGAGTGAATTCCAATGAAGTGTGGCAGATGTTGGTGATTATGACATTCCAAGTGGAGAAAAGAGTCCAAATTCATTCCAAAACTTTGTCTCGCATCCAGGAGTGTGTTCGAATCAACTGTACCTCTGGAAACCATCCCCAGTGAGGTAATTTCTAAATCCCGTAGCCAGCTGTAGGATCTCTTATTTGTTAGAATGCTTGCATGATTTTAGAAATTTCCATTAGATTTATCTTGCACTTTTTATTTTACATGATCCAAATGTAAATACAAACATTTTTTGATAGGATTCGCCAAAAAATTGAGCCCCTAATAGACCCATAGGGGCCAGTTTCCTATTCCCAAGCCTCGGTTTCATCGTTCGTAGGGAAGACAGCCTGCCAGCTATTAGTTCTCCCATCAATAGGGATGGTTGGCTGAGATTAGAAAAGATCGGAGCTAATTTAGACCTTTAGATAGTGGGATTTGATTTGGACCATCCGATCTTCAATCAAACGATCTGATTGAAACCTGTAGTATCCCGCTCATTTGCTATGCAAAACTGCGCAGCCTAATTGGGCATCGACATGCGAAATTGTGGGGTCCAATTAGCGCCGCGTGGCGCTCACTGGGTTGAGTGAGAAAATAAGATTTTTTTTAATGATTATTTAAATTTCAAAAAATCATAAAAATTAAAATACTCTATGAAAAATTGCAAATAAGGGCTCGTTGGATTTGTATATTTGAGAGGAATCCAATAAGCCCAAAATCCCCAATTTCTATTGGGTATTGTGATCTTAATTTAGGTTTTAGTGAAAATTAACTTTTATTAATAAATCAAATATACACATCAGATTGATATAAAATTTTTAAGATTGAAATTGAGGTTAATATACACCTACCACAAAAATTTCAAGTTAAAATAACTTATGGATTAGAAGATATTAAAATTTGAAGCTGAGATTGTCTATTTTAGTAAAATAAATTAATAAAAATTATAAAAAATTATCAAAGGTTTAAGAACACTTTGATTAGCATCAGAGAGCTCAAATTAAAGGAAAAATAATAAAAATAATAAAAATAATAAAAATCATTAATGAGCTTAATTAAGATGTAATTATCCCTTTTATTTAACCTAAACTAAATTAATTATGGTTGATCTTTAATTAGGTTAATCATCTAAGCTAAACACTTAATAAAATCAATTACAATAGATTAAATTTATAGTTAATTAAAACCTTAATTAAAATTCAAATAAAAGAACACATTAAAGTTTAATTAAATTAAAGGTTAAGTAAATTAAAGTATATTCACTAATATAAACCAAACTTAAATGAAATATTATAATCAATGAATTTAAACAACATCAGAATGATATTAATCATTTGAAATTAAAATCTTAAATTAAAACCCAAGAGAAAGGAATTAGATATTAATTCAAAGGATATTGAATTATCAAAATTTAATTAAATTAAAATATCTAATCCAAAATTAATCAATCAAAAAACATGAAATTAAGCAATCTTAAACTTTATTAGATATTAATTTAAAAGATATTGAATTATCAAAATTTAATTAAATCAAAATATCTAATCTAAAATTAATCAATCAAAATACATGAAATTAAATAAACACAAACTTTAGAATTTAAATCAAATCAAACATATTTTAATCAAATCAATTACATAAATTGAAATGGGCTAATTTATTTAAGAACCTTAGTTAGACTTTTTTTAGGATGAATTTTCATCTTAGGATGAAGATTTAATTTTATTAGGAGTTAAGATGTAGAATAGGGTGAGTTTCATCCAAAAATGGAATTCATTCTACTCTTCATTCTTGAAAACCTAAACATCACTTTAACCAAAAAAAATAAGTGAAAAAAATGGAAAATAATCATTGAATTGAAACCACCTAAAGGTATAATTCAAACAAATTCAAACTCCAAATTGACACTTAAACTAAAGGGGCCTAGAATAGGCTTTCCATACATGCCTTCTTTTCACACATTAGAATACTAAGTCACGACTTCTATCTTTAGGTTAGGATGGTGTATGTAATAATGCTGTGTTTTATTTTGTGATGTGATTTTTTAGACAAGTTGTTAAGAATATGGATCATATATTGAATGTTAGGCTATTGATAGTCTAACATTATTTTCTATAGGGGATTATCTTTAAGGCAGCTGCTATAAAAATAAATATAGATATTTTGCTTGCAGATTTCTTATGCCCTAAGCATAATTGAAGTTAAGACAAGTGGGCTTGGTTACCCATGTGCAGGATGCTAAGTCAAAATTATGAAATATAACTACTTGGGTTGTATGTATGTTTAGTTAACATCTATTTTGCTGGTGTAGTTAGATTTACTTTCATATAAAATATAATTTTGCAATAGGAATTAGGATTAGTGCTATGGGGGATTAGGATGAGCAGTGGCCAGAAAACTTAGTCCCTAGGGTGACTTGTGATGCCTTGAAGTAAACCAGATTGAAAAACATGAAGAAGTGAAGAATGAAGGCCCCCATAACATGTAATCAATTTCAATTATAACATTATTTTGTAATTCTGGGTTGTATAAAGGTAGAGCTCGGCTACACATCTTTTCTCTTTTCTCTGGTGATGTATCGCCTGAGCTTTTATTCTTTTGCGGTAGTCTATAAAATTATTTGATGTTGCATTTATATTGTGCACTAGAATTGCATGCTTTTCTTAGTTTCTTCATGTTTGATGTTTGAATGTGTGTCCTGGATATGATTGGCTCTAAGGATAAAATTAGTTTTTTATCTCAATTAATAACTTGAAATGAAAATTTAAAATGACTCATAACCTCATGATAAAGCCTAAGATATAAATAAGATAATTAAAATATTTAGCAACCCCTTAGCTATATGGTTGTATGTTTCACATCATGCATATCATATTTCTTCTTCCTTGAATTTGGGGCATCTCCATCCTTGCACGATAGGGGGAATGTTGACCTGTGAGGGCATCCCTTATGGTGAAGAACACCCCCTTCTCACTGATTTAGCCAACAATCAACTTTCATCATGCATTTAGGCATAAAGAAATCCCAAGCCTTTATCAAAATGAATGAGTCAAAAGTAATAAATTTATAAAATTTTGCATTTTAAATTAAGTCATGTGCTCATACCACTCATGCTCTAATCTCTTAGGAAGTGAGTTTAGGACTTTAGTTTCTTTCTAATTAAATAAAAGCCCAACCATCTTGAAATTTTATAAGTCTTGCCTACATTGATTTAAATATAAGGAGGTGTTAGCTGGCGACCACTCCAGGTGATTGTAAATCTAGAAGTCGGATGATTTATTCTCTCTTTTGGAGGTAAATCATCATGTCCATTCTCCACATAGATTTAGGTCATGCTTTGGCATCATGCTAAAGCTCCCTAGATTTAGGATCTGAGGTAGCTGTTTCCTTTAGGTTATAAGCATAAATCCTCATCTCTTAGAAATTTTCACAATCTTGTGTTGATGGATTATAAGTTCTAGCAATCTAATAAAATTTTAACTCTAACGAAATAAATCTCTTTAATTTCAAACATATAAAGCACAACTATGGGGTAGATGGGAATGCTCACTATGTTTCCTAGTATCATGAGCATCCCTTACTTTCTCCCTTTGGATTCCAAAAAAAGTCTTCTCCTTGAACTTTCCTAATTGATCTTCCAAATATAACCAATCCTTTGATAGTGTAGCTTTGAAATCTTTGGAGACCATAATTGTGTACTTTAATTGAGAGTATTCTTAGGGAATCCTATTCCCTAGGATGTAATTAACTATGGAGGCTTGCCTCCATAGGGAACTAAAGACTCCATCTTAAAATAAACCTTGCTTTACTTTTCCATGTAAACTAAAGGAAAGATCTCTAGTATATTCTAAGACCCATCATGCCGTGGGAGTCCTTGTTAGGTGATTAGGTCCATTATAGAGTGATGTTTCTATATTTTGAGGTAGTACATCAAACCTTAATGTCATATTTGATTACTTCAATAAGTACCCCCTAAGATCTACATGGTGTCCCACATCCAAAAATAAATACCATAGATTTTTCTAGCAACTCCATTGGGGAGAGTTCCTCTTCCATCTCGAGTAGATAATTATTGTCTCCAAGCATCGATAGTAGACTTATATTTTATATAAGCCAAGAATATCTTTCTTTCCATGGGCACTTTGCTTATTTCATCCTTAAGCAAAGGTAGCCAAAATCCTTTAGGTTGTAGGACCTCACTCCATTTAGGTCTTAAAACCTCTATTGGGTCCACCCCAATAGGTAAAAATAAATTAACTAAAGAAAGAAAAAATAACAAAACATAAAATTTAGAACCTCTTACCACTAGCTTGGTAAAGCAAGGTTCATCCCATGCTTAACAAAATTTCAGCAAAAATCTAAAGTAGAATAAAAACATCTTTTATAAAAAATTTCAAATATCTTTTCAAAATAAAAATCATATGAATCCCATTTAACATGATCCAATTTGTTAAATGGAAGTTCTCTCTTTAAAGTCAAAATTAATCAATGACAAAAATCTTCTCTCTAAAAATTTTTAAACACCTTTCAAAATTAATTGTACCCCATTTAGCATACCCAAATTTTTTAAGAGAAGGTTCCTTTATCAAAATCAAAATTAAACCAAATAAAACCTCTTCTTCAAAAAATAAATATCAAAAACATTTTTCAAACAAAATTAACCAACCCCATTTAACATACCTAAATATGTTAAATGTGAGTTCTATTTCAAAATCAAAATCAAACAACAAATACAACAAACAAAAATTTCTTCTTAAAAATGTCAAGACATTCTCCAAACAATAATTTAAAACATATTTTCAAACAAAATTAACTCTATTTAACATACATAAATTTGTTAAATGAGAGTTTTCTTTTCAAAAATCAAAACAAAACCATATATCAACACACAACAATCAATACCAACATACAATTGAACTCCATTTAACATACCAAAATTTGTTAAGTGAGAGTTCTATTTTCAAAACCAAACAACAAAAAATAAATAAATAAAAAATAAAACAAAAAAATCCTAAATTTTTGAGTCTATTATCATATTAATATTCAAAAAGTAAGGTTCCAAAATTTCTTAAGTCTCAGTCAAAGAGCTCTTAACCTACAGTCATATTAGCATTTGACTAGTGAGGTTCCAAAGAATTTCTCTTCAAATCTCTCCAAATTAAAATCTAATTATTTGAACCCCCTTATTATATTCAAATTTGATGAGTGTGGGTCCAAATTCTTTAAATCTATGAAAAATGTCTAAATCAAGTTCGACATAGAGCTTGAGAATCTTAAGATGACTTATGGTGGTTCAATATTCACTATTATGGGTCACAAAATTATTATTATTAAGAAGTTTATGATGGAATTGAACTTTAAACTAAAAAGTGAATTCTCACCTCAAAGGGGAAAGGCCATAGAGGTTCCTTTAGAAGCCAAGAATGAAACTGACAAGGAGTTTGAGTATGTCTTATTTATTCCATATAAGTATGACTCAAATGGATTGAATCCTAATTCCCAAAAGAAGACAACTCTCAAAATGACAATGATAATAACAATCATAATCCATAAAATAGCAGTATCGATGGACTTGATATCTTTAATGATTCCAACTCGGGTAGAGATGCCCTAATTATAAGCTTTCATGGTGTCACTATCAATAAAGAGTTAGAATCATCAAATTTTAAAGGTCTAATGCGATAAAACCAAAAAGAGTAGGTAGACATCAATTCTACCACTCTTTTAGAAGATATCACAGAAGTCAATTGTTGCAGTGGCAGGGTCCTATAGCTTTGATCAACACCATATGAAGAAGCAAACCAGCCATTGAAAATAATCAAATTATAAATCCTTCTTAAGATACACCTCACAATCCAACATAAGGGCATCAAACTATTCTGAAGGTTAACCTTAAGGTCCTAAACTATCTTGGAAGGTTTCCCACTAAGCTAAATAATAAGTGCACCCTCACCTTCTCTAAAGAGATAGAAAAGTGTTTGATTGGAACTTAACCTTATTCTACCTTGCTCAGTTAGTGGCAACCTCTTCAAGTCATACTTAACATATATTCTATGGAAAAGAAAGACAAGCAATCTCCTCCAGAGAACACAATATAAACAAAGACTCAAAAAAAAAAAAAATGAAATTAAAAAAAAAGGGAGAGAAAAAAATGGAATTAAAAAAAAAAGAGAAAGGTAAAGCACCAATAATACACATTGATTTAGAATCTAAAGGATAAATCATGTATTCAAGGTGTAAATTAAAGGAAAAGAAGAGAAAAAGAACATACGAAATAAATTTTCAAATTTTGACAAGTCTTTAGAGTTAGATAGCAATAAAAAAATTCTAAAAGGATGATTCGTGCATGATATGACTAGTAACTTAGTAGGTATGCGAGCTCATTGACTCCAATTCTACTATCTCATGATATTATTATAGGATTGGAAGTCAAGATTTTTTGTTAACCTCTAGCAAAAAATATATTATGAGATTTCAAATTTCCACTTCATATCTCTTTCTTCAAGCTTGAAAGAGGATTCAATAGTTGTAGATAAACTTTCAAATGAAGTAATAAAATCATCTTTTACCTAGTCTACCTACTTTGCTCAAAGAATTTTGAAAAGTTTCAAGTAGAAGATGCACTCCCTGAAGTTGAGGAGGAAATTAGATCATTAACTAATAAGTTCCAAGAAATTAACCTCAGAAATTAACCAAGTCATTGGCATTTTCCTTTAAACTACAAAATTTATCTAAATGACATTAAAGTGATATTAGAGATGCAACCTCCAAAAAAAAAAAAAAAAAGAAGAAGAAGAAAAAAAGGGGGCTCAACACAATTAAAATCATTTCATTGAAGGTTGTCGTATCTAAGATGCTTAATCTCTCATCTTTTTGGTACGTGTCAATCATTCACTACTTTGACAAAAAAAGTAGATCAAGTTTTCAAAGATAATAAGTTCCAATACTCATTCAAAAGCATAAGGTAATATTTCATGACACCTCTAATATTGGCCCCTCCATTCGCCTTAGGCCACTATTTTAAAGCTATCTCCATTTAGGGTACAACTCTTCTTGTTAATATTTATCATCAATAATCAAACTACAAAATATATGCATCAATTTAAAAGCTTGAAGGTCTCACAAAAAATACTAAAATAATAAAATAATAAAAAAATTAAAAACAAATGGGGAAAAGAAAAAGAGAGACCTCAATTAATGTTGGATATAGATGGTTTAAACTCTTTCTAAGTTAGTCTATCTCAAACTCTCCAAATCAAGATTTTGCTTCTGATCATTAAAATGCCTACTTTGGTGCTTCGAATGATGGAAAGTAGTTTAAACCACTACGATAAAAGAGTGTCATATATTTCTAATCAACAAGCATTACCTCAAAAAGCCATTACACTCAAAATCAAAATCCAAATTTGGAGAATAATTTAATTAGATGGAATGAGAAATTTCTTTCATTCAAATGCAAATTAAAGCATAATACTTGAGTAGCCTTGGTGAATTTCTTTCACTATGGATGATCAATTATGTTGACTAGGTCCTAAGGATTTTAGAGAAAGAACACTAGTCTTAGTTATTCTTGTTCCATTTGCACACACCTAAAGAAATTTAAAAAAAAAATCAAAATCAATTTCTTAATAAAGTTATGTTTTCATGTCTACATTGGTTGAGTCTGAATTCAAAAAAAAGGTAATAATAATAAAATAATAATTTAGATCTATAATCATGCTTCAAAATTCCTCATCAATCTAAACATTCCTTTAAACTTACATCCAAGACTCAATATTTATCTCCAGTGCTATTAGGATAGGTGTAAGAGAACGCAAGAGGCATCCTATTTCAATTGGAAAAACTAAGTTAGGTGTAAGAGAACCTGAGCAGCATCCTTCCAAAGTGGAGTCACAATGCCCCTATGGCACCATTTCATACATTCTTCGATTTGTTTTGGATAGTGGTAAGAGAACCCAAGCGGCATCCTATCCTTCTTTAGCACAATACTAACATAAACTACACACAAACACATATCTTTTGTCCCGAGCTACTTTGAGGTGAGGTAACGCCCCAACATCCCTCACTCAATAGCTGCTCTAGGTCGGGTTGATGCGCTACCCTGCTAGTGTGTCACCTTAGCGGTCCCTTGTTCAAGAGGATGTAAGTTTACTATGCTTTCTTCCTGACTTGACCATTGCACACTGACGAGTGCCTTATTAGCAAGGTAGGCCTTACTACGTGGCCGGTAAGCTACCTCATGTTTGCTTCATTTAAGAAAATATAAGTCTGCTATGCTTTCTTCCTGAGCTAGCCATCGTGCACTAATTAGGTCAAGTATATTTGAGGATTAGGGTAAGTCCCCCAGCAGCTCCTTTCCTCTTAACTACTTCATGTTTGGGTCCAGTCCATCTTCGTGACTCCCTACTTAGTAGTCACCCTTAGGTCAGGTTGACTTGATGTGCCAACAATGGGTCACCCTAGCAGTTGTTCCTTGCTTTGGAAGATATAAGTCTACTATGCTTTCTTCCTAGTATAGCGGTTGCACACCAGCAGCCATCCCTTGGTCGGACAGCACTTTTCGAGCTGATGATAGACTATCCTAGAGATTAGTTCCACTTTAGGGAGATGTAAGTCTACATGCCTTCTTCCTAGACTAATCATCGCACACCTACAGGCACCTTAGGTTGGTTTGTTCTCGCTATATTGACAGCTACCCACTAGGTGGATACACCACTCATGGCATAATCTCTTTAATTTCAAACATATAAAGCCCAACTATAGGGTAGATTGAAATGCTCACTAAGTTTTCTAGTATCATGAGCATCACCTACTTTCTCCCTTTGGATTCCAAAAATTAGTCTTCTCCTAGAACTTTCCCAATTGATCATCCAAATATAACCAATCCTTTAATAATCTTGCCTTAAAATATTTGGAGACCATAATTGTGTTCTTTAATCGAGAGTATTCTTAGGAAATCTTATTCCCTAGGATGTAATTAACTATGGAGGCTTGCCTCCATAGGGAACTAAGGAACCTAGCTTAAAATAAACCCTACTTTACTTTTCCATGTAAAATAGGGGAAAGATCTCTGGTATATTCGAAGACCCATCATGCCTTAGGAGTCCTTATTAGGTGATTAGGTCCATTGTAGGGTGATGTTTCTATCTTTCGAGGTAGTACATCATACCTCAATTTCATACCCAATCGATTCAATAAGTACCCCCTAAGATTTGCGTAGTGTCCCACATCCAAAAATAAACACCATAATCTTCAATCGGATGGTCACAATTTCACCCGTGGATTCTCTATTAAATTTAATAAAATATCAGACTAGATCTCGATCATCTATTCTTAACATAAGGAATGGATAGCAGAGAATCCATCTTCTTTCTCATGATTGAGAATCAAGAGTTGTCCAGTGTTATGGGCTGAATTCTAGCAATCTAGGCCATGATTTCTCATAATTTTGATTGCAAATGGATCAAGAATTGGCTTGCAACCCATCTAAATGGATTGATCTCACTTGAGATTAAGTTGACTTCACAAAGGACCAAACCAAAAAGCCTTAGGGGTCAATTTTGAAGCATACATCACTAGCATTGATTCTTGGTGGCCACCATGCTTCGAGCACCTTCACCTTGACATAATAAAGCTTTGGTTAAGAAATCTCGGCTTGTCTCTGAGTGGATCATCATGGAGACTAAAGCTCCACCATTTTCCATCAAGTTTGATCTATCTCTGGTTGGCCAGCGACGAGAGGCTCTGGTAAAGGTTCATTTGAGGTCACCTCCACCCATGGAACGCGTAGGGATCCTCAATTGAACTTGAGGATGTCTTTGGCCAACCTTTCAATCTTAGTCGAGAGCTTAGCCACCAGTTTTAGCCATTTTTAGGCTTGCGGTAGTGAGAGATTTGAATGAGAGTTTAATTTTTTATCTCTTCACCTCAGGAACATCTACGGATGTTGAGATTTCCAAAAAGGAGTCATCCTTCTATTTTTCCATGTATGGTTGAGAGCTAAATAAGGAAAGTTCAGGGTGGCCAGAATCTAGCCATCAGCAGCAAGGGCCTCAACTAAGGGGTCCATTTAGTCTCCCCTTTTCTTCTATATGTATTGGGATAGATCTTCTTTGGAGAGGAAGTCTCCCTCCTCCTTTTCTTTTCTTGGCCATGAGTAATGACATGGAATCCATGGAGGAAGTCAATCCTTTTTTTTTCTATGGTGATGACCACCCTTGGAGGCTAGCTCCAAAGGGTGGTCAACTAATTGAAGAATGTCCAAATCAATGATGGCGAAGAGGTGGATGAGGTATGGAGGAGAGAAAGTGGGATTTTACTTCTTTGTATGAAATCCCACCTTGTTATCATTGCTACACTTCATCTCTTTATGAATTCACCTCATATGACATTCCCTAGTGTTTGGCATCAGCACCACATCCTTTTGGGCTAGTGCTTGGTTGGCCAAGTCAAACCAAGGTGAATCTTAGGTTAAACTCAAGTCCATTTGAGTTGGATTTGAAGATTGTACCTAGTTCATGCCACTTGGATTTGACTTAATTTAAAATTATTTAATTTTATTTCTTTTGATTTAAATTTGAGATTTAATAATTGTTAATTATCTTATATATAATTTGGAGTTCAGTTGATCCATAGCATGTGAGGGTTTAATGTGATTTGAGCTATATTTGATTCTTTTTGTCAAATTAAATTCTCCAGCTCAAATGGTTTTTTAAGATTTATATTCAGCTTTAATTATGTTTATTTGATGATTTATGATGTTTTTTTTTAAATTTATTGATTTCTTTATATTTTAAATTAATTTTTTTCAACTTGGCACATTTTAACTTAAATGGGGTAAGTTGAATTAAATTGAGTCAAATGACCAATTTGACTAAATTAAGCTGTGTTTAGACTCCAATCATGTTTAATCATTTGTGTGAAATGATTTGGATTGATTAATTTCATTTGGTTTGGAATTGATTTCAATTTTTACTCATTTGAGCCAAATTGGTTTAATGTGTTAAGTTGGACTCATTTGGGTCAAATGACCAAATATGTCAAATTAGACCGAATGTTTATTTGGATTATGTTTAATCATGATTTTCAAATGGTTTTGGACAATCAATTTAATTTAAATTTGAATTTAATAAGGTTCATTTAGGCTCATTTGGATCAACTAGTCTAATTAGCCCATTTGAGGCCTTGTTAGTTTTATATTTATTTGATTCATGTTTAAACATGTTCATTTAATGATTTTCAGTTTTTGGAATTATTTGGCCAAATTATGGTGGGTTCACCTTTTACTAGGTGGGAGCCATATAGGTCAACCCTATGTTCAATGATTAACTTTCATTTAGAGTTAGTTTTAAGATCATTTTGATTCTTGCAATGAATCTAATGCATTTGATTTGATTTGATTTTAAATTTCTTTAAGTTTAGGTAATTTTGAGCTTATGTAGGATAATTGAATTTATCATTCCAATTATCTTATTTTAAACTCAAATGGATTTAAATTTCTATTAGAATATGCTTAATTCAATTCTTTGTTTAGTCTAGGGTTGAGTTTGGATCCACCTTATCCCACTAGGTTAGATCAAACCCTAGGAGAATTCACTAGGCAAGTTAGCATAGTGTCCTAAGTGCTTAATTAGGAGGCTCCAAATCTACGATTAAGTGTCTTGATTATTAATTTAGGGATAATATTAACCTCATCCAAAAATTATGTCAACAAATGGACCCCCAATATGTGTAGTGGATATTATCGTTGATCGAACTAGTCAACAAAATCACAAACATAAGCTTGGAAAAGTTTAGATTTAGTTTTGATTTTGATTTCAAATTTTATTTGAATTTGATTGTGAAAGATAGGAAAAAAATATACTAGAATTTATTTCGGTTTAGAATGATTTACTCTTAGAAATTCAGATTCATTGATTTCTAAGAAGAATTGAGATATCATTAGGAAAAGCACAATAAAGAGATTTTACAAGAAAGGAAGCCACTATAGATACTTACTCTTATCTAGAGGTAATAGTTGGAGAGGATTCCCATATGGATACCTACTCGTAACCAAACTATATGCATTTTAACTAAAGAAAGATACCACTAGGGGATTTTCTCTTGTATGGTTAGCTATTAGGAAGGGGTCTTCAAGGACTTGATACCAAACTAAATAGCTGAGCTGAGGAAGAGGAGCTTTCAATAGCTTAATTCTTAATCCTCATGATTTTGAGTAATAGGTAGGAGTCACATGGACTTAATTCCTAACTTGAATAGTTCATAGGAGTAGGGTCATATGACTTATTTCCACTCCTTAATTTCTTTTATTTTGAGCTAGAAAGGGGTCACAAGGACTTGAATCCAAATATAGTGAAATTTAACTAATAGGAAGGGGCCTTCAATGCTTTAATTCCAACCTGGATAGCTTGAAAAAAAGGGGTCATAATGCTTTAATGCTATCCCAAATTTTCTTACTAGGATGCCTATTAAGAGACTTACTCCTATAGGATTAGATATTAAGAGGGGGCCTTCAATGGCATAATTCGTTCTTAAATAGATACAATGAGAAAAAGAGGTCTTTCATGCCTTAGTCATTAACAATAAATTTTTGACTAGTAGGAAAGGGGTCTTGGTGATTCAATCATAACCTAAATAGTCTATTTGACAATAAGAGGTCTTGCTGACTTAGTCTTATCCTTGACTTTCAGAAATAATGCCTATTGAGGTACTCACTTCTCTCCAATTAGCTATTAGAAAGGGGCCTTTAATGGCTTAATCTAACCTAAATAACATGGGTTGACGAAAGGGGCCTTGATGATTTAATCCTAAATCTCATATTTTGACTAGTAGGAAAGGGGTTTTGATGACTTAATCTAATCCTTGTCATTTGAAGGATTCATACTAATGGACTTACTCCTCTTTAGTTAACTATTAAGATAGAGCCTTTAATGGATTAATCTAACTTAAATAGTTAAAAGGGAGGAAAAGGGCCTTGATGACTTATTCCTAACCTTAATTTTGACTAATAGGAAAGGGGTCTTGATGAACTAATCCTCACCTAAATATTCTAATTCATAGGAAAGGGGTCTTACTGACTTAACCCTATCTTATGAATAATAGGAATAGTGACATGAAAGCCTTGCTCTAAACCTATGAAAATGGTGTACAGAGGCTTACTCCAATCCCAAGAAAGACAAGAGAAGGGTGCCATGGAGGAGTTGCTCCCGACTCAAGATACATATAGGAAAGGTACCATGAAGGGCTTGCTCCTAACCTATAGATAACATAAGTGAGGAAAAGGGGTCTTTAGTGACTTAATCTTTAATCCTCAAGTTTGTTGGCTAATAAGTAGGAGTCACTTGGACTAAATCCCAACCTAACTAGTCTTACTTGTGACAGGTGTTGGAATTATTTGGTTTCATTCCTTTGTTTCACTAATGTTTCTTACATGTAAAGAAGTTTGGTAAAGAAGATTTCAAAGAGTTGAAGAATTTTTTGAAGAAAGATTTGAGCACATTTTGAACCTAATGTATAATATGCCAATGTCATAAACATGAAATTTTCATCATTTTCAATCATCTCAAAGTTATATACAACTATATCAAATATCTAACCCACTTTAAGCAAGACATCATATTGTATCAATCTAAGGAATTTACTTTTTTTTGAGCTAGCATGCGACTTTCTGGTTCCTTGGTAGCAAAAATCAAAGTTAAAAATGCTTCTCAAATGATGGAAATTTTATTAAATAAAGCTTATATAGCATTTTCTTGGTTTTCTTTATTGACTTAAGTAAATCAAGCTACATTTGATATGCATTCCATCATTTTTTTTTATTGATTTATGAATCTATAGCTTATAAGGACCTCTCTTCATTTTCTTTATTAATTTGGATTCAATAAAGATTAAGGGCTTCCTTTAGAGCTATAATTGATATGGCTTTTAGGAATGAATGAGAATCGAGATATGTAAGCTCTTAGATTCTCTCAAAGGTATTTTGATATATTTGTTTTTTTTAATTATCCCTAATCAGTAAAGAAATTGAGATAGTTAACTTTGAATTGTTTGAGAAATTAAGATTCTCATGATAATCTTGAGATAAATTTTCTTAAGTTGGATTATTGTTCTTTAAAGGTTTCTTTGAATGATATTTCATAGATAGCTTTAATTTTTTTTCTATGTACTTTTGATCCTTCTAAATTCTACTAGAAGTTCCTTGAAATTACTTTAAAGGTATAATTTAGGGATCTGCCTGTAGTGATATGATCATTTTCAAGTAGTACTAAATTTTCTTTTCTTTTTCTTTTTTTTTTTTGGGAAAGATTTTTATTATAACACTTCACCTAATTAAGAGTTAGGTTATCAAAAATCTTGATCATGATCTTTTAGTAAATTATCCCAATATTTTGATACTAAATAACATGACTGCGTAGCATAATATCATAATAGGGGTTCTGAAAGTTGTATGCTTTTTATTTTTTTAAGAGTTGTTGTAATTTGATAATATTCAAATAAATCATCAATGGATAGGGATAATCTTATGTATATAAGCTTTCTTTTTAGTGAAGTAAAGTACAACTAATAAAAATCTATCTTCAAGATATAAAGTCTTGTTCGAGTCTCAAGATTTGACACATGCAGATTTGACCATTTTATTTAATTTTTTAATTATATATTCTTTTTACTGTGATGATGTTAGCTTAGCTTGAAGAATATTTTCTCCCCATGTAAAGCCATCATTGACAAGCTATTAATTTAGCAACATCTTGCTTTTTCTTTGAAGCCTAACCGCATATGTCAAGGGACTTAGTTTATTGAAATAGCATCAAGCTTAATTTATAACTCAGAAACTATTATATGTATATATAAAAGAAATATTTCATTTTAATTCTAGATAAAATAGTCCTTAAGCTCTAAGAATAGCTTGATTAATTCATTTATTTCTGACTTGCTAAAGCATAATCTTATTGATGTTAGTTGTGGATCAATTTCTTTTTCTAAACTTCTTTTTTATAACTTGTCAATTGTGGATTTTAGTTCCTCTTCGAATTAGTGGGGTGCATTCTAAACTTGAAGATTTTTTAAGTCTTCAACTCATCTAAAAGCTTGTTTAATATGTTGGAGTGCCTTCAAAGAGAGTCAGAATTTTGACTACTAAGCAATTGTTATCTTCTAATGGCTCTACAATACTGAACCTTAAGTTGACTTCTTAGTTTCAATTTCTTTAATTTTTTATAGCTTTTCTTATTTATGGCTCATATTTATATGGCACTTGCAAGGGATTGATTCTTACTTGATTGAATTTCTGATAGATAAAGGGATGCCTAAAAAAGAAAATTCATTATCTTTATCTTCGAGGTTTACACCTTTTATCAAATTTAAAGATGAAGGTAATTTGATTTATTTTATTATTATTTTTTAGTTAGTGGCTACTTTTGCCTTCTAACCCTACCATCTTGTTTGATATAAAGGAGTTAGAGTCAAAGTGCCCACATGCTCGGGAATATCAGATATCACCCTTTAGCTCTTGGATATAGTCCTTCCATCCTTTTTATTTTTCTTCTTTCTTTCTTTATTTCTTTTTTTTTTTTTTTAGCATTTCAGTGGCATTTCAACTGTTGGTAAGATGTTACATTTGATATTTTTCCTAGATACAACATTTGCTAAGACACTGGATGCATTCGACTCTTTATCTTAATACAAGATTTGGTACAACACTTTACATATCCAAAATTGTTCTTGTTTTAAGTGATCACATCACTAAGGAAGACATTTCCTTATTTTTTGACTGAATACAAGATTTGGTAAGGCACTAAGCAAATTTTATACTTTCTTTTTCTTCTTTTCTCAATTTTTGTAGTGCCTTAATTTTAGAAGAATAACAAAAGAAACATTTTTGAGGACTCTAATCTCATGAATACTGAATGAATGTGAATATTCTTTCATAATGGTGTTTGTTATCTTCCTTTTTTTATTTGGGTTGGATAAGACCATCCAAGAGCATTAAAGATATTTCTGAATTCCTAAGATATCACTTCAATGTTTGAATTATCAATCTTAATCAATAATGTGATTGAGATTATGTTTTCCAAGATGGTTCCTTAAGTTTAAAACTCTTTTTCTTTTTTTGTTTGAATCCACATGACACCATTTCATTAGAATTATATTAGAATTGGGCCTGTGTATACTCATTTTCATGTATGTTTACAATAAATATTGGCTGATGCACCTGAATCAATATTCTACATTTTATATATTTCTTATGATTTTCCTTATTGATTGTTATATGAGAGCTTGTTTTTATTCAGCAATTTCTAGTTGTAGAACTTCATCATAGAAGATAACCCTAGAACTTCTTTATAGTATAATGCGACATCAAAAATTGGTAATAATTAAGAAAGGCCAAATATGAAATTATGTAATGCTTTGATTAATGATTCATTTCATTTTCATTTTTTTAGAGCAGATGCTTTATTTTGTAAGCAACTTTTGTAGGATGGGCAAAAACACTTTAATCAATTTTATTTTATTTTTTTTAAATGTATATATTTTTGTTGTTTTTTTTTTTTTTTTTTTTTTTGAGAACTTATTTGTCATTTCATTTTAGTGTTATTAAGGAAATAAGACTACCATTTTGAATTTAATTTTAGTAATTCCCTCTAATATAAAAGGAGGGAGGGTAGGCCCAACTCCATCCTCAATGGATCTTTGTGTTCTTCTATTGACCTATTAGAGCTAAAATCTTTTAATTTAATATTTTATATTTCTTACTCTAAAAGATAAAGCATCACCATTAAGACCTAATTGATGTAATTATCTGAAAGTCATGAGATTTGAGAATTATTTTAGAAAGATCTAACTCTTCATTGATTTTATATTTAGAATTTATCCTTAAAATCAATTAAGGCTATCTATGAAATATCAATCATCTAATGAAAAAAGATTTCCATTAATTTAGATTTATAAGATTAAATTTCAAATTTCAACCTTATTGGGAGGATTGAAATCTTCTTTTATTACCTCCACTCTATCTTATTGATTAAGAGCAAAAGTGAAACTATGCTACCTTTGTTCATCTTCCCCTTTTAACTCTCTCCAAAATTCCTAAGGTTTTATGATTGCTGGTTGGTCTAAAAGGGATTATCTCCAAGTCATTCCCTAGAATTGGTTAATTAGCCCAAATGACTGATCTCCAAGTTCTTGGTGGATGTTGAGAGATAATTCTGTTAATATTAAAGCTGAATTATATTTATGTGTATGAAAAATTGCCTTCTATAGAGGTAGAAGACTCATATTTGATTTCCTTAGTCGACCTCTAGCCAGGGTCAATAAGGCATTCTTTTGAGATGATACTTATTCCTCTTTTTAAAATTTTTTATTAGGTTAATCCTTTTTAGAATGCAACTCAAGCTTCAATCATGGTGGTGTGGGAAAAATTTGTGACACCACATAGACTTTAGGAATTTCTCATTTAGGTAATCAAATTCATCATTAATAAATAAGCATATTATCTCGAAAGATGAATATGTTATTATACAATGGATTTAAACCACTTAAATAAGGACTCCTAAAGCTAATGAGTCTTATTAATATTTTGAAGATTCTTCTCTTGAACTACATGGAAAAGAAGAACAAGTTTTTTTATATATTAGGATCGTAGTTCCCTATAAGGGCAAGCCCTCCCTTATAGTTAGTTACATCTTAGGAATAAGGATCTCTTCTAAATAATACTCTTGATTGAAGAAATAAGGTTTATTTTATATTAGGATCGTAGTTGTCTATAAGGTTTATTTCTATAGATTTCTAAGCTAATTTAAAAGGAAAATCATAATTTGGAATTTCAAAAAGGGAACACTATAAAGTGGAAGGAGTTTTTTTGAAAGCTAATTGGGATGAAGTCAAAAATGTTCATAGATATTGGGATACCAAGCGAACATTTTAATTATCCAACTATTGGGCTTTAAAATTTGAGTTTAAATTTTATTAACAATCTAGGGCTTATGTTCTAATAGCACAAGACTATAAAAATGCTTAGACTCAGATCCTAAGATTACAATTGCTTCTAACATAAATTAGATGCTTGACCTACTTTTACTTTAGGGAATTATTAGCTCTTTCTCTCATTTTAAAAAGAAACTTATACCTGACTCTTCTGGACTTATAACTCAACTAGAAGGGCTGCTAACTAACACCACTTAAGCGAATTTTAATCCATGATATCAAGTCTCATGAATGCAAAATGGCTAGGTTGTTAAATTTTAAAAAAGAAATCTAATAACCTAAACTCACTCCCTAATCCCTAAGATCATGTTGGGTATGATATGTACCTAACTAATGCAACAAATTTTAGATTCTATATCTTGACTCTCAATTTATTTAGAGCCTTTCGGGGTATGCAATTTATGCCTACAATGAGATGCAATTAGAAGTGGTCATGGGCCAAATCAAGAAGAGAAGGCAACCTTCCCCAAGAAGGTGGTCATTCTTAAAGGTTAGATGCCCATTTTTTATAATTAATTATAGCAGTCTATTTTAATACAACCCTTTGTATAGCATATTATTAGTTCTAGAAAGAGCTTCTTACCATCTAGTCTAACGGGTAGACAATCCTTGCCATTTAGTTTAAAATTTTACACTAAAAAATAATAAAAACATAACATCATATCATAAAACATCACATATTGACCTAACCTAAATTATAACTTGTGACCTTAAAGAAATCTAGTGTGTGAAGGAGGGCTTTGTGTGGTATGACCATAATATGCATTTTAAGTTCAAGTTTCAATTTGAATTTCCAATATTTAATTTAATTTCATTTTATGGTTTTTACTTTTCATAATTTTATTTCATAGGTACATGTCATTGTTATACTAGAGATTCAAGGTATCAAGAACTCCTTTAGACTAGTAACTCTAAGACTTAGCGTGTCCAGACTATATACCATATGTTGCTAATTATAAAAAAATTATTAGTATTCTTTTGATTTCTTTTAATCTAAAATTGGTTGAACTTACCATGAATTGTTTCAATTTAAATGATTTAATAATTTACAATTTCATTTCCATTTTTAGATTCATTTTATGTTAAATTAAAATTTAATTTTTCAAGAATGAAAAATATAATAAGTTCCACTTTGGGTGGAACCCATTCTATTCAACACCCTAAATCCTAGTAGAATGAAGTCTTTACCCTAAAGTAAAGATTCATTCTAAGGTTAAAACTAAGATCCTAAGTATCTTGATTAATCTCTTCTTGGATTCTTTTAAGTTGGATTTGGTTTGATTAATGTTCTAATTTTGATTTGGATTTACATTAAGATTCATTCTTCTTTTTATTTGATGAATGTTTAAATGATTTGATTTATTCATTATTTTTTTTATTTTGTTTTGATTAAATGCTTATTTATTTTCATGTGTTATAATTTTTTAATTTACTTGATTTAAATTGATTTCATTCATTCATTTTATTAATGTTATATTAATGGGTTTGGATAAATTAACTTTATCAATTTTGTAATATCATTCTTTCATTTTACTGATATTATGTCAGTTAATGTTTACATTTTATAGTTTAATCTTCATATTCAATTCTTTCTTCAAATGATTTGATTCAAGTGATTAGGTTTATTTGACTTAATTATTTCATTAAGGTTTATGTCTATTAATATTTAGGTTCATTTAATTTTCATGAACTTAGCTGATATCTTAAATTCAATCCTAAATTTAATGTTATCATTTTATTATATTTCAATTTTATAATTTATTTGTTTTATTTGTATAATGTTTAATTGATTTTTTATGTTTTAATTTGATTTTCTTCGTTATTTTCATTTAATTACTTCATTAACATTCCTATGCTTGCTAATGAGTTTAGATTAATGTAATTTGTTTCAAATTATGGTTTCTTTCATTTATTTCATTGACATTCATGGGGTTTAAACTAAAATAAAATGATTCAATTATCTTTACTTAGCTTAAAAGAAATGTTAAATTAATTATTTAGAAAGATTCTTTTAATCATTTAATTAATGGAATCTTTATTCCTAGTCATTATCGAAGAAGTTTAAAGACTTGGCTACTTGAATATCAAACCTATTGTTGACCTCACTTTTAGATGAGGTTAACATCACTTATGAAATCAATGATTAGGACACCTAATCTTAGATTTGGAACTTTTTAATTTAGTGCTCAGGACAATATACCTAGTTATCCAGTGCACCCTCCTTAGGTTTGATCTAACAAATTTGGACTAAATTAAATCAAATCCAAATAAATCAAAATGAAATCAAATTAAAACAATGAATGAATCCAAAACTAAACCAAAGTTAAATCTAGTCAACTCATTTGACATAGGTTTGACTTAGGTGGGTCTCACCAAGTCAAAGGTCAGCCCACCAAAATTGAACAAATTAAATTATTTTAAATATTCCAAATGATTAAATAAACATGTTTAATCATGAATCTAAAGAAATTTAAATTTATTTAAGCCTTAATTGGGTTAATTAGACCACTTAGTTTAAATGAACTTAAATGGGCCCTATTGGGTTCAAACCATCAATTCAATTTGATTGCTCAAAATCATTTGAAAATGATAATCAAACACAATCCAACCCATCATTAGGTCTAATTTGGTCAAATTGGTCATTTGACCCAAATGAAATCCAAGCTTAACCCATATGACCACTTTGGGTAGGGTTGAAATTGAAATTCAATTGAAATTAAATGAAATCAATCACCCCTGATTGGAGTCCAAAATAAATCTAATTGAGTCAAATTGGTCATTTGAACCCAATTGGAATCAAACTTAACCCATTTAGGTTTAAATGGGTTGAAATAAAATGAAATCCAAAATTAATTCAAATCTAAATGAATTAAGCAAATCAAAACTTAATCAATCATCAATTAAAGATAATTAAATTCAAAACTAAAAGAATTAAATCAAAATTAAATAATTTTAATCCAAATGCTTGAATTGGATTCAAATTTTCGATCCAATTCAAATGGATTTGGACTTGACATCAAATTCATCTTGAGTTTGAGTTGGGCAACCACATATTAACCTTAAGGTTTTAATAGTGATGCCATAAGTCATGAAAGGAAAAAAATTACATTAGGCTAAGTTTTCTTCACAAATGATATAATGATCATTCCCTTCAAATTGATTAAAATAAATTGAACCATTCCATAATGTATGAAATATATAGTTTGAAATTAATCATCTTAGTTTAAATTCATTAACAAACCTTAAAGAATTTCATGAAATGAATAAATTAAAACAAGAAAGAATCATTAATATAAATGAGTTAGAGAATTGAAGAATAATAAATTGAATATAAATTTACTTAGGTTGATGAACATTAATGAAAATGAAAAAATGAAATTAAATTGAATTGTATAAATGAAATACCTACACCTAAATGTAATGAATAGACTATATGCATCTTAAAAATAAATAAATGAAATGAAAATAAAATGAAATTATACATAAAGATTTACCCTAAATCAAAATTAATAAATCCAATAAATAAAGATAAATATTAAATCAAAGAATATAAATATTAAAACCTAATCAATATAAAGTTATAAAAGTAAAAAAAATTAATATTCAAGTAAAAAAATTTAATATACAAGTAAAGTAAACTTAATAACTTTAAAAGATATAAATCATCATAATCAATAAAGCAAATATTTAAAATAAAAATAAATCAAATTAAGAGAATAAATGATAAATATCAATATCAATCCAGAGGATTAAAATGAAACTAAAATCATAATAACAAGTGAATTTACTTAAAGAGAAAATTAAATTGAATCATTATAACAAATGAATTAAACATTAAATTCAAACTAAATCACAACATTATTAATAAAGAAATTTAAAACAAGATGAAACCTCTAAATTCAAGTTCAATTAAAATACGTAGGATTTTAGTTAGACTCTTAGGATGACTCTTTACCTTAGAATAAAGATATCATCCTATTAGGACTTAGGATGTTGAATTGAATATACTCCACCCAAAATGGAACCTATTGTATTCTTCATTATTAAAAACCTAATCTAATTTTTAACATAATAAAATGTACTTAAAATGAAGAGAAAAGAATTAGTAAATTATTAAATCATTTGAATTAAAATTATCTAAAGATAAATAAACAAAAACTCAAAATAAAAAATTGAAACCTAAATGCATAGTGATGTCTTAATACACAAACCCATTTCTTCACACACTAGAGTTATAAGTTACGGACCCTAGACTTAGGTTAGGTCATTTTGTGATTTTTTATATTTTTTATCATGTTGTGATGAGAATTATTATTATTATTTTGTGGTGTATTATTTTAGACTAGATGACTAGGATTGATTGCCGTTAGTTTGGATGGTAGGACGTTATTTCTAGAATTAACATTATCTTCTATAAGGGACTATGTTAAAGGGATTACCATCATAAAAATAATTATATATTTATTATTTGCTTTCAGGTGCTGAATTTTCCCTTAATGTAGCTCATAGAATAGGTGGGATTAGCAAGCAACTAATGCTAAGCTCATAGTTTATAAAATATAACTATTGAATGCTATTTGTATTTTTCTAACATTTGTTTTCTAGGGCTTACAATTTATTTTTAAATTCAATATATAAATTTAAGCTTAGAATTAGGTTAGGATATATGGTGTCTAGGATTAGTAGGAGCTGACCCTACCAAAAGATGGTATAGAGATCCTCTGTGAACCCCCATGGAGATCCTTAAAGAAGGAGATGATCCTAGAAAGAAGACCCATAGATCTAGATTTGTAGTTCTAGGTTGTGTTGTATAAGGGTAGAGCTCAGTTGCCCATTTTTCTTTTTTTCAGGGTGTATACCAGTACTTGGCTACATTGGTCTATTTTACAATTTAAATTGGTTTGATTTATTTTGGGTGCACAATAGAATCAACTTGCTTTTCTATGTTTCTTTCTATGTATGCATTTTTGTGATGAATGCCTGGACGTAGGCTCATAGGAAAAAAAAATAAATTTTTTACTCAATTAAATTTAATCTATTCAAACATAAATAATGCAATTTAAAACCTCACATAAATTAAAGCCCTATAGAATAACTTAAAATCAATTAAAAACTAATTAGCTCTTGAAAATCATGCAATCATAGTACTTCATCCTTGAATTGGACAACTTCTCCCATTGCACATAAGGCCCATATGACCTGTGAGGATGACTACCTTCTGGGGAAGCCTGCATTCTATTATTGATTTGGCCCATGAATTTTTTCTAATTATATACCATTTAGGCATAAATTGCATACCCATTTTCTAAAATGATCATCGAGTCAAAATGTTAAAAATCTAAAAAATGCACATTAATTAGTGCATTTCATACACTGCATTATCATAGAGAACCCAGTTTAAAATAAATCTTGTCCTACTCTCCATGTAGTTCAAGGGAAAAATCTATGGTACATGAAAGACCCATTAGCCTTAGGAGTCTTTTGTTAAATGATCGAATTCATTATAGGAAAATATGTTTATCTTTTGAGATAATATGTTTATTCCTTAATGATGTATTTGATCATCTAAAATAGAAATTCCTAAACTCTACATGGTGTCAAACAAATTTTACCCATCAGAGTATATTTTTTTAGCAACTCCACTCGGGAATGGTTCCTCTCTCCATCTTTAGAAATAAGTTGTTATTTGTATATATCGGCAGTGTACTAGTGCCACTCACAAGTCAAGACTAATTTTCTTTCTGTTGGATGTCTCTTCATTTCATCCTTGGTTGAGCGCATCCAACATCTTGAATTAAGGTTCTAGAACTCTTTATTTTCCATAGTTAAATGATTGGGTCCTAGAACCAAACCCCAAAATAAAAAAAGGGAGAGAAATAAATGAAAATCAAGTCATTTCTATTAAACTTAAGTCTGGTTAAGATGGATAAACTTAACTTTTGTTAAGATGGATTTGATATCATTCCAATGTGAAAAAAAAATGTTATATTCAAAAATATTGAAAATCTTAAAATTTGAAAAGTAAATCTCAAAAATAAAATCTTAAAGTTAAATTTGTCCTTGATTCTAATTTGCCTTTTTGCTAATGTTAAACAAAATGGGAGTAGGGTCCTTGAAGTTATACCCTTTGTTCTAATACACTCAAAAGTAGCAAATACCTAAGGATGAGTATTGAAATGAAGGTGTTCCTTCAAATCTTAAGAAAATCCAAATCAAAGGAAGGAGACATAATTGTACCTATTTCCCCCTTACCAACATGATTGAAGCTTAAATTGCATTCTAAAAAAGAATCAACTCAAAAGAAAATTGTAAAAGAGGGATATGAAAAATCATCCCAAAAGAATACCTTATTGACCTTAGGCAGAGTTCAATTAAGGAAATAAATGTGAATGTCATATTCTTATAAAATGAAATTTACATAAATGAAAAATAGCTTTAATCTTAATTCATCTCCATACGTCCACTAGAGTTTTAGAAAATCAGTTGCTCAAGCTGATTTCCAATTCTAAGGAGTTACTTGGAGGTAACCTTAAAGGTCAACTCAAAATCTAAACTAAATCCCAAAAATTAAAGCCTAATGATAGAATAGTTGAAGTGCCTATTGGGCATCCCAATATCAATATGCATTCACTACCTCATCCCATTTGGTTTCCAAAATTAGCTCTCTCCACTTTGGATCATTCTCAATTGAATTTCCAAAAATTAATCCTATGAAAATCAACTTAGAAATTTCTTAAAAATAATGACTTATTTCTTTAATTGAGAGTATTCTTAGGAAGAGACCCTTCTTAGGATGTAATTAACTATATGAGATTGCCTTTATAAGGAACCATGAACCCAGTTTAAAATAAACCATGTTGTACTCTCCATGTTGTTTAGGGAAAAAAATCTCCAGTACACGAAAGACCCATTAGCCTTAGAAGTTTTTTATTAAATAATTGAATCCATTATAAGAAAAACATATTTATCTTCTAAAATAATATGTTTATTCCTTAATGACACATCTGATCATCCAAATAAAAATTCCTAAACTCCACGTTGTGTCAAATAAATTTTTACTCATCACTTATCTTATGCCATTTTTAACTTGTTATGTCATTTAAGATGTAATTGATTTGACTTAACATTTTAGATTAATGTTTCTTAATTCATTTAATAATTTGGATATCATTTTAGGTTTATTTACATTTGCAACTACATTACTCCTTAACTTAAATGTGCTTAATGGATTCATATGTTAAGAGATTATAAAATTTAGAGGTTAATGAATCTTAAATTTTAGTTTGTTAGTGGATTTATCATGACTTAATCAATTATTAACTTTGAAGTTTAATTGAATTTTGTATTCTTAATTATTTTATTAAACCCTAAGTTTATAATTAATTAAGTTTCTTAACTTCAAAATGTTAGACAACCTTCCCTAAGTGTTCTAATGTTGATAAACATATTTCAAGTTGATATTACAAATTTTATAGCTTTTAATAATTTTCTAATTTATTGTTGTATTTAAATTAACTTAGAGTCCTGGAAATTCAATAACACTTCCAATCTAGAGGTCAATTGACTTTGATATTTTTATGGCAAATGGGGTTCTTTGCCAATTTGAGTTTCTTAAAGTTTCATTTTGATCAAATTCATTTTTAAGATTAGTTAAGTTTTAATCAACTCACTAAAACCTAAATTAATCCTAAATAAAGTAAAATTAATTAGTGATATTATTTTTCTTAGATTTCACTATGGAAGATGCCTCCATGTTCTTTTGAAAATTTTAGAATTTTGATTAATTTACTATGATTTTCATAAGTTCATGTTGATTAATTGAATTAATTAATTAAATTAATCACTAATTTAGGTGATTTATGGATTATTAGATTTTAGAGGATTTTAGTGGGTTATTTAGATTTATTATAGTTTATTATGATGATTTAAGGTGATCTTATAATTTTCTATGATTTCTTAATTTTGTATTAATTTATTTCATTAAAATTAGGGTTTAAGTTTTGATATTCAATATCTTTTGATTCACTCTAAAATAAATCATAAATTTTTTGATAAAGTGTATATTAACCCTAATTTCATTTCTTCAAAGTTTGAAATCAATTGGAATAGTGATTTGAGATTAATTAGAGTTTGATTATTTTCATTTAAACTCAAATTAACCCAAAATTACTAATGAAAATCGAAGATTTTGGGTAATAAGAGGAATCCATTAAAGCCCTTAATTATATATATTTTTATGTGTATTTTATTTTTTCTATTTTGTAAAGTTTCTCTTAATTTTCCATAATTTTTAAATTTAGTAAACCAAAATTTCTTATTTAGATGTGTCGGTGCCATGTGGCATTGCTTTACACGCAAAGCACATGATTTGTCCATGTAGGATCCATGTGGATCCCGCATTAAAATGGTAGTCGAACATGATTTGATCCAGGCCATCCGATCAATCGGATGGTTAGGATTAACTCATGGTTTGCTATGGGGGTTTAACTGATTAGTTTGACTAAATGTCGGTCGTGCATTCATAATAAAAGGAATAGATGATGAAGATTAAATCTTATTTGATGATGGTGAAAGTTGAGAGCCGTCCATAGATTTCAAATGATTTTTGGCAATCCAACCAGCGAAATCACTTGATTTAAATTTTAAATTCATCAGGGACTCATGTAGATCACATCTATATAGCTCAATCTTCCTTGAGATCAAGTTTCTTTCACAAAAGACCAAAATTAGAAGTAAAGGAGGTCAGATTTGGTGTGCACCTCACCAATAGCAACTTTAGGCAGTGGGGATGACTTAGTTAGCTTCGTAGTGATGCGACAAGCCTCTAGAAAAGAGTATTTGGATTGCCTCCTCATGGATTGGCATGGAGATGAAGCTTCACATGTTTTTCAGTGGGTTGGTCATTCTCTAGTTTACTGGTGGCATGGGGGTTGGGGAAAGGTTGCATGCAATTGTTTTTCTTGGGGAGGGTGATGTGATGCTAAAGTGGGTCTATGAATGGCTCTCTCTTAGTTTTCCATGTGTGACCAAAAGCTTTATCCAAGCTTCCATCTTACCTTAGTCAACCAAGGTTATTGCCACCTTTTGAGGCTAGCTTCATGGGTGGTTGTTTGCTTAACACCTATCCAAGGGTGTTGAGGTGGAGGAGGAAAGTGGAGTGGATTGGGAAAGAAAATTTGTCTTCATGTATTCCTCTCTTGTCATTGCATATTCCTTCCTTGGATTAACTTGGTTACTTCATTAATTTGATTAATGTTAGCTACCAATTATCCTAAACTCATCTTAGGATGGGTTTGAATGTATTCTAAGATGATTAATTGAAGCTCGGGTTAAAATATTTTCAAATTATGCCATTTAGGAACTTTTTTATTTGGCATGATCTAGCTTTCTCCATTTGGGAGATTAACACAAGTTTGATAATACAATTATATCAATTTAAGGGCTATTTGGTTGCTCAAAAAACAAATGCAGCGTAAAAGGAATACTTTGTATTTGGATTACTTTAGGTTATTTCATTGAAAATTTTACAAATTCATGAGTTTATTTTTTTCTGTTTGGTTAAATAAATGTAATGTAAAGTATTTTGAAGGTTTTGGGCATGGTGGGTATGGTGGTAGTGACTAGGGTTAGTGGTGGGGCTGAGGGTGGTGGCGATGAGCAACGGTGGTGCGGCGTACAAACCACACTTACATTGGCGGATATTTATAATTTTCCCAAATTTGAGCGAATTTCAAATGCACCAAAATTTAACCTTTTAGTGAATTCCAAATGCATTAAATCACTTTGAAATTTACTTTGCATCATGCCAAATGCAAAAAAAAATTTAAAACTCCTATATTTACTTTACTTTGCTTTGCTATCAAACCAAACAACCCCTTAATCATTTATGATGTTTTCAATCAATAGGTTTTATGGAATTTGAAATTGATCATTTGCTTATTCCATGTTTAACCCATTATGGCTTAAGTGAATTTGGTTGAATTGAAAGGAGTCAAATGGCTTGCTTGGCTTAATTACAACTTATTTAGAGTTTAAAACCCATTTTAGTCTAAATTGGTCTTAATGGGTTAAGATTGGGTTAATTAGGTTAAATGATCATATTAACCAATTTAAGTCCAATAATTGGTTGATTTATTTTTAATAATTATTTTTAAATGATTTTGAATAATTAATTTGAGTTGATTTCAATTTAATTTTTATTTGAATTCAAAAAGGCTCATTTAAGCTTAATTAGATCAAATGATCTAATTAGCCTAATTAAGTCCTTAATAGATTTATATTTCCTCAAATTCATGATTAAACATGTTTATTTTATCATTTGGACCATTTGAAATGATTTCATTTGATCAAATTTTGATGGGTTGACCTTTGACTTGGT
Organism: Cymbidium sinense; assembly: GCA_021442155.1. NCBI lineage: Eukaryota > Viridiplantae > Streptophyta > Magnoliopsida > Asparagales > Orchidaceae > Cymbidium > Cymbidium sinense. The sequence continues at coordinate 67,818,296 of CM038228.1, read as the reverse complement.
GGGGCCCACATAAGTCAAACCTATGTCAAAAAAGGGTTGACTAGATTTGACTTTGATTTGAATTTGATTGCATGCTTCTCATTTGATTTTATGGTTTCATTTGATTTTGATTTGGGTTTGTTTTGAGTTAGTTTGAATTTCTTTAAATTTAAGTGACTGTAGGGTTAAATAGAATAATTAGGTTAATTATCCTATTCACCTTGATTCATGTTCAAATATATTTAGATTTCAATTATATTGGATTTGGATTTGAATTTGGTCTAGGTCTATCCAGTCTTATTGAGTTGGGTTAGACTTCAGAAAGGTGCATTATGACACTAAGTGAAGTGTCCTAAGTAACTAATTAAGAGGTTCCTAATCTAGTATGAGGTATCCTAATTACTAACATTAGAAATAATGTTAACCTCACTCAAAAATGAGGTCAATATGTGGTAAGGGGACAATACATAAAATTATACCCACTTCCTTGAATTTCATGAGATTTCCTCAATAAATGAAAAGAACCCATCATTTCAATATACATTCTCAGGTGTTTGTTATCTTTGAATGTATTAAAACAAATGGTATTAATTTAAGGACCATATCATGACTCTCTCTAGCGTTTACACAAAGCTAAGAAAAAATCAAGTAAAAAGAGGACTTTGAGAATTACTTTTTCAAAATTTGAAATTACTTTCTTCGATGCTTTTCAATATTTTTTGAAAATGATATTTCTCCTATATTGTTACATGATATCAAATCTATTTTGACCTAAAATTAAGTCCCATAGAAATGACTTTGCTTTAACTTATCTAAATCTTATTGAAAGTTTTAAGGGGGAAGTTCTAGGACCAAGTTATTCAATTATGATAAACAAAGAGTTGTAGAACCTAAGTTAATGATATTGGATGAGCTCTACCAAGGATGAAATGGAAAAGCATCCAACAAAAAGAAAGGTAGTCCTGACCCATAAGTAGCACAAGTACACTGTCGATGTATAGAAATAAATATGTATTTCTTAAGATGGAGAGAGGATTTGTTCCCTAATAGAATCACCGAAAAAATATGTTTACATTTTTAAAGGTTTCGACACCACGTAGATCTTGGGGGTACTTATTTAGGTAATTAAATATTTCACTAAATGATATTATCTCAAAAGATAACATATTTCTCTATAATGGATTTGGTTACTTAATAAGGACTCCTAAGACTAATGGGGCTTTGATGTACTTGAGATTTTTTTCTTAAATTATATGAAGATATAGAACATGGTTTATTTTGTTGCAGAGTTCATAGTTTTCTATAAGGGCAACCCCTTATAGTTAATTACACCTTAGGAATGAAGGATCTCATCCTAAAAATACTCTTGATTAAAAAAAATAGATTTTTATTTTTATGGATTTCAAAGCTTGTCTTAAAAGGATGATAATTTAGAAATTCAATAGGGAATGCTTTCAAAGGGAAAGAGTTCTTTTGGAGACCAAATCGGATTAAGAAAAAATGTCTATAGATACTGGGATGCTTAGTAGACATTTCATCAATCCTATCATTGGGCTTTATAATTTTGAGATTGAATTTAGTAGGGTTTGAATTGACATTTTTTTAAAAATCTAGGACTTAGATTCTAGCATCACAAGACTATAGAAATGCCTAGATTTGTAGACTTATTTCTAGAAGGATGCTTCAGAACCTAAATCTACAAGTACTTTTGACATAAGTCAGAAGTTTAACTTAGTTTATTTTTTGAGAATTACTCTTTTTCTCACTTGAGAAAATGAACCCATCCCTCACTCTTCTAGACTTATCACCTTCTTGGAAGGGTTGCCAACTAACACCACCTAAGTTCTTTTAAATCCATGAGTTTAGTCTTCATGTTATGCAAGATGGCTTGATTATTGTATTTAGGAATGATACTAATAACCTAACTCACTTCCTAACCCTAAGATCATATTAGGTATGATATGCACCTAAATAATGCAACAAAATTTATTTTTATGTTTTGACTCACAATTCATTTAAGGCCATAGGTATGCAATTTTATGCCTACAATGATATGTAGTTAGAAGTTATCATGGGCTAAATCAGAAGAGAAGGCACACTTTTCTAAGAAGGGTGGTTATCCTCAAAGGTCAGATGTCCCCTCATGTATAATGGGTAAAGTGCCCATTTCAACAAAAAGGAATAATATGTTATCATGTTTCACAAAAGCTAATTATTATAGTTATTTTTAAGTTGTGCCTAAGGCTTTAATTAATGTGAGGTTATGAGTTTGTTTATCTTTTTGTTCAAGTTGTTTAGATTTAAGTTGGGTAGAAAATTTAGTTTTTCTAGGAGCTTAACATTCCAAGCATTTCATCATAGAAACACAACACATAAAGAAACCTAAAAAAGTAGGTTATTTTTAATGCACACCCAAAATAAATCGAACCAATATAATTAAAATAGAATAGGCCAATAAGACCGTGCACCACTATACACCCCAGAAGAAAGAAAAAAAGGACAGTCGAGCTCAGCCTTTATACAGCCCAGCCTAGAACTAAAATTTGATCTATAGAGATCTTCTTCCAAGATAGTCACCTTATTTAAGGACCTCCATGGGCTTAACAGAGGACCATTGAGACCATGCACTGGTGGGGTCAGCTTTTACTATTCTTAGACCCCATTGATCCTAACATAATTCTATGGTCAAACTACACTCCATCAATTATATTTCCAAACATACAGGCTTAGCATTAGTTTCTTGCTAAGCCCATCTATCTTATTGGATTATGCTTAGAGAAGTAAGCATAGCTACAAGTGAATAACATTTATATATTCTTTTTTTTTATTACAACAGTCCCTTTTAGCACAACCCACCATGTAGAAAATACTATTTGGCTAAAAAGAACACCTTACCATCTAGACTAGTGGGTAAATAATCCTAGCCATCCAATCTAAAATAGTACACCATAAAATAAGAAAAACATTTCACATCACATTAAAAAATATCATAGAGCATTAACCTGACCTAAGTCTAGCATTGGTGACCTAATAATATAGTGAGTGATGAAAAATATGCTTGTGTGGTATGACTTTACTAGGCATTTTGGATTCAAGTTTTAATTTGGATTTCACCATTTATTTAATTTACCATTGGGTGGTTTTAATTTAAATGATTTAATTGATTTATAATTTTATTTTTATTTTTTATTCCATTTTATGTTAAAGTGGAATTTAAGTTTTTAACAATGAAGAATAAAATACATTTCACTTTGGGTGGAACCCATTTTATTCAATATCCTAAATCCTAGTAAAATAAGATCTTCATCCTAAGATGAAGATTCATTCTAAGGGTCAAACAAAGACCTTAATTAACTTAGTTAACCTCTTTTGGATTCATTTGCGTGATTCATTTTAAGTTGAGTATGATTTGATTAATATTTTAAGTTTCTTTTTAAAGTTTAGAATTTTTGACCTTTTATTTTATATCATTTGGTTAAAATTTAAAGTTTTTCCTTTCATTTAATTAAATTTTCAATTGATTTAATCTTACTTATTCATTTCATAAATGTTTATGAATTTGCGTGAGTTAACTTGATTAGACAATCTTGATTATTTTGAATTTTAATTACTTGATTTATTTGAATTTCACTTGATTTAATCTATTTATTTCATTAATGTTTATGTCTATTATCTTAAGTGAATCCATTTAATCCATTTAAGTTGATATTTTCATTCAAGTTTAGTTCAAAAGGTTTTAATTTCAATTAGTTAGTTGATTTATTAGGAATTTATCAAACTTAATGTTTGATTTTTTATTATTTTCTTTCATTTCATTAAACCCAATGTAATTAACCAGCAATCTTTAACTTTAGAAGGTTGGAAAATTTTCTTTAAGTATTATGATGTTAATTGAAATGCTTTAAATTGATTTTATAAATTTTTATAATTTCTATGATTTTTAATTTCACTTAAATTGACCTAAAGATTGGAAATTCAATAACTTCTAATCCAGGGGTCATTTGGTCTTGAAAATTTATGGCAAGTAGGGTTCCTTATCAATTTAAGTTCCCTAAAGTTTCACCGTATTAGATGTGTAATTTAACATTAATTGGAATTTTAATTATTTCAAAAAAAAAACTTAAATTAAGTGTAATTAATAGGAGTTAATTAGGGATTTTAATTTTATTGAGTTCTTCTTTGGAAGATGCATCCATAAAGGGTTTATTTAGAATTTTTCAAAATTAGGTTGATTTATTATGATTTTTTAAAGTTCAAATTTATTAATTAGTTTAATTAATTCAATTAATTCTCAAATTAGGTCATATTCAGAACTATGTGGTTACAATGAATTGTAATATTAGTTTTAAACTCATTAAAGTTTATTATGATGATTTGAGTTGATTTCATATTTTTCCCATAATTTTATAACATTAATATTAATTAATTTCCAATAAATTCTAAAAAAATTATCTAAGGTGTGTTTTAACCTTAATTTCATTTCCCCAAAGTTTGAAATTAATTGGATTAATGGTTTAAGTTAGGTTATTTTCATTTAAACCCAAGTTTAACCTAAAATTACCTAATAAAAAATTGGGGATTTTGGGTTTAATGGATTCTCCTCACTAATAAAACTAATAACTAACTAATAAAACCTAATTTAAACTAAGAACTAATAACTAATTAATAATAAAAACTTAACTAATAATTAATGAAAACTAACTAATAATAACTAAATAAATAACTAAAAAACTAAACTAATAACTAATAAAAACCTTAAAACTAAACTAATAATAATTAACTAAACCTAAAACTAATAACTAATAATTAATAAACTAATAATAACTAATAAAATAAAACTAATAAAGTGAAACTAACTAATAGAACTAAAACAACCTATTGAAATAATAATAATACTGAAAAAGTAATAATAATAATAATAACTAACTAAACTAAAACTAATAAACTAAACAAACTAATAACTAACTAAAAACTAATTAACTAATAATAATTAACAAACTAAACTAATTAATAATAACTTAAAAACTAATAACTAAAATAACCTAACTAATAACTAATAATAATAAACTAATAATAATTAACTAAACTAAAACTAAACTAATAACTAATAATACTAATAATAACTAAATAATAACTAACTAATAAAATAAATAACTAAAAATAATAATAATAATTAAAAACTAATAAACTAATAACTAACTAAAACTAATAAAATAATAAGAACTAAAATAATTACTGACTAATAACTAATAATTTACCTAATAAATTATTAAACTAATAAATAACTAGTAATAAGAAACTAACTAATAAACTAATAAACTAATAATAACTAACTAACTAATCAAATAACTAACTAATAATAACTAAACTAATAACTAATAACTAAATAATAAAACTAATTAAAACTAACTAACTAATAAATAAATAACTAATAACTAAACCTAATAAAACTAATAAACTAATAGCTAACTAATAAACTAATAATAATAAAAATAACTAACTACTAATAATAACAAATAATAACTAACTAAAAATAATTAATAAATATCTAATGAAAAAATAACTAAACTAATAATAATAATAAATAAAATAATAAACTAATACCAATAATAAATAAAGTAAACTAAACTAAAACTAACTAACTAAAAAACTAAAAAACTAAAAAACTAATAAAACCAACTAATAACTAATAATGATAATAAAACTAACTAAACTAAATAAAAATAATATTGACTAACTAATAACTAACTAATAATAATAAACTAATAACTAATGATAACTAAACTAAACTAATAGCAAATAACTAATAAAACTAACTAATAACTTATAACTAATAAATCCTAAATAAATAACTGAAACTAAACCTAAAACTAATAACTAAATAGCTAACTAATAATAACTAATAACTAAACTAATAACTAAACTAACTAATAACTAATAAACTAAATAATAACTAACTAAACCTAATAACTTAAACCTAATAAAATAATAACTAAAATTAATAAAACTAATAACTAACTAAACTAATTACTAAACTAATAAAATTAACTAATAACTAAAACTAAATAAAACTAACTAATAAATAACTAGTAAACTAATAACTAAATTAACTAAAACTAACTAAACTAATAATAACTAACTAAAAACTAAATTAACTAGACTAAACTAATAATAACTAATAATAACTAATAACTAATAAATAAATAACCTAATAACTAATAAAAACTAATATAAAACTAAACTAATAATTAACTAATAACTAAATAAAACTAACTAAACTAAACTTAATAACTAATAATAAATAACTAATAATAAAACTAAATAACTAAATAAAAACTAATAAATGAATAATAAACTAATAAACTAAAACTAATAACTAAACCTAATGATTAAGAAAACTAACTAATTAATAACTAAAAACTAATAACTAATAACTAAATAATAAACTAACTAACTAATAAACTAATAATTAAATAACTAACTAATAACTAATAAAACTTAATAAACTAAATAATAAAATTATAAATAACTAAATAACTATCAAATAAACTAATAACTAACTAAAACTAATAACTAATAACTAAAACTAATAGTTAAAACTAAATAATAAAAACTAAACTAATTAAACTAATAACTAATAACTAAACTAATAACTAAAACTAATATTAATAAGAACTAACAAAAACTAATAAAACTAAAAACTAATAAAACCTAATAACAAAACTAATAACTAATAACTAACTAATAACTAAATTAATGACTAAACTAACTAAACTAATGAACTAATAACTAAACTAATAATAATAACTAATAACTACATAACTAATAATAACTAAAATAATAATAAACTAAAAACTAAATAATAATAATAATTAATAACTAACTAAAAACTAATAATAATAAACTTAATAAACTAATAAATAATAAACTAATGAACTAAACTAATAATTAATGAATAATAAAAATAACTAATAAAACCTAATAAACAAACTAATAAACTAATAAATAAAAAATTAATAATAGAACTAACTAATAACTAACTAATAACAATAATTAAAACTAATAACTAATAACTAATAATAAAAATATCTAATAAACTAATAACTATTAAATTAATAACTAATAAACTAATAACTTATAACTAAAATAATAAATAAAACTAATAATACTAAATAATTAATGATAATAACTAAATACTAAACTAAATAAATAACTAAAAACTAATAAAACTAAATTAATAACTAAACTAACTAAACTAATAATTGATAAACCTAAAAACTAATAATAATAAACTAATAGCTATAATAAGTAACTAATAAACTAAAAAATAACTAATAATAAAAACTAATAACTAAAAAATAAATAAACTAATAACTAATAAACTAATAACTAAATTAATAATAACTAAAAACTAAACTAATAATAACTAATAACTTAAAAACTAAACTAATAAAACTAATAACTAATAAATAAAATAAAACTAATAAAACTAATACTAATAAAACTAACTAATAATATCTAATAAAACTAATAAAAAAACTAATAATAACTAAAAGCTAATAAAACTAAATAACTAAATGACTAAAATAATATTTAATAATAAACTAACAAATAATTAAACTAATAATACCAAGTAAAATAACAAAACTAAATAACTAATACTAACTAATAATAACTAATAATAACTAACTAATAACTAATAACTAAACTAATAAAACTAATAATTAGAACTGATAATAACTAACTAAATCATAAAATAATAACTAAACTAATAGTTGAATAAATTATTAAAATAATAAACAAATAAACTAACTAACTAATACAACTAATAATAACTAAAAAATAATAATAATAATATTAATAATAAATAACTAAACTAATAAAACCTAATAACTAATAATAATAATAACTAACTAATAATTAATAAACTAATAAAACTAAACTAGTAAAACTAATAATAAACTAAACTAACAATAGCTAACTAATAATAGTAATAATAAAAAAGTAACTAATTATAATAAATTAATAATTAAGAAAAACTAACTAAACTAACTAACTAATAACTAAACCTAAACTTAAACCTAATAATAATAAACTAAGTAAATAACTAATAACTAAACTATTTAACTAACTAATAATAATGACTGATAACTAATAATAAATTAAATAACTAATAATTACTAAACTAATAATAATAATAAATTAAAAAAACTAAAAAAACTAAAATAACTAATAAAACTAAGCCTAATAAAAATTAAAAAAACTAATAAATAACTAATAACTAACCTAATAAACTAAACTTATAATAATAATACTAATAATAATAATAACTAAAACTAATAATAATAACTAATAACTAAAACTAAATAATAATAAACTAAAATGTAATAACAATAAACTAAACTAACTAATAACTAACTAATAATAATAAAATATTAACTAATAGAAGTAAACTAATAACTAATAGTAACTAATAACTAAAACTAATAACTAATTATAATAACAAACTAAATTAATAACTAATAATAACTAATAAACTAATAAATAATAAAATAAAAACTAAAAACTAAAAGCTAAAAAAAACCTAATAATAATAATAAATATAATAACTAACTAATAACTAAATAACTAATAACTTGCAATTAACTAATAATAACTTAAAACTAATAAATAAAAACTAATAACTAAAAAAAATAAATAAATAATAATAAAACTAATAATTAAAAAATCAAATAACTAACTAATAAAACTAATGATAACTAACTAATAATAATAATAATAACTAAACTAAACTGATAAATAATAACTATAACTAATAAATTACTAATAAAACTAAACTAATAACTAATAATAAAATAATAACCTAACTAATAATAACAAATAACTAACTAATAACTAAAACTAATAATAACTATAAAATTGATAATAATTAACTAAAAATCTAATAACTAAACTAATAATAACTAAAAAACTTAAATAATAACTAATAACTAACTAGCTAATAATAAAAACTAACTAATAACTAATAAAAATAACTAAATAAAAAATTAATAACCTAACTAATAATAACTAATAACTAACTAATAATAACTAAAAACTAATAACTAAAAACTAACAAATAAAAACTAATAACTAACTAAACAAATAATAAATAATAATTAGTAAATTAATAAAACTAACTAATAATAAAACTAATAATAACTAATAACTAATAAAAATAATGAAAACCTAAAAATAATAATGAAAAGCTAATAATAATAAACTAATAAACTAAAAACTAAAACTACAACATAAAAAACTAATAAATAATAAACTTAATAATAACTACTAAATAACTAACCTGAAAACTAACTAATAAATAACTAACTAATAATAAACTTAAAACTAACACTAAAATAATAATAATAATAATTAATAAACTAAACCTAAAAATAATGGCTATTAATAATAACTAATAACTAAACTAACTAATACTAAATAAACTAATAATATATAATATAATAAGAAAACTAATAAAACTAATTAATAATAACTAATAATAATAACCTAATAATAATAAACTTAAAATAACAAAATTAAAAACTAATCAAACTAATAAACTAAACTAATATAACAAATAATGAAAAAACAAATAAATATTAAACCTAATAATAAACAAAACTAACTAAAAAAACTAACTAGTAAAATAAAAACTAACTAAATAATAATAATAATAGTATTAATAATAATAATAATATAAATAATAATAATAATAATAATAATAATAATAATAATAATAATAAAACTAATAAATAAAACTAACTAAGAAACATAATAACTAAATAAAACTAATAAAACCTAAAAACTAAAACTAAATAAACTAAATAACTAATATCTAATAATAATAACTAAAAAACCTAAAAACTAAAACAAAAATTAACTAATAATAACTAACAACTAATAAAACCTAAATAACTAATAAATTAAAACTAATAACTAATAATAACTAGCTAAAAACTAAATAACTAAATAATAAACTACCTAATAAAACTAATAAAAAATAAACAAACTAATAAACTAATAACTAATAAAACTAATAATAATAAACTAACTAACTAACTAATAAATAATGACTAAAGAATAAAAACCTAAAACTAAAAATAATGACTAAACTAAAAATTAACTAATAATAACTAAATAAAACTAATAAACTAAAAGCTAAAACTAATAATTAATAACTAATATTAATAAACTAATAAAACTAATAAAACTAATAACTAAACCTAATAACAAATAAAATAACTAACTAATAAATAAATAACTAAAAACTAATAAATAATGAATAACTAATAAAAACTAACTAATAAACTAATTAGAACTTATAACGAATAAATAACTAAAAACTAATAATAACTAACTAAAATAAATACTTAATAATAACTAAATTAAATTAATAATAATAACTAAACTAATAATTAATAAATAATAAAACCTAAAAACTAAAACATAAACTAAATAATAAACCTAATAAACTAAAAACTAATAATAACTAATAATAATTAAAACTAAACTAATAATAACTAAATAACTAATAATAAAACCTAAATAATAACTAAACTAACTAACTAATAAAATTAACTAACTAATAATCTACTAATAAAAAAACTCATAATAACTAATAACTAACTAACTAAATAAATAACTAATAAAAACTAAATAAATCTAAAAAACTAAAACTAATAAAACTAATTAAAACAAAACTAATAAAACTAATAAACTAAGTATTAAATAATAATAACTAAAACTAAATAAAACTAAACTATAAAACTAACTAAACTAATAATTAATACTAACTAAAACTAATAATAAAATTATTAACTACAATATTGAAAACTAATAACTAAACTAATAAACTAATAAACTAACTAACTAATAACCTAACTAATTAACTAATAAAAACTAAACTAAACTAAAAACTAACTAAACTTAAAATAAATAACTCATAAAACTAATAATAATAAACTAAACTAATAACTACAAACATTACTAATAATAATAAATAATAACTAATAAAACTAACTAAACTAAGTAAAACTAATAATAAGAATATGACAAAACTAATAAACTAACTAAACTACTAATAATAATTAAACTAATAAATTAAATAACTAATAAACTATTAACTAACTAACTAATAATAATAAAACTAAACTAATAAAACTAATTATAATAACTAATAATAAAAAACTAATAACTAATACTAATAAATAACTAACTAAATTAACTAATAACTAATAATTACTAAAACTAATAATAACTAAAAAAACTTAATAAACTAAAACTAACTAATAAATAATACTAATAATAATAAATATAACTAATAACTAATAATAATAATGAAACTAATTAAAACTAACTAATAACTAAACTAACTAACAGTAACAAATAAACTAATAACTTTATAAAAACTTATAACTAAACTAAAAATAAAACTAAAAAACTAAAAAATACTAAACTAATACTAACAAAAACTAACTAACTAATAAATAAACTAACTAAAAACTAATAAAAAATAATAAACTAATAAATTAATAACTAACTAAAAATAACTAAAATAATAACTAACTAACTAAAAACTAATAAAATATAACTAATTAACTAATAATAACTAAAATAATAACTAAAAAAAATTAATAACTAATAATAAAAATAACTAATAACTAATAAAACCTAGTAACAAAACTAATAATAACTAATAACTAAACTAATAACTAATAATAATAAACTAATAAAATAATAACTAATAACTAATAATAATAAATAAAAACTAACTAACTAATAATAACTAACTAAAACTAATAATTAATAAACTATCTAAATAATAATAACTATCTAAACTAACTATAATAATCTTTAAAACTAAAACTAAATAAAATAAACTAATAATATAAGATCTAAAACTAAAACTAATAACTAATAACTAATTAAAAAACTAAATAATAACAAATAAATAATAAATAACTAATAATAACCTAATAAATAACTAAACTAACTAACTAACTAATAACTAATAAAAACCTAATAACTAATAATAGGTAAACAAAATACTAAAACTAATAACTAAAAGCTTGTAATAACTAACTAATAATAATAACTAATAACTAAACTAATAACTAATAAATAAAAAAAACTAAACTAATAACTAAATAATAACTTAAACTAATAGCTAACTAAAACCTAAACCTAATAAAACTAATAAACTAATAAATAAATAATAATTAATAACTAACACTAAAAACTAATAATAATAAACTAAATAAACTAATAATAAACTAACAAATAATACTAAAATTAAAAACTAAACTAAAAAACTAAACTAATAATAACCTAATTAATAACTAATAATAAAATAATAAACTAACTAATAACTAATAACTAATAAATAAAAAACTAATAAAAATCTTATAACTAACTAATAAATAAAACTAAATTTAATAACTAAACTAACTGACTAACTAACTAACTAAAAAACTAATAATAAAACTAAACTAATAACTAAACATTATAACTATAACTATAACTAATAACTAATAATAATAACCTAACTAATATTAATAATAAAACTAATAACTAAAATAATTAATAGCGATAATAAAATAACCTAACTAATAACCTAACTAAACTAAAAATTAATAAAACTAATAAACTAATAACTAACTAACGAAAATAATGACTAATAATAACTAAACTAACTAATAAACTAATAACAAAATAACTAAATAATAATAAATAATTAAAACATAAAACCTAAAACTAATAACTAATAACTAATAATAACTAAATAATAACTAACTAAACTAACTAACTAATTACTAATAGCTAATAACTATAACTAATAAGAATGAATATTGACTAGATTTACTTCTCTTATTTTTAATGTAATTTTGAATTAGAAATCAGGATTAGTGTTATGGGGGGATAAGAATGAGCATTGGCTAGAAGGCTTTATCATGGGAGGCCATGTGAAGCATTTGAAGTGGAGCAAACCAAATCAAAGGAGGAAGATACATGAAGTCATGAAGACTTGAAGACCCCCTATAGCATGTATCATTTGTAAATTGCAAAATTATTCTTTTATGTACTAGGTTGTATAAGGGTAGAGCTCGGCTACCCATTTTCCTTTTCAGGTTGTATGGGGACACCCGACTGCACCGACCTTTTATTCTTTTGTGCTAATTATAAAATTGTTTGATGTTATGTTTAACTTGTGCATTAGAAATGACATGCCTTTTCATAGTTTCTTACTTGATTGATGTTTTGTTGTATGGCCTAGATTCGATTAGGCTCTTAGAAAAAAATAAATTATTTACCCAACTACAACACATAATTAAATTTCTAAATAACTCATAACCTCACATAATGCCTAGGCATTAAATCAAGATAATTAAAATATTTAGCCACCCCTAAGATGTATGGTTATAGGTCTAATATCATGCATGCATCTTCTACCACTCTTGCAAAATTAAGGGCCTCCGTTCTTGAATGTATAGGAATCGCTTGACCTATGAGAGCAACTCCTACTAATGGAGCTTCACCCACTTATGTTTTGATTTGGCCAATAATCCATTTCATCATGCATTTTGACATGAAAATCCCAAAGCCTTTGCCAAAATGAAGTGTCAAATACAAATAAAATTTGAAAAGATTTGCATTAGACTAAGTCATTATTCATACCACTCATGCTCTAGTCTCTTTAGAGAGTGGTTTAAGGACTTTAGACTCTCTCTAAATAATAACAACCTAAATATCTTGCAAAATCATATGACTTTCCTACATGGTTTTAAAGCATAGGAGGTGTTAACTGGCTTCCACTCTAGGAGGTTGTAAGCCCAACAGTCGGACAGTTTAAACCCTAAACCCTAAACCATAAAAAAACCTAAACATAAATAAAATAGCAAAATAAATAAAAATTAAGACCTAAATTAAAACCTAAACATAAACTTAGAAATAAAATAATATAAAAACTAATCAAAAATAAAATAAATAAAAACCTAAACTAAATTAAAAAAATAAAATAAATCTAAAAATATAAAACATAAATAAAATAAAAACTAAATGTCAAATAAAAAGAAAATAAACCTAAAATAAAATAAAATAAAAACTAAACAAAAACCTAAACCTAAAAAATAAATCTAAAAATAAAACTTGAAAATAAAACCTAAAAATAAATAAAAAGAAAACCTAAACCTTAAATTAAAAAAAAAAACTAAACCTAAAATAAAAACAAAATAAACCAAATAAAATAAATCTAAACCTAAATTAAAATAATCCTAAAGCCTAAACCATAAACCCTAAAAACCCAAGGCTAAGCCTAAAGCAAAACCTAAGCCTAAACCTAAACCTAAACCTAAGCCTAAACCAAAACTAAAACCTAAACTAAAACCTAAACCTAAACCTAAACCTAAAAAATAAAATAAAATAAAAAATAAAACCTAAACTAAAATAAAATTATTAAAAACCTAAACTAAATTGAAAAAATAAAGTAAACCTAAAAATAATAAAACTTAAATAAAATAAAAACTAAACCTAAAATAAAAATAAAATAAATCTAAAAATAAATAAATATAAACTAAAACCTAAAATAAAAATAAAATAAAATAAACCTAAACTAAAAAATAAATTAAATCTAAAAATAAAAAACTAAATAAAATAAAAACTAAACATAAAATAAAAATAAAATAAACCTAAAATAATATAAAATAATAACTAAATAAAAACCTAAACCTAAAAAGTAAATATAAAAATAAAACCTAAAAGTAAAGAAAAAAAGAAAACCTAAACCTAAAATAAAAACTAAATAAACTAAATAAAATAAACCTAAACCTAAACTAAAATAACCCTAAACCATAAATCATAAACAAATCGTAAACCCTAAAAACCAAATGTTCTAAACCTAAACAAAATAAAACCTAAAAATAAAAAAAATAAATAAATGTAAACCTAAATAAAATAAAATAATAAGAAAAAATGAAAACCTAAACTAAAACCTAAACCTAAACCTAATCCAAAATATAAAATAAAATTAAAAATAAAAATTAAACTAGAATAAAATTATTAAAAACCTAAACTAAAGTAAAAAATAAAATAAACCTAAAAATTGAAAACCTAAATAAAATAAAATTAAATAAAATAAAAATAAAATAAACCTAAAAAAATAAAATAAAAACTAATTAAAACCTAAACCCTAAATAATAATAACTAATAAACTAATAAACTAATAATAACTAAATATAACTTATAAATAATAATAAAATAATAATAAAACTAATAATAAGTAAATTAAAAAAGTTAACAAATTAAACTAAAATAAATAATAACTAAAACTAACTAATAAATACTAAACTAATAACTTAATAAAAACTAACTAAAAACTAAATAATAATAATAAATAATAACTAATAAAACTAACTAAAACTAATAAACAAATAACTAATAATAAAACTACATAACTAAATAAAAAAACAAATAACTGATAATAACTAATAATAGCTAATAAACTAATAACTAATAAACTAATTACTAATAAACTAAATAATAATAATAACTAAACTAACTAAACTACTAAAATAACTCAAAAACTAACTAATAAAAAAATAATAAGATAATAACTAATAATAACTAATAATAAAATAACTAAACTAACTAATAAATAAAAACTAATAATAACTAATAATAATAAATTAAATAACTAAAAACAAATAAAACTAAATAAACTAACTCACTAAAATAACTAATAACTAATCCAAACAACTAACTAAAAACTAAATAAATAACAAATTAAGATTAATAAACTAATAACTAGCTAGTAATAATAAACTATAAAGTAAAAAACCTAACTAATAACTAAATAACTAACTAAAATAATAATAACTAACAAGTAATATAATAACTAACAAGTAATAATAATAACTAAATTAAAAAACTAGTAAACTAATAACTAATAATAATAGATAACTTATAATAAATAATTAAACTACATAATAACTAAATAAACTAACTAATAAAAACTAAACTAACTAATAACTAATAAAAATAATAAATAACTAAACTAATAACTAAAACTACTAATAATAATAATAATAAGCTAATAATTAATAATAACTAACTAAACTAATAAACTAATAAACTAAACTAATAAAATAATAAATAAAAACTAAACTAAATAACTAATAACTAAAATAATAATTACTAATAATGACTTATAACTAATAACTAAAAAACTAAAATAATAAAACTAACTAATAACTAATAACTAAACTAATAACTAAATTAATAACAAACTAATAATGAAAAACTAATAACTAATAAACTAATAAACAAAAAATAACTAATAACTAACTAAACTAACTAAAACTAATAATAAAACTAGCAATAATGACTAATAATATTATCAAACTAATAAACTAAATATAAAATAAAAACTAATAATAACTAACTAATAAAACTAACTAGTAAACTAACTAATAACTAACTAATAGTAAAACTAAGCTAATATTAAAATTGCTTAATAATAACTAAATAAATAACTAAAAAACTAAACTAATAATTAATAAAACTACAAAAGTAATAATAATAGTAAACTAAAACTAATAACTAATAAAACTAATCATAAGATAAAATAAAACTAATAAATAAAACTAATAATAAAAAAAATTAACTAACTAAATAATAATAAGATTAAAGCTAATAATAATAATAATAACTATTAAAACTAATGACTAAAGTACTAATAACTAACTAACTAAATTAACTAATAATAATTAACTAACTAAACTAATTAATAATAAATAAATAAACTAATAACTAATAATAATAAACTAATAATAACTAACTAAACTAAAACTAATAACTAATAAAGTAATGGTAAATAATAACTAAAATGAATAATCAAAAAAACTAAAAAACTACTAAACTAATAAACTAATGGAGCAATAAAAACTAATAAATAATAAAACTAATAAATTAAAATAATAATAACTATAAACTAATAATTAATAATGATTAATAATAATAACTAATAATAGTAATATGACTAACTAAATAATAAATAACTAACCATAACTGGAAACTACTAAAGGTAATAATAGCAGGACCAAAAACCAAATAAAAGTAATAAAACTAAAAAAATTGTAAACTAATGGCGATAACTCATAATAACTAACTAAGCGATAATAATAACTAATAATAACTAAATAACTAAAGACTAAATGATTAAATTAAAACTAAACTTAAACTAACTATAAAAAATAATAAATAGAAATAACAACAATAATAATAAGTAATAAAACTAAATAACTAACTAATAAAAAAAAAACTATTAATTAATTAACTAAAATAATAATAATAAACTAATAAAACTTAATAAAACTAAAAGTAATAAAAATAAGCTAAATAATTAACTAATAACAAATTAAAGCTAATAACTAAATAACTAAGCTAATAAGACTAACTAATGACTATAACTAACTAATAATATTAATAAAGACTAATAATAAATAATAAATTAATAATAATAAACTAATAAAACCTATTAACTAAAATGGTAAAACTAAAGTATCAAAACTAATGATAAATAACAAAAACAAAAAAATAAAAGAAAATAAAACTAAATGGCTAGTAAGAATACAACTAAGACTAATAATAACTAAACTGAAAAGATGGAACTAACTAAATGGATTATTAAACTATAGGCTAATGATAATGACTAAATAAACTAGATTAAAGGATTAATAAGCTAAGATGTTTTAGCTAAAATAATAATGAATATTAAAAAACTAAACTAAGCTGACTAATGATCAGTTACTGAATAAAAAAGGCTAATTAATAACTAAATATAATAATAATGATAATAAAAGGC